>CM062290.1:312362438-312387084 GCA_031216915.1 Pictodentalium vernedei
TGTTGTTTATTACTGAACGTTCAATTATATTATCACTATAATAGCTCGGTAGGTTCCTTGATGTTATGCGCCTGCCTTGTTTCTTTGCCTCCAGGAATTGGTCTGGGGGGAAGACTGGTATCAGCCCCACAGCCACTTTGTACATGTACTGCAGTTGGATTTGCTGTTGTCTGGATTTTAGTGATGGCATTTCAGGATTATGCAGGCAATTTGGTGACACACCCACTATCTCTTGATTTGTAATCCTTTGTGATGAAGCGAGCAGCACGATTTTGAATACGCTCAAGTTTGTCTATTTCTTTCCTTTGATGTGGATCCCAGATTACTGCTCCATATTCGAGAGTGTTTTTGACGAGAGATGGATATGCGATGCGTTTATTTACCTGTGGACGATTTTTGAGGTTTCTTCTCGGGAAGCCTAGAGCTGAGTTGGTTTTTTTTAGTGATGTTGCTGATGTACGTGGTCCACTGCATGTCCTCAGATAGTTGGTTTTTAAATGAATTTACGTTATAAGATACCCAAAATTAACAATTATGTTATTAAAATGAAAAAAGGTCCCGTGATTTGCGCATTTTTTTTTTTTAATTTCGTTTCGCGATAAAATTCACAGCGGAAGTACCGCCCACAGGTGCTCATGTAAATAAATAGAGGATATTCACGAAAATTTGATGAATACCGAAAATATCTCGTGAGTGGCTACAAAGAAATATGAGATCTTCACGAGCGACGCAGTGAATTTTCTTTTTATTTAATGCTCTAACGACTACAAACTCTCCAATTTGTGGCCTTTATTTGCCATTAAGGCGCAAAATTTATGTGCCGAACCGGCGTCCATACAAAAATTACAACAACCAAACTCCAACCATTGGAATGTGTGGAATATCCGCACAAAAAGTAGTCCCGTCTTATTTCTCCCATAACTTCACGATTTACCAAGGCTGGCGAATTGAAATAATCGCAATGTGTTTCGAAGAAATAGAACAATAACAAAAAACACCACTTTCTTATTTTCAATAACAAGACACGTCATTTTATTTTTTTTTGAAGTCAATGCACTGAAGACGTGTGAAGTTGAACTGAAGAAATTTGAAAGTGATTTCGGCTTTTCGCTGGAAGGTGAATGAGAAAGTCAAACTTTGAAACCGCTGATTTAATGAATTGATTTAGTCACTGTCACTATCAATTATTCGAATTCGTTTGTATTTGGGACTCTGGAATTCATTACTGATGTGCTGACTCGTTTAAAGTACATGTGATTCGTCATCCGAACCTACGATGAAATATCGATTTCTAAATATCATTTTGATATTTCGTTTTGCCGACCGACAGGGGAATATGACTTAATTTTTCAGCGTGAATTGATGCCTGAGCATTAAATAAAAGCAGATTCGCACGTGGCGGGCATTGTTTAGAATTTAATATTGAATATTGTATTATTTAACATTTAAACTCTTAATAATCTGACGATCATGGTATAATACCAAAAGTAGCTTGGTGTACCAAATGTTCACCACTCGTGGTGAACATTTGGTACCCCAAGCTACTTTGGGTATATTATATTTATACCATGCTCGCCTATGTTGTGAAAAGCCTGTATGTTAAATTTTAGCTTTTAACCCCAGTACCAGTAAGCGTCTGCTGGAGTTAAAAATGTTTAACCTGCAGTTGGAACTTCATCCATGACGTGACATGACGTAATTTGCCAACTTCGATACATTCACACTTCCCGACGTTTTATTCAAACATACGACGTTTTGCGATACTATTTACTTCGTGCAATGGCTTTTTAAGTTTAAAATACCGACAATTAAATATTTAAAATAAAATTTAAGAATGTTAATAATAATTTGACTGAAAAAGCAAGGTAAATGTAATCAAATGTTTTATGAAATGTAACTGTAGGCTACTATAATGTTTTCTGCAAATAAAGCATTCATTCATCAACTTTGACGATGTTTCTAGCGGTCAGTCAAGCATTCACGTGCAGTCGGTAGCACTGCCAATCGATGCAGATGTGAACAAAACAAACCCATGTGTTTGCGACAGAAAGTGTCGGGTTTTTTTTCATTTTAAGCGACAAAGTGGACTATTTATTAAGAGCATAGTATAAATAAATAAAACAAATAGGTACTAGGGCCGGTAATCAGATTTAAACCACTCGTAGAATAAGGGTTTTAACCACTCGGAAAGCCGAGTGCTTAAAATCCTTATCCTACTCGTGGTTTAAATCTCATTACGGGCCCTAGTACCTATTTATTTTATATATCCAGGCTCCATGAAAACTCTTATTTTGAAGATCTTGAATATGTCAGGTCTTTGGACTTTGCCATATGCATAAGAAGGTGCACAGAGGCATAAAAAAATACAACCTCGCGTTTGGAACAATGTCTCAATGACCCGGTCACTCATGGACGCAAAACCGTCACAACATCAACGGCTCCTAAAAAGTACACATCAAAGTCAATTTTAAAAATTTTTCTTCTTTTTTTTTTGGGGGGGGGGGAGGGGTATGAAATTTCGTACAATAAAGGTAGTATCTCTTTTATTAATTATTGAGAACAAAAGATTTTCAGCCTTTTATGACTTCTCTCAGAAATAAGATATTTAGACCCCACACTCTAAAATCAGTTAGGTTAAAAATCAGCCCAAATCAACTAGGTTGAGTGAATATGAACCCAACAGGGTTCATATTCACTCAGCCTACCAACTGGGTTCATATTCACTCTGCCTACTTGATTTGGGTTGGTTTTTAACCCAAATGCTTTTAGAGCAGACTATAAAAGTTTTAAAAGAAGTGGAATTCTTTAGTTTATTGTTTGACAATAAACCGAGTTTCACTTCTATAAAACAAGTAAGGATTAAATGTAAAAGTACACTTACGCTTCTTAAGGTAGATGGTAGCACCGATCGTGGCGCTGATAAAAAAAAACATTACTCCATCTGAAAGGATCACTTGTGGGTTGAGTGAATATGAACCCAAGAACCCAGTTGATTTGGGTTAATTTTTAATCCAAACTGGTTTCGGAGTGCATTTAAAGCCTATTATGTTAATTTCTCGGCACGAATAGTAGACAACGAGAGGACGATGTTTTGTATATGGGAATGGCTAGTCTGCTGTGGAACTTCTCTGACTGACAGAGAGAAAATGTGTAAATGAGACCTGTCGTTTATTGCGCATGAACTGAAGTCCACTGGTGGTTAAAGATCATTGACACGCACTTTTGAAATTCTTGAAAAACTATGGAAATTTGTGTCGGTCTGGAAAAGGTTTTGAATAGGGCTCCTCAAAGCTTCAAGATTCGATTCGATTTCGAATCTTAAGAAGATATTCGATTCGATTCTAAATCGGCGGCTCGATTTGTTTCCTGTCGAAGCATTTTCATTGGAAGATAGCTTGGTATCAGCCATCTTCATCGTCTCACAAAACGTCTAGTTCAGATGGAAATCGTACACAAATAATGTTGAACTAAAAGACTAGACTGAGTGTAACTTCCGCTACATTAACATAAATAACGTCTTCACTCATGTCTTCAGGTATGATAATTCCAATACCACAAGTGCCCACCACTGTTAAATGTAAATTCAAGGTTTCCAAGCAATGTCAACGATGATCTATAATCCTTACAGGGTAATTCTCCAGCTGCATCATCAAGGCATGTCTTCAACGAAAGCATTCCGACACGAGGTGACCCTGGCTGTCGAAAGTATCGTTAAACCTAAATAAATAAATAAATAAATAAATAAATAAATAAATAAATAAATAAATAAATAAATAAATAAATAAATAACGAAGGCATGCCTTGATGATGTAGTTGGATTATTTTATCAGTCGGGACTTGAACCATCACAGTCAGCACAAATCAGGTTTATAGCACCCCCAACCCCCATTGTATTAAACTAATTCCAATATTACCAGTCCCGGCCACTGTTGAATGCAAATTTATGGTTTTCGAGCAATGTGGACAATGAACTATAATCCTTACAGGGTAATACTCCAACTACATCATCAAGGCAAGCCTTCAACGAAGGCATGCCTTGATGATATAGTTGGATTATTTTTTCAGGCGGGACTTGAATCATCACAGTTGGAACAAATCAGGCTTATAGCACCCCAGCCCCATCGGTCATCTGCAAGACGCCACAGATTCGACTGGAGGTTCGATTCGATTTCGAATAATAGACATGATTCGATTCGAGATTCGATTTTAATCGAAAATGTGTGATTTGTAGGGCCATAGTATTGAAAAGTATGGAGGAAACGGCAGTCAAACCTTGAGGATATTCAAAAAGTGTGCTAATTAATTTTCAAACAAACTTTAACCATCTGCACACCGATGTTGAAATGTTAAAATTTCACGCTGTAATTTTTTCTTCCCATGATGCAACTTAGAATTCAACCAAACCATCTTGTTTGACAGAGATCGGTGAGTTTCAAAGAAGATTGAATACGTTAAATTCCAAGCTGCAATATAGGAAAATTGTGCAGCTTGAAAAACTGGTATTTTGAAAGCAGTGTGCAAAGAGCTAAATCATTTGAAATAAAAAAAAAACGTCATTAAAATTCCTAGTAATTGAATAGTTTTGTTTACTCGAACTAGCAACTTTACAGAACCACATGAGTATGAACAAATAACTTTCTTGCAAATGTTTTTTCAAAAAAGAAAAGTACCTTGTGTTACTGGTTGATTTCGTAAAAATCTTCCCATAGTCCCATTTTGTCAATTTAGGGTAGTGGAATGGGCAGATGCCGCAGAATCGGATGGGCATTATCCCCACTTGACTTTTATCAAACAGAAAAGAAAAGTGCCTCCACAGACAGACGGGGATATCCCAAGCATTTACACAAACACATCGAAGACTGAACATGAAATAGCACTCGCCATTTCACAATGATCCAAATTTAATCTGAAATTTGTATCCATTTTCCATACTGTACATGCCTTGACTAGCATTGAGGTACTCCCTTTTGAATGGGTTCAGACGTGTTCTAATATATGTAAAAATTCCAGGCTGTTAATGCAGAGAACCTCTGAAAATTATAAATACATTTTGCTCTGTGGAAAACTGCGCTCGTGTTGTTTGTATTCGTGTATGTTTAAATGTCGTATTACGCCATAGCATGGAAAAAGACAAATAAACGAATTGATTATCTATTAAAATCAAACTGCATATATGTGCACCGATAATACTGTGCCGAAATTTGCACGCGCGCACTGTACGGAATAATGCCATATTGTATGTTTGCCCCCCCCCCCCCCCGCCCCTTCTAGAACGTTCCGCTGCTGCTGTGAATGGGTATGGAAAATGGGCCGACATGTTTGGAAGAAATATGGAGCGGTATGGAACTTTTTCTTGGAAAGTGTTAGAACCACGAATACGAAAATTGGTTTCAAATTTGAGACCAATATAAAGAAGGTCGGTTGGTTTGTTTGTTTCGAAAATGCTAGTTGCGTACCTTGTTGTATTTTTTTTATACATTATGGTGGTGGAGATGGGTGATGGGTGGGGGTGTAGGATCGATCAAATAAGTTATCACTTTCCTATTTCTATCCCAAGAAAACGGAGGGGTTGGAAGTGAAAGTTTATCCTTTTTGCACATCGTTTGACAGTGTACTAGTGCCACATATCAAGGGGCACGCCAAGGATGTGGGTGGGGTGGTGGGAGTGCCCCCCCCCCCCCACCCCCGCCAAATAATGTTTGGCGAGGGTGGGCACCCCACCCATCACTAAGGATGTGGGTGAGGTGGGTGCCCACCCCCGCCAAATAATGTTTCCAGTCGGACATTTTCATCTGGATTGGAAAAATATAAGTATATTTTATGAGGTCGTAAGTAGGATTAATACATTGCTCTGAATATCTTCATTAATCTTTCTCACCGTATGGCGTCCAGAATGAGAGCAGTCATAGGCCAGGCACATTAGACATAAAAATGAGAAAGTAAGGAAAAAAATCGGAGAAAGCTGATTTTTTTATATGTTTCCGGGACACACATTGCGGATAAAGTGTGAAAAGTCCCCGCGAATCCGAGTTGAGCTTTTTTAGTTATAGCGTTTTTTTGATGAAAAAAAAAAATTAAAAAAAATTCGACCCAGCTCCATATTTCTCATTCTTATTCGCCTTAGTAGGGTGAGAATCATAAATATCGTGCTGAATTATATTGAGAATACATATCCCCAACAGAAAATGCCAACTTTGTACCAATCCTCACACTCAATGGTGAAATATTCACGAAAATGTACAAAATTACTAAAAAAAAAGTATTGTTTTCATACACACAACGGTACACAACATCCATTAAATCAAATCTACGACTACTTTGGGTGTTAAATTATATATCAAAAATTGCAGAAAAGCAGTGGCTTTATAATGATATATAACAATAGTCATTTATTCCATAATGAACTGGTGAAACGTGTGAAATATTAACCATACCCCCTGCTAACACAAATTGCCATTACAAAACTTGTGTTTGAAGAAAGCCGAACACTAAAAAACATAGACTGCACAGAAGTCAATGAAATATTCCGTGGACTTGCCAGAGGTGACTGTACAACAGCTGACGCTGTCAATCAAGAAAGTGTCAACCATCTACTGTCAAAATTACATGAACTGCTCCAGAATGCGTCCGTAGGACGCACAGGAAAGCTTTGGGTACAATACTACGAGCAAATAGGTCTTCTCCAGTTGTTCTTGAGAGCAGAGCGCACAGGCGACTGGGAACTCCAGACATATTGTGTTTGCAATATGATTCCAGTATTTCACGCAGGTGGTCATTTTGCATACGCAAAAAGTTCTCATCTCTGTTTGCAGCAGATGAATGAGTTAACAGAAATAATGCAACAGGATGATTTGAAGTTGTTCACTGAGAAAGGTTACTTTACCATAAGGCGCTCAGATAAATTCTGGGACGGGATATATTCTGATCAGACCATAGAGCAGTGTTTAATGAGAATGTTCAAGCTCCCTGGTGGTCTCACACATGGCATGGGAATAACCGATAGCACTGTTGCGAAATGGGTACATGGACTACCTCTTTGCCTTCCGATATGTAATGCTCTCGAAAATTTTGTTCATGTTCACACTGGTCATGGCGAACAACATCGGGATCTCCGTCAAAGTTCACAATTGACTGATGCCAATGATATCACCAAATTATTGAACTGGCTCAGAGTGCATTCCCCCTTTCAGAATAGAGATCCACTACAATTAGTCTCTATAGCGACCGGGCTTGTGGCCGACGAAACTGTGAACTGTGACCAAGTTCGCAAAATTGGTGAATGTTGCGTATCGAATGTTGTAAGCAAAACGTTCAACAGCATCAAACTACGACGTGTTGACACTGTGAAGTCTTTCGCATCGATGGCAAATAGCATCAAAGTCCGTGGAAGTAAGGTAGTGATTGACCCCACAATTCTGTTCAACCGCATCACATGTGTTATTCAGTCACAAGCAGAGATGGAAGAGTATCTCAAATATGAACTCGCCCCGAAACCACCAGCATTGTTTGATTCTGCTGGAATGAGGAAGACACAGAAAAGCACGCTCGGTAAGATCCTCAAAACATACACGGTTCCGAGCAAACTAAAATCCCAGAACATTCTCTGTTTGTTGTAGATGGTGGATTTTTATTGAGGGCAGTTGTATGGCCTAAACAGTCGTCATATAAGGACATATGTACATCATATTCCAATTATCTAGTGAGACATTTTGGGGCGAACGTCGTGGTTGTTTTTGATGGTTATGCTTGTACAATGTCGACAAAGGGCATGGAACAAGCCCGTAGATCTAAAGACAGGTATTTCATTGATATCAATATCTCACCCGAGTTACCAGCCACCACACCCCAATCCGATTTCCTTGCAAATGCCAAGAACAAAACCCAACTGATCGATCTTCTAATGCAGGAGCTATCTGCTATCAATATTCAGTCCAAGCAGGCCGAGGCTGATGCTGATGTACTGATAGCCGAAACTGCACTTGACATCGCTCAAGATGACAACAATGTTGTCGTTGTGGGAACAGACACAGACTTGTTAGTCATTCTTACCTCTCGAGTTCAACCGGGATGTAATATTCACATGATGTATTCCATTACCCCAAACTTACTAGTTTCAGTTAGTGAAATAGCAACCAAAATGGGTGACCATAGAAGCAACCTCCTTGTAGCACATTCTATAAGTGGTTGAGACACTACTTCTGCACTCTTTCGAGTTGGTAAGAAGAAAGTATTCAGTACAATTGTCTCCGATGTTACTAGCGACTCACAACAGTATGCCAACACAATTTTGGCGGATGGCAGTACACCAAGTTCAGTAGCCGCTGCCGGGGAACAACTTCTCCTGATCTTATACGGGAGTAAAACTGTTTCCTCTCTCGACCAATATAGATATGTCACTTACAAGCGTTATGTAGCAAAATCTAAACTGAATAAACCCATCGACCTAGCCTCACTCCCACCAAGCAGCGATGCTGCACAACAACATGTCTACAGATGTTATCTCCAGGTCCAACAATGGCTGGGCACTTCGCTTCCTCCGACGGATTGGGGGTGGTCGCTAGACAATGGACTACTTGTACCGACTGCAGCCACAAAGCCATGTGCCCCCGATAACCTACTGAATCTGATCAGTTGTGGTTGCAAGAGTGCTTGTACAAAAAGGTGTGGGTGTAAGAAGGCAGGACTCTCTTGCTCAGGTTTGTGTAATTGCAGTTCGGATTTTTGTAACAACCACAGAAACACTGTCCTGTCGGAAATTTCTGAGTTCGATGAATAATATGTATATAGGCCATGTCATTTCTGTATATAGCGTTGATAATAGTCAATGTAACTTAATCCATGTTGATTGATTTGTACATTCTGTAAATATTATTTATTGATTTTTGTACATTCTGTAAATATTATTTATTGATCTAATGCTGCCAGACACAGACGTGTCTGTTCGGTCCCAAGCCCGAAAATAGTTGAGTTCTCATGCTGACGAATTTTATGCCAAAAGGGGAACTCGGCCAGAAGCAGAGGGGGTCTTCCATAATGTCTATTTTGTAAGCAATGATAAAAGTCTTCAAATGGTGGTGGATTTTTTATCGTCTGTCCAACTAACATCCCGTTCTGTACTACGACCCTTTGGGCAAATCCGTTAGGAAAATCGTCATTTTTTGCGTAAATCCGATACTTTTTTGTGAATTTTCAATAATTTTTCGCAGAAATTGTCACAGAATGCACATTTTCCTCTAGGTAAATGTATATTAGACATTATGTAGCTCGAAATACGCGTAAACAAAAAATACAGTTGGATCAATTCGAGGTTACAAAGTTCGTGCGATTTTTTTTGATTTTTTTCAAACGCGTTTTCGAAAAAAGGCTGTAGAAGAAAAAGCTCAATTGGAATTTTAGGGGACTTTTGTCTAATCGTTCAGTGAAATGTACTCGACATTCCCTGAAAAAATCAGCTTTCTCCGATTTTTTTCCCTAGTGAAACCTAATGTTCTTGGGCTATCAGCTAAGATAGTACAGGAGCGTCGTCGTGAGGGAGATTTGTTGGTGACTGGTGGGTATGACACCCCCAATAATTTCTCCTTCCGGTCATTTTCATTTGGATTGTAGTTCAAGATATTGATTTGTTCTTGTTTGTAATCGTGTACTTTCTTACGGTTATTTATTTATTTATTGGTGTTTTAAGGTCACATACTTATGCACAATGGCTAATCATGACCGTGGCAGTTTTACGGGTGGAGGAAGCCGGAGTACCCAGGGAGAACCACCGAGCAACGACGAACAGCTGCCAGCTCCCCAGCATCGTAATTCCGCACTGCAGCACAGGCAATGTTAGAAGACATGCGCACCATCGACGTGCAGTACGCCTTAGTACACGGCGCCATCGTGCTCCCATGTGGACAATCGAGGTTAAGTGCCTTGCCCAAGGACACAACGCGGGAGTCCGAATCGATCGCTTTCTTACGATACTTCATTTGAAAATTAGGCGTATGTCACACAAACAGACGGTCTGTAATACCTTATTCGATCTGTTGGGGCCCAGCGTGATCAATTTAGAGTGCCGGTATAATTGACCAATTTAGAGTGCCGCTGTAATACGTGTTAATTAACCCTTTACCCAACGTAACGGCCAAAACAGACCAGCGCTAGTCTCAAAACTTGCCAATTAATTTTCATTATTTTTTAGCTCACCTGACTGAAAGTCAGGGTGAGCTTTTCTTATCACTCTTCGTCCGTCGTCCTGCGTGAAGGTGGTGTTTGAGCCTCTTTCTCCTAAACCACTGGCCACATTTTAATTAAATTTCATGTATATGGTGGTTATATAGGGGCATTTTGATTTTTATCCAAATTAGGTTTCGGCTCATATTGAGCAGAGGTGTGGGGAAAAAATAGCCAAATTTTTTGAAAATCTTCTTCTAACGAACCACCAGTAGCAGAGACTTGATATGTGGTATACAGAGTCCTTTTGAGGTTTAGAATCAAGTTTGTTCAAGAAAAGTTTGTCGGGCATTATTTGCCTTCGTTATGGGAGGGGCAAAAATTTTGGCCACGCCTAAAATTTCTATTTTCTGAACCGTGAGGTCAATTTGAACCAAATTTGATATGAGATGATAATGGGTCATAAGTAGTTGATTGATGCAAAAAAAAATTTTCTCATTGCCCCATGGGAACCTCGGGAGCTAAAAATAGGAAAAACCTTAAAACTGCCATATCTTAAAAAAAAAACGGCACAGAGAATTCTTATTTTGTATAAAGCTTACTTTTATCCAGTAGAATAGAATGGTTAAAAAAAATCCCTATCGGTTTGATCACAAGGTACTTTTTTCAGGACTTTGAAAAAGTGCTGAGTCGGCACTTTTTAACACTGTAGGCAATGGGAAAAACATTAAAAAATCTTCTTCTCCAGATCCAGCAGGCAGAATCTTTTGATATTTGGTATGCAACATTGTAGGGTGGATCTGATTCAAGTTTGTTCAAATCGGCCCCCTGGGTTCATATTTGAGCTCAGTATAGGAGCCCGATTTCGAACTTAGTGCATTTCAGGCAAATTTCTTAAAAAATCTTCTTCTCCAGATCCAGCAGGCAGAATCTTTTGATATTTGGTATGCAACATTGTGGAGTGGATCTGATTCAAGTTTGTTCACATCGGCTCCCTAGATTCATATTTGGGCTCACTATCGAAGCTCAAATTCGAACTTAGTGCATTTCGGGCAAATTTCTTCAAAAATTTTCTTCTCCAGATCAAGCAGGCAGAATCTTTTCATATTTGGTATGCAACATTGCTGGGTGGATCTGATTCAAGTTTGTTCAAATCGGCCCCCTGGGTTCATATTTGGGCACAGTATAGGAGCCCGATTTCGAACTTAGTGTATTTCAGGCAAATTTCTTAAGAAATCGTCTTCTCCAGATCCAGCAGGCAGAATCTTTTGATATTTGGTATGCAACATTGTGGGGTGGATCTGATTCAAGTTTGTTCAAATCGGCCCCCTGGGTTCATATTTGGGCTCAGTATAGGAGCCTGATTTCAAACTTAGTGCATTTCAGGCAAATTTCTTAAAAAATCTTCTTCTCCAGATCGAGCAGGCAGAATCTTTTGATATTTTGTATGCAACATTGTGGGGTGGATCTGATTCAAGTTTGTTTAAATCGGCTCCCTAGATTCATATTTGGGCTCACTATAGAAGCTTGAATTCGAACTTAGTGCATTTCGGGCAAATTTCTTCAAAAATCTTCTTCTCCAGATCCAGCAGGCAGAATCTTTTCATATTTGGTATGCAACATTGTGGGGTGGATCTGATTCAAGTTTGTTCAAATCGGCCCCCTGGATTCATATTTGGGCTTACTATAGAAGCCCGAATTCGAACCTCGTGCATTTCAGGCAAATTTATTAAAAAATATTCTTCTCCAGATCGAGCAGGCAGAATCTTTTCATATTTGGTAAGCAACATTGTGGGGTGGATCTGCTTCAAGTTTGTTCAAATCGGCCCCCTGGGTTTATATTTGGGCTCAGTATAGGGGCCCAAAGTTGAACTTAGTGCATTTCAGGCAAATTTCTTAAAAAATCTTCTTCTCCAGATCCAGCAGGCAGAATCTTTGGATATTTGGTTTGCAACATTGTGGGATGGATCTGATGCAAATTGTTCAAATCGGCTCCCTAGATGCATATTTGGGCTCACTATAGAAGCTTGAATTCGAACTTAGTGCATTTCGGGCAAATTTCTTCAAAAATCTTCTTCTCCAGATCGAGCAGGCAGAATCTTTTGATATTTGGTATGCAGCATTGTGGGGTGGATCTGATTCAAGTTTGTTCAAATCGGCTTCGTAGATTCATATTTGTGCTCACTATAGAAGCTCGAATTCGAACTTAGTGCATTTCAGGCAAATTTCTTCAAAAATCTTCTTCTCCAGATCCAGCAGGCAGAATCTTTTCATATTTGGTAAGCAACATTGTGGGGTGGATCTGATTCAAGTTTGTTCAAATCGGCCCCGTGGGTTTATATTTGGGCTCAGCATAGGAGCCCAAATTTGAACTTAGTGCATTTCAGGCAAATTTATTAAAAAATCTTCTTCTCCAGATCCAGCAGGCAGAATCTTTGGATATTTGGTATGCAACATTGTGGGATGGATCGGATGCAAATTTGTTCAAATCGGCTCCCTAGATTCATATTTGGGTTCACTATAGAAGCTTGAATTCGAACTTAGTGCATTTCGGGCAAATTTCTTCAAAAATCTTCTTCTCCAGATCGAGCAGGCAGAATCTTTTGATATTTGGTATGCAACATTGTGGAGTGGATCTGATTCAAGTTTGTTCAAATCGGCTTCCTAGATTCATATTTGTGCTCACTATAAAAGCTCGAATTCGAACTTAGTGCATTTCGGGCAAATTTCTTCTTGTTGGTTAAATTATCTTGGGACAGTGGGACTATGTTTTTCTGTTTGAGTGATTTGGCTAGTACAGGGTTGAAAGAACGATCAGCTGATCTATGTTATTGTTTTGAGATTGAAAAACGTACGTGTTTGCAGTCGAATTGGGTTGAATATTGCGCAGTAAAACGTCATATAGAAGCATATAATAAAAGTAATAAAAGAAAATCTACGCTATTTTAGTGAATATCGTGAATTATTTCATTCGTGTGGGCCAAACTCGCGCAAGCGCTCGTGAAAAATAAAACTTTCAAGTCCACACTCATGAGATAATTCCAGATGTTCTCTAAAACAGCGTAGATATCCTCCATGTCTTTGAGTTTGTGAACTAGAATACCGATCCTGATTGAATAATATTTCAACTATACCATCAAGGCAAAGAAGGCATGCCTTGATGGTGTGGTTGGAATATTGTATTAGCCGAGACCTGAACCATCACATGCAGTCGGAACAAATCAGGTTCATATCCTCACCCCAATTCGGTCGTTTTCGCGACTTTCCTGCGTATAACATGGCCACAATCTGTTTTATTCTGAAATACCGTTGAAATCAGTTTATGTTTCCCAGGTAAATATGGCCCTCAAATTTGGTTATCTCTGCGCTGTTTTACTTCCATTAATGTTTTTGAAATGTACTCTTTACCTTCTCAGATACATTGCAAATACAAAGTTTAAATACTGATTTTTTTAGAATGTTTAACACTTTTAAATATTTCATAAAAATTGAATTGCTCAATTTTAATTGGTCTAAAGCTTTTTAGCCATACAACACGGTTTTGTAAAGATGAGATTGAATATTTCCATAGGCCACACAAGACATACAACATTCTAATTCTGAGGAGTTTGTTGGTTTGGAGAAAGACAAGAAACAGAAACTTATTGGTTATACAAGGGTGTATCGGGGGGGGGGGGGGTAATTTGGGTAATGTGATCCTCCCCTCCAAATTTAAAAAAAGTCCACTCATGGTGAACATCGGTCAAAACTCGTACCCAAAGTTTGTATTACGATTTTTGGGTATAGGGCGCGCAGAGGGCGCACCACGTCAAGAAATTATATTACCTTTCGACTTTTTGGTCCAAGTTTGGACTATGTAAACATGGCTGTTAAAGTCAGCTAGTAATACTGTAAACAATCATTATTTCAATTATTTCAGTCAAGAAGATTTACCTATTTAAATTCTCTAAAATGAACATTAGGGCTACAGGTAAACTCTCATATGCTTGGAATTTCAAAACATTTTTGGAGAAGACTCCTGGACCCTCACTAATGAAAGGGAACATCCATCTCGTGCTCTCCCCAGTTTTTGCCCGTGGAAGTCTTCATTTATCGATGTCCATAAACCCCAAATTATTAAACACCCTGAAATATCCTGGCTGGACTTCTGGGTTACGTAGCATTAAGTGTTTTAGTCCAGCGGTTAGGGGGAAAATTGCTCAATTTGTGCAGAAAGTGTGAATCTGGTCTACGAGCGTATTTTGATGTATATAAACAGATAAAATCGAGACCCCACAAAAATAGTCCTCTCAAAGGCTGTAACTCCATTTTCCAAGATAGGCACCATTGAAATCAACAGAAAAATATGCTGTGATCCGTTTTATCGCGTTATTTAATACAGTTGGACATCTTGTACTCGGTCATCAAAGAGTAATAAACAAATATCATACAAGTACTTTTCTGACAAAAATGGGGACACCTTAAAAAATTGTCCTCCAGGGGAACATAGCTTCCAAGATGGTCACCGTTGAACTCAACAGAAAAATATGTTTTGTCATGCAATAATTCATTATTTTGTGTACGATTGACAAAAGGGTTGCTCTCCGTTTCTTTCTGTTTCTGTATATTGCAGTTCTTACAACACCTTCAACAGCCATGGTGATATCGTGTCTGGCAGTTTTACAGGTGGAGGCAGCCGGAGCACTCTCAGAGAAACATCGAGCAACAGCAAGTAACTGTCAGACTCTCCAACTTACCAGCCCTGTATAAGCAAGGTTAGCTTCAGTTGGAGGTAAGCTTTTTAGTTGTAGTGATGTAGTACCCCATGGTACACAGTGCTATCAAGCGCCCATGGAGGCAATCAGGACTAGGAGTCTTGCCGAAAGACACAATGTAGATGTCAGGATTGAACCGCGATCGTACATTCTGAAGTCCAGTGTTGTAACCAATTAGCCATCAAACTTTTATTAATCTCGGTAATCGTCGAGTATCCAAAAGAAAATATAATATCAGCTAACCATAACAAAGAAATATCATCCAAAATGCCGGTTTGGATAGGTCCGTTTCGATTATTTTAGTCATGTTTCTGGAGATCCTACACACTTCTTTTTGAATCAAACATAGTTTTTTAGAGAACTCTTGGTGCTACACTTTGTGCATGTAAAGATGTCGGTCAGCATTGATCTGTTTCGGTATTTTGAGATAGTGTTCGGGCACTTTTCGATAATTTTTCTCTGTTTCAAAGTTTCCGGTGATTCATACACAGCAAAATCGAGGGTCTCCTCATTCAATCCGTTGACAAATATTCCAGTCGAGGTCTGTTTAAAAAGGCCGTGTTGAACAATTGCTGAACAATTGCAAAATAACAATTAACGCTTTGGACCGATCCACACATTTTAGTCACTGTTTCTGGAGATTCTACACACTTCTTTCTGAATCAAACATAGTTTTTAGAGAACTCTTGGTGCTACACTTTATGCATGTGAAGATGTCGGTCAGCATTGATCTTTTTCGGTATTTTGAGATAGTGTCCGGGCAGTTTTCGATAATTTTTCTCTGTTTCAAAGTTTCCGGTGATTCATACACAGCAAGATCGAGGGTCTCCTCATTCAACTCCGTTGACAAATCTTCCAGTCGATGTCTATTTAAAAAGGCTGAACAATTGCTGAACAACTGCAAAATAACAATTAACGCTTTGGACCGGTCCACACATGGCGGTCCGGTACTGGACCGGTTCGCAGACTTTAATACATAGATGTATGTCTAGCTTTAGCACTGGGTTTATCTGGTACGGAAATAGACTCAATGCACAGTGTCGCAAATGTCTGGTCATTTGGTGTGAGATCTCATATCAGCTCGTCAGATACATTCTTTGTTGTCAAAGTGCGACATCTTTAAAACGACAGTGACTACCGAGTACCGCCTCTGTCTTTTGATTCTACCGACTTCAGAGAATGCCCTGATTGGAACGCACTTGGTTTAGTAACAAACTAACAATCTTCAATCTCGACGATGGCACATGGCACTGACTTGAGAGTTGGGGCGTTGGCAGATGCCAGATGGTTCCAAATAAATCATTTGTAATTCTGTAATTCTTTCTACCGGTCGTTTGTTTAAAATATAGCATAACCAGTTGTTAAAATTTAAAATAATAATGGAGCCTTCTGAAGAGTCGAATGATACTCAATCTAGTGAAATTAGTGAATCGCCCAGTAATTCTAATACAGCGACACGTACAGGAAATATACCAAAACACAGGACCCTACGAGACTCGCACCTGACAAAATATTCTTTCCCAGTATATGGGTATCCGTATTCAGAAAAAAATGGTGCAGCTGGTGTTTTCCGATGTGTAAAATGTGAGGAAAAAATAAAGACACACGTCCATGTTGAACTATGTAAAAAAGCCATCCTCAACTGCATTATCATTTGAATCTATTCTTCTGAAAATTCCGCGAGGAATTCCAGTCGGTGAATCCGAGTTCGGGCCAGAAGAATACTATAAGAAAGATAGTCTACGATACACGCAATGAAAACGGAATCTCGCTGAGATGATATGTTCAGATATTCAGCCTGTATCTATAGTGAATGACCCTGAATTTCTACAGTACTCTTGCACATTAAATCCAAGATTCATAGTTCCTTTGAGAGACACAATGGACAATGAGATTACAAAACTATACGACGATGGGAAAGCAACAGTGCAGAAACTATATGAAAAAAACACCACATACTTCTGTGCCACTTTTGATATATGGACATCTTAGGCAATGCATTCATATATCACTTTGACTGTACATTTCATTCAAATTCATGGGAATTAGAGAGTGTTAGACCTGGAGCCGGATCTTTTCCCGGAGAACACTCAGGGGAAAGTATCGCTGACAAAGTTCTCGAAATGTTGGACACATGGGAGCTGTCGAGAGACAAGTTAGTAGCGGCAACATGCGACAATGTCAGTTCGAACATCAAATGCTGCAGAGACTTCTTACATGTTGAACGAGTTCCATGCCTCGTCCATGTTTTGGAATTAGCTGTACAAGATGGACTTAATGTGCGAGGAGTGACTGAAGCCATAGACCGGAATAAGAAACTGGTAATGCATTTCCTTAAGAGCATGGTCCTGCTTGATAAAATGGAGGCTGTACATCGAGAAAAGAAACTTAAGACATTGAGACTCATTCAAGATGTATGTACACGATGGAACTGAACGTATTTAATGTTGTCAAGACTTTTGCTACTTAGAGACATTATAACCATCATTGTAGATGATACCCTACCACATAGGAATGCTCCAAAACCCACTTACTTCCCCAATGAAACTGAGTGGAATCTCGTCTCCGGGCTAATTTCACTACTACGACCATTTTATGATGTGACAGTTTGGATGAGTTCCTCTTCGTATGTGACAATACCGGCGATTGGACTAGCTGTAGCAGTGTTAGGGCAACCCTTGGAAACGAAAGTAAACGACCCGCCCGGAATCAAAAAATTCAAGGAGCAAGCAAAACTGAAGATGAACAAATACTTCGATATGAAAGATGAAAAAAATCAAGTGGACATGAGGTCATTTGTGGACCCTCGTTTCCGTGCTTTCAGTCACAAGTTGGAGGCCAGCTCGACTATTGAGGCAAAGGTGGCATCAGAACGTACGGGGCTAATCGGGTGTATAAAAGCGCAGGCATCAGATACTTGTGGAAGCAATTCTGTGGTGCCAGGTGTTGGGGATCCGACAACACCGACACCATGCTAAGTGAAAGGACTTGGCCGTCTGTTTGGTACCATGCTTGGAGCACATGTGTCACATAATTCGAACAATTCAGGCATCGCAATGACAGAAATAAGTAGGTGCAATGCCATGCCGTGCGCTGGGATAAATACTAACCCGCTTGATTGGTGGAAGTTACATAAAGATACGTTCCATACATGTCTGAATTGGTGAAAAAAGTTGATGTGCGTAGTTGCTGCTAGTGTGCCAAGTGAGTACTTGTTCAGTGTTACAGGAGACATTATTACTTCAATACGAAATCGTCTATTACCCGATACAGTAGCCAAGTTATCATTTTTGCATGACAATGTTGTCAAGCGCCATCTTCTCCAATACCTACGGATGCATAGTTTATGCAACTGTGGGAACTGCAAGCGTCTCGTCCAAGAAGAAGGATTTGAAAACCGATTAAATGCCTGACTGACAAGGAATACATGTGTATTGTGTTTACTGTTTATGTGACTCCCGGATGACAATCAACAATCAACAAGATAAAACAAGTTATCAGTTGCAAGTGTTATGAAATAATTTTTCCGTTTATAATTGCACACTGGCTTGTGACCAGTTTACAATAATTTTGCATTGCAGATTACACAAATATGAGACGATAGTTATAATTTTATTGTGGTTGGGGCAAATGGGTAAGCGACGATGTAGTCTACAATATACATTATCGATTACAATAAGCCGTTTTATAAAGTCAGACATTGCCGCTTTAGAGGTTAGATGTTTAGCGAGACACTTTCCAAAAGGGGTTTCTTACAGTCATCTTCTCTATCTTGACAGCCTGCATCCCGTACAAAACAACGATCCTTGATGAAACGAATAAGCGTTTTACAGAAATATCCTCTTTAATCTTTGATCTCTGAAATGACAATGTCTGAAATTACAAAATCGCTTATACAGTTACACGTTCTCGACAATTGGGCCTATATCTGACACATTGGGTAATTTGGGTAATACCCAATGTGTCAGATACATGGTAGATTTATAAGTGGTTTCGTAATTCCAATGGATAATGGTGTGCATATTGCTAGTGACGATGACCGATGTCAGGCTCATATACATTTCTATGTACTGAAGATAGCTTGCAAATCGCGATATAACCTACAGTTGGCAATATCTAACCCCAAGTCACTACATCCAATACCGAATACCGGTACGCATACCTGCAAGTCGGAAATTGACCAATCTATCTGGAATATGTCAGGTGCCAATGCTAAGAACAAAACGTTTTTGTGTGAAAGACTTGGAGCATTTGTACTATTTATCTTTAATTTCTTAACCTAATCATATCGGATATGATTGGGTTAAGATAGATAGTGCAATTATTAAAGATAGATAGTGTAATTATTAATATTTAGTCTGTAGTTCACGTTTTCCCTATTCTCCACATGCTGTATGACATTTTACATGTGCAGGATAGCGGGAACCGTGAACTACAGACTCCACAGTGAGTCACAGTCACAAGTTGTAAACACGTTTATTCGCTCTCTAACTTCTCTATAATGATGGATATGAGAAAATATTTCAAGATACCCTACACTTATCCACAATGTGCATACAGTGTATTATATAACATGCCCAGAGTTACCAAGCTTGCCCGTCAGATGGCAGAAACATGTTACTTTCTTTAACACAAATACGTATACCAATTCAATCATTATAAAATATCTTAAATAAAGCAAATGTGTTAAAATGTTAATTTGGTATTACAAAAAGTATGATTTTAACACATTTCACTTCATTTAAGGTATTTTATAATGATTGGACCGGTCCAGGTCCAGTGGCGGTCCGGTCGGTCCGTACCCCTACAGTGAAAGACAGGAGGCAATATAAAAGTCAAGAAAACTCAGTTATAAAAGGATACTATATGACGGTCATCTTCGAAACATGAATTATCGACAGCGCCGAAGTCCAAACAGAATTAGACTGGTGGCCTCAGAGCTTGCTAAATCATATGCTTTCTGGTTGTCAATCCATGCAATATGGAGATTGTCCAACCTTTGTCTACAATTCCGCTGTGGCATGCTATCAATCAGCTACCGATCTTTTACTCCCTTTGAGGGCTTTCTACATTCTTTTTGTTCCAGAGGGAAGTGATGTGATTTTGATTTTCCAAGTTAGTGTGTATATAGATCTTATTAACACAGATCCCAGTCAGCAACTTCCACAATAAACTTCGACTTGGGCTTAGGCCTGAAATTACTGTCCATATTTCCCTTAGATTGGGTCATGGATATAAATATTGTAAGAACCGAAACCACCTGCTTAGGCTCCTTCCTCGAGCTAAACATTCTTGCAGCTAACATCGCAGTGTCTCATGTAACAATGCCATAAGTATGCTTAAACAAGTGTCCCCAGACCAAATCGGGACTTGGCGCCTTCCAATTCGACATGGTCTTAATCCTCGATGACACGTTATCTTGACAAATCTCTTATATTTTGGGCTGAGGCTGCCTCTAACTGTTGACAAACATATTGCCTGGCTAATAGCGGATTTTTTTTTTATACCATCCCACCCCCTCCAAATATTGCTCCAAAACTCCTTCTCCTCTTCCGCATCTGGATTCAAATCATTGCCTTACCGTGACTCACATTCTATTATTATTATTTACTCGGAGAAAAACGAAAATGTAGAGTGTGTGTGTGTGTGGGGGGGGGGGGGGGGGGGGGGTTATCCTTGTACAGTCAGGACTTTAGCTGTCACCTGGAGCCTCATTATCGGCATAGGAACCCCACAGCCTCTACATACTGCCCCCAACTGAACATAAATACGATGCAGGGGCTTCTCAGAAAGCTGCTCCCAGAAGTAGCATAACAGGTCTGTACCGGATTCAAAAAGAATTGCACTTGGCTTAGTACCACAGCTGTATCGCCGAGCTCTCGGGCCACCAGTCTAATTCTGTAAGGAATTCGACGCTATGCTGTTTATCTACTTAACTCAAAGTCTGCGCGCTGACTACCGTTGATGTAATGTGATGTTCCTTCAGTCAGAAAGATATACAGATATTCTTCCATGCTCTGTTATAGATATTCCAATCAATAAGCATTTAATAAACCTTGAAACCGCCAAGATATTCTCACACTTAATGGAAAAAAGTGGCGTGATTAAAAATCTACGGCTGCAGTGAGTCTTCATTTCTTTCGGTAATGTCATCAAGAAAATAGTCAAATCATTTCTTGGGTTGAATCAAATAAAATCAATGTTTACTGATTTTTTTTAGATTCATTTGTCTGGAATATATTAGTTGGTCAGAAAAGTGAACGCGGGTTCGCCTTTTCAACTAACTGAAATATTCCAGACGAGTGAATTTAAACATAGGCGATGGACTATTTAGGGGCTGGATTTGTCCCAGGTCATAACCGCGTGTGATTCCTTACAGGATGGAACTGGTGGCTTGAGAGCTTGTTGTGTCAAGTCCCATTGTTGATCCATCGTCATATCCATACTACATGTACACTGTAAGCAGTTATTATGCGACAGCTCAGCGGTCGGCCAAAGTGTTATTAATGAATTCGCAGAAATGCCGTGACAAAACTGAAGTTATCATGCACGCACACAAACTGTCCTGACAGTGCCAAAAATCGATAGCTTTTATTGTAATTATTCGTGAAGGGAAACACACTTGATTAAAACGGTGACGTAACCGTTTGACATCCGCCTGTGATGATTAACTTCTAGTAGCTATTATTTGAAATTTTCTGCCGCGACGAGTAAAAAAAACTTTCTTAGGACTTTTATCAATATTCTAACTTCATGGTGAAGGGTTTTCCTCTTTCCAGGTGACAAGAAAACCTATCCACCATATTACTCCATTTGTTTTATTTCTGATCATCCACGAACCAACCAGCAACCCACGCAGCCTCTGCTGTCTGTTTGTTCGGGGAAAGGGGTAACTTTTTTGATACTCCCCTGGACGGGACTGTAACATGTAGAGGGGAAATCCAGTTCGGAAGGCAAGCCGTTTTTCCAACATCTTTTGTTGATTGTTGAACCTACTTGAGAGCATATCTTTAAAGTCGAGAAACTACACATTTTGGCTCCATACTTTACACATTTTCTGACCGGGCAGGGAGGGGGGATTTTTTTTTCCAGGAACGTATGATGCGTGGGTGGTGGGTGGGTGGCTGGAGTGGCCAGAAATAATTTTTTCCATGATCTAAAATTGTTTTCCTTTTATTCTTTTAATGATTTTTTATACTTTCTTTTAGGACAGATACATCTATATAAATATTGATTTTGTCATTTTTATAGATTTGCAGCAATTATTCAATGATTCATGAGTCACTTTTTCAACCAGTTTGAACTTTTTTAGCTTCTTACTCAATAATGTTAGTAGTAGCGACATTTAATATTTTTCTCCAATAGACACGTTTGATGAAAGCATAAGAAACGTATCAAGAATTGCCACTCCTGGTTTGAGACAAGCCCATGCAATGACCTGAACTATAGATGGGTCTGTGGCTGTATGTGTTATATAAAGTTACCGGTAGTAAACTGATAATATACATGTATTTGAAAATAGATTTGTTCTTCAAACTGTTTCCTGTCACAATCATTTTTTTTTAATAAAATAAGAAAATTGTAAGAAAATTCACTCTATAAATTGCATGTCCAAGCTAAAGAAAACTTTAAAGAATGAAAAGGTATACTCATTCAAATACACTCAATACAATAGAAGTCATTCAACGCCAGAATACCAGAGAATAAAAGCATTAATGCAATTTTATAATCACGTGCTCTAACTGTTCCAGTAGCTTACTGTCAAAACTATTTAGTAGTACACTTCCTGGGCAACCTGATTTATACATTAGTCTATTTTGTGTTTCTCTCATAGTCCATGGTTGTTTTCTCGATGGAATGTGTCAGAGCAACATCTCCTGACCACGAAAAGGTTTACCGGTCGTCTGTCAGCCTTGATCAATTTGAAATATCCACGTTTAAAGTGACATCGTCATTCTGCGGACTGCTATGTTTGACTGCAGCTAATACAACATTCCGGGTGCATACCAGAGGTTGCAGCCGGGCCTATATACATTTTTAAGGGATGTTTTGGGTGTTTGGTGATTCTATTTATCAGTGCTATTCATAGCTGATGTATCTGCTAACCTTGTTTGTTCATTGCAACACTCTAGTGAGGCGTTACAAGAGTAAAAAAAAGTGCACGCCATTTTAGCAGCATTGCATTTGCACCGGTTTACAAGTACCACATGGCATCTGGCTTGAGCAAGAACATTTTATTAACTTTTAATTTGTCATCTGGAACCAGAGCAACACCGGACGCAACTGTTAAGGTCTGGAGCGACTTGGTTCCAGTTCCTTCTTAAAGCCATATTTGATAGGATCTAAATTTGGTGGTCTTGGTTGAAGGGCGTTCTTTCACACACGTCTGAAGGTGCGCCCGTTTGATATTTTCCCCGAAGGCTCCTGCATGTGGTAGGAAGCAGGGAACAAAGTTTCAGTGCATTAGTTGCCTTGGGGTTCCTGGTTTTCGAAAACTACGTATCAATACGTGTCAGTGATGTGGTTACCTTGGCACCGTAACAGAGAGAAATGAATTGGGTTGCTTGGTCAAGAACATATGACCACTCACCGTCTCCCTCGCACAAAGATTTCAATGAAGCTCCGCTTTGGAGGACTGTTAGTATTCGACCCTTCCCTATCTAGGCCCCCCTACACTACCCTTCTGTTCATCAGAAGCAACCTTAATGGCTTGATGGGCGATAATATTGCTTATGTTTCCGTAGTCTAGTCCGGATTACATGGAATAGTGTGACATGCGCAGTGAAGATTCAGAATAGTAATCACAAGGAAACAGCAAATTACACTTTAAATGTAAACCAGAATGGAATTTGAGGAAGTGGCGCTCGCAATTATTGTTGATGATGTTGTCAATGACAACATGGATGCTGTTTTTTCTCATCTCAATGCCGCATCTGTATAAAACAGCACAGCTCTCCTATAGATAGGTAGGTCAATATGACCAGATTAAAAAGAAACAACAAATTTACAAAGAAACGCTGGACACAGCACTTGAGTTTTATTATTATTTCGACTCCCATTTGTTCAGGGGCGTAGGGGGGAGGGGAGGGGCTAGCCATTTTTTTGTGGGGGGGGGGGGGGGGGGGCACACCATGATGTATTTGTAATGTTGTGGGGTTTCGGGGGTCCTTGCCTAGTCCAAGCTAGCACCTCCCCGTCGTTACCCCCCTCCTCCCACTTCCCTTCATGGAAGTGGGAGGAGGGTGTAACGACCGGAGGCCCTAGTTGGGACAAGAATGTGGGAGGAGGCAGGTGACGACCAGAGGGGCCTAGTTTGGACAAGGCCTTCCCCGAGAAAAGTTTGAAAAATTTAGTGCTCCAAGATTGAATATGAGGCAATTGTAGCATGTGTAGCCCTATATTGGAGAGCATTTTGGGGGTTCTTGAGTTGTTTGAAACTTGCATTGGATCAATGTTTTGGGGAGCGGATGCGAAACTTGGGGGGGGGGGGATGTGCCTCCTACCCCCTGGCTACGCCACTGCATTTGTTATGCCGTGGTCTGAAGCTGATTCTTTGCCGAGGAATTAATGCCTCCAACCTTATCTTATTGTTAAGGTTCAGTAACAATATCCGATATCACCAGGTGGGAGGTGGGGGAGGCGAACTCACATAGCTTGGCTAGAGCGTTATAATGGGGCGGGGTGTGGTCACACCCCTCAAATTTCTAACTGGTGGGGCTACGGATGAAGAAAGTTTC
>CM062290.1:312387184-312917033 GCA_031216915.1 Pictodentalium vernedei
GATCAACCAAGTAGTTCAAGTAACACAACTTAATGAAATCTATCCTGTACTTGATCCACAATTCCCCCCCCCCCCCCCAACACACATACCTCGACTGCTTCCAGTGCGGCTGCGTTGCCAGTCATCGATATACCTGCATCATTCTTCAAAGCTTCCAAACTATTTACAACCTTTTCGCTTTGAGTTATCACTTATCACAGTTGTACTTAACACATCCACCATTTCCCAAATGGATTTTCCTTCAAAAACCTTATGAAGTTATTCATCCCTAAAGTTTTCAGCTGGTTAAGCATTCACTTTCCCTCCATAATCAGTTTAGTTGTGTGTTTTCAGTAGTTGCCTCCTCCCGTTAAGTTTCTGTTATCCCCCAAATACTCGTAGTCTCGTAGTTACCAGTCCTCCTGCCCCTCTTAAACCGGGCAGCTTGCTGCTACCTTCAGGAGTAGACATATCCCTGGGATCTTGGTGACCCAACCTGTGTCCCTCGTCGATCCGAATGAGTGACACTCCTATAAATCTTTGATATGCAATGTAAAACGAATACGTGAAAGGATACACCCATATTTGGACCTATCTCCATAGGGGCCCGCCCTGCGGTAACGTTGTCCAGACTTAGAGGCTCACTGAGCCTCACTTTGAAGATCTTTCAACAGTGCTTTAAAGTTAAAAAAAAAATTCACACGAGACCCAAAGTGTACAGCTTTCGCCACATTCTCTCCCATAAAACCCGGTCATATGCTTTTGGACATCCAGAAAGGCCATAAGCCACTTTTTTTTCTTTTTAGCTTTCGTGAATTCTATCAGCTAAGATAGTGTGAAAAGGTGGCCCGTGACTCTCCTTCGTTTTCAGAAACCAATTCGGACCCCCCCCCCCCCCCCCCCCCCCCCGGTCTCTCTCTCTACATAATCTCCACCTATTGTCTGTCATATTAGACTTTACAGAAAACTTTTCCAATGTTGCTTTTACGGACTCGGCTAGGAATCTCAATAACGGAATGCCTTATATGTATACAGGGGAAATCTGATTCAACCTTGATCAATGTTATAGTCGGGACTGAGATAGGTATAGCTAGGAAGTAATGGATGAGATATGGGGCAGAATAACAGAAGCCAATAGTACTGGTACAAGGCCGCAATGGAACAAGACTGTTGTAGAAGCTAATGATAGGACAGATAAGCCATAGATCTGTAATGGGCTTGGAGCTTTGGCGACAAGATGGAAGCGGTTGGTAAGACTACATTAGACCCATTGAGGGCTTTTACATAGCCTAATGCGACAAAAAAGGGATTCTCCAAAAGGTATCCTCGATAGGTATCCTCAGTAGGTATCCTCAAATAATACAATACCAGGCCATAGGTATCACCAAATACCTGTATGTGCCTATGTGATAGGGCATATTGGTGTCACATTGTGCCTTTTCACATAAGCACATATGACAAAAAAGGGATTCACCAGTAGGTATCCTCGTTAGGTATCCTCAAATAATACAATACCAGGCCATATGTATCCTCAAATACCCGTGTGTGCCTATGTGATAGGGCATATTGTGTCACATTGTGCTTTTTCACATAAGCACATATCGGCACATAAAGCATGTGCCTATGTGATAGGGCATATTGTGTCACATTGTGCCTTTTCACATAAGCACATATGCAAAAAGGGATTCTCCAGTAGGTATCCTCGATAGGTATCCTCAAATAATACAATACCAGGCCAAAGATATCCTCAAATACCCGTATGTGCCTATGTGATAGGGCACATTGTGTCACATTGTGCCTTTTCACATAAGCACATACGGCACATAAAGCATGTGCCTTTGTGCTAGGGCACATTGTGTCACATTGTGCTTTTTCACATAAGCACATATGACAAAAAGGGATTCCATAGCCACAGGTGTTTTCAAAAAAGGGGTGCTAAAATTGGGGTGCCTGGGGATATTGCCATTGGATATAGGCTTTCATTATGCAGACGGGAGATAACTCTGCATACAGATTATGAGAAATTAAGCAATCGGATTGGTTATAAATTATCTAGATATATGAAACAACAAGAGTACTTGGAATAGGGTCAGAACTAACAAGAATAGATCAGAAATTGCTGAATATAGTAATAATAAGCAAAACTGTTTCCAACTAATAGGCCTCTTCTATGCTACTGGAGTATACTCCAGAACAAAGGAACATGGCTAGGTAGACATAAACTATTACATATATAGATAGAAGCAGAGAATTCTGAAAGAATTCGAAATAGTAAAAGTTGGGTGGAGTTTGGTGATTTGGAGAGATTGTCGGGTTGTTTGTGGTAATTAGATTTACTCCGATTCAATCGAACACACCCCCAAAACATACCCCGTCCTATTGCAGAAAAAATGGGTAACATAGCAATCACGTGCTACCATAGAAACCAAGATGGCGGCCTCCAATATACAAAATGGACGACGGAAACACGTGTCACCATAACAACACCACTGGCGCCACTGGGTCACGTGACTATGACGTCACATGAGATCCCCCGATGAGATCCCCCAACCTGGGGGTGAAAACCACATTACATACTACTGTCCTGAAAAATGAAATTTCGCTTTTCCATAACTTTCTAGCAGTTTTTATAGCTTGTATGAAACCTGATATAGAAACCTTGGTTATCTCAAAAGTTTTATCAAAAAATAGCAATTGTAAATTTGACATTTCCCTCCCAAATGTTTATTAGTCACAATAAACACATTATCAGAAGTACATTTAGCGATAAATTTAGACAAGTTTGCATTCAGAGGTCGAGGTCACCAAAGGCCAACTTGGATGTTGTTCCACTGCAGTTGTAAATTTTAACTATTGAAATCCCTTTCCTGGGGTATTCACCACAGACACACGTGTTCACCACGGTTGCTGTTTAAAGCTAACATTTATGGCCTAGGCTTTTTATATATAGTAGAATAGGTAATCATGGTATAAAAATTGTTTTGTGCCATAAACGAATTAAGAAAAAGGGATACAGAAATCGCATTACCCAATAAAGCATGTTCGGACGATTTGGCAAAATTTTGTCACCAAGCTATTGGAACAAGCATGGCGGATGTTTAGAATGATTAAAACTCCCTCCCTTTAACCTGTATAGGAGGTTGTGGTAATCTCAAATAGTTACAAATACCCGCTAAAATTTTGTTAAAAGTTGAATGTAGCTCTCCATTATCCACAACAGGTTATAACACAAAGTGGAAATTTTTCCAACAGGCTGTATGATGAAACTTTATTGACCACCTTGGAGTCATTAAACAGATTCTCTCATTACTAAAGTAATACATTTAATAGCCGTACTCATCACAAAGGGGTTTACTTCAAGTTTTATAAAACGGTACATTACAGAATTACAAAGATGGGAATAGAAGTAACTCACACTTTCCCAACCGTCTTCATTTACTGTTAAGAGTGCTAAATTATTTTTTCTTTGTTTTTGTGAATACCTTCCTTGAGTTAAAAGTTTATATGTTCTTATGTTCGCGGCGAAAACTGTAGAAAGTTACTGTAGTCAATATTTGTGAAGTTCGAAATAGTGTTCGGTGTGAAGGTGTAATGGTTTATGTCATAACCATTCGTCCCAGAGAAGCGTGGCAATGATTAGCGATCAATCAAGTTGTGTAAAATGTCAACTTTCGTTTAAATGAAGTAATTAGTGCCCAGAAGATAAGGCAAGCCGTCTTTTTATGTTCACAACGAGATAATATCTTCAAGAAAACCATTTGCGCATTGTAACGTTCGGCAGAATCGCAAGTGAACACTGGAGTGTCAGTTTGAATTACAAAGCGTATAGGTCACCCCAAATGCAAGGATCGCCAGGTACTCGTAATTACCGTCTGTTATCGCCAGGAAATGTCTGAGACCGAAAACTTTAAACGCGGTTCAATTTAAATTGCACCAGTCTAGCTGAGCATCTCCGATTTTAAAGACAGAAGGTATTTCTAAAAGTGATTGCTTTCAAACTGTATATGTAGAGAACCCCGTAGGCCGTGGGTGGCCATACTCTGAGATTTTCGTTAAGGGTCCAAAAGGGTCGTGTCAGTCGACAGTCGTGAACCGCAACGGATTCATGAAAGCTGGCGAAAAGCAGTAAATCGTCAAAAGCTGGTCAAGGCTGTGGAGAGCTGGTTGAGCTCGTGAGATAGAGATATGATAAAAGATATTTGTGTTTGGCAAGAGAGGTGTTGATAATAGATTGTGAGAACTTTATATGTGAATCTTGAATTATCGTTAGTAATTGCTTGGTAGGTGGAGACCAAGGTAACCCTTCGATGGCAGGACCATTGAATTTGTACTGAACTGTGTAAGAAGGAACCGCAATGACAGCGGCAGTGAAACTATCAAGTGTGTGAAGACGCCGACGAGGGCGTACCATTAGTAAAACTTTAACCCCCTTCACTCTGATGTCAAAATACCAAAATTTCAGGAAGCTGTTTTTTCCCATAATGCATCTAGAAATTTACCCAATTCAATCTCGTTTGACAGAGCTCATTGAGCTCTGTCAAACGAGATTGAATTGGTTAGATTTCTAGTTGCATTATGGGAATTTTTTCTGCCTGAAATTTAGATATTTTGACATCAGTGTGCAGGGGGTTAAGCAAATTAAGTCCAGATGACGCTGTGTTTAACCCCGTGAGGAAAGTGTTGATAAAAAACGTGCATAAACTCTAATCGCAAGTACCAGAACCAATAGTATATATATGATACATTATCTTTTCATGGAGTTATCGGCGATCACCTTTGAATATTTAAGTCAAAGACACCTTTCAGGAGCAAGAACAGTCCCAAACATGTTGGGCGTTGATAAGGTGGCGAAACCCACGTCCGAACTCTAGTCTTGACGGTAACGTCTGGGTGTTGACGGTGCCACTGGTGTAAACGTGAATATTCTACCCCTCGAAAGCTATTAACCACCCTTGAGTTGTGATAATGGCACGGCCATTTAAACGATCCCGAAATGTCCCTGACATAAGTCGCCAATAAAACTAAAGTTTTGTTTGCAAAAATAATTTCAAGATTATAATATGATTACGCAAGTGACTCAATGAATAGCAAAACAGTTGACTGTGCCTCCATGCAAGAACGCTTTTAAAAAAAAAACATAATTTTTTTTAGAGAAAGCATTTGTCGGGTCCACCCTCACCTGAATCCTCCCAAAGAACCACACCAAATAAAGGTATCCATCAAGTGACTTAACACCAATAGATTATTGAATAAACGTATATATATATATTCCTCGACTCACGATGCGTATGTGCACCATTGGCCAATATGAAGAACTTTTCAAGTACGATCTTTATTCTCAGCCTACATCTGGTGATACTCTAATATGCAGGGGCGCCACGAAGAATTGATATATGTATGTATGTGCGGGGGTGGGGGTGGTTTAAACTTTATTTGTCCGGGTGGGATGGCTGAAAATCCGACTTACTAATACTCCAACTACATCATCAAGGCATGCCTTGATGATGTGGTTGGAATATTTGTCAGTCAGGATCATAATTAAAAAAGCCAAGACTTCTTGGAAATTTATTTGTGAATAAATAAAAAATATAGTGGTCGTCACCGTACTGGTAATCCAAACTGGTTATGCTGGGCGGCCTGGGCCCCGACAGCCCAAATCTGTACTACATACATCCATTTATATGACTGAATGCGCGTTGACAGAAGTCAAAGTTTCAAATCAAGTCTTTATCTCCATGTTGCGATCACGAGTAGCCATAGTGCAGAAGTATGTGACATTAAATCTAAAAATAAATGAATAATTCCCCACAAAGAAAATTTTCTGTTTCTCGGGCCATTTGTTATAAAACGCATGTTGAGATTATTCCCTTTCCATCAAAAGTTCATATTCTTTGTTTATTTTATGTTTTGGGACTCTTAATCTACAGAATAGCATGGGTGGTGGTGTTTTTCGTCCCTTGAGTGCAAGAAGGCTTTGTAGTGCTAAAGCATTGCAAAGCTTTGTTGCACTCAATGGACAAATTTATCAGTTTTATTAACTTTGGTAAAATATCAGACATAAACCATTTAATTGTTTTAAGTTTGCATTGGTTATTAAAAGATAGCACGCGGCAGCCAAAATGTCCATGCGCGAGGGACTGGGAAACAGATTTTTAAATTTCTTAAGCTTAAATCAAGTCTTTTACGAAGTTACTTGATTGCTAGCAAGAGAGAATCGATATCTTAGCCTCCAAAATCCGTTTTCTTCAACCTGAAACTAAAATTCCAGTTTTTGCTGGTAGAGTATGAGAGTTCACTGGTAGAAAGCGAACCTCCAATTTGTATCTTCTCATCCCCGATAAAAGGTTTCATCCGACCTTCTATATTGTCTAAAGTTCAAGCTGACATAGTACTTTTAGTGCTCAAGTCGCTCAAGTGCAATAGCAACCGAAAAATCAGTCGTCGTGCACGCTAGTCACAATGTGGATTTAGAAACCATTGGAGTTATTTCTGAAATAGGTCACAGTGTATAAGTTAGGACGACATAAAACATGATACCTTTGATCTCCCGATGATGATTGGGTTTTTATGTTCAGATTTTATGATTTAATTAATTAAATTGCTGACGGGATCTGCTCGTTATCCCATGTATCTGATTGTTGTCGAGATAACACGCATCAACGTGATTCACCGTGTCACACACCGCATGCACAAATGTCTTTAATATCTGCTTCTCTTGGAGTAAATAGTAAATTTCTTTAACGATCATCTGTGTAAACGTCGATGTTATTTTACGTTCAACAAACAGATGTAACATCCTCCCCCTAACCGTCCGTTCACCCTTGTCCCCAGGGGTGAATCTGAAGGTTGCATTTTGATAGTGTAACTGAAATCATGCAACAAAAAATAATCAAATATGAAATATAATTTTCTGAATGCTGACAAAATGACTCTCTGCAGTTAACGGCAAAATTTCCGTTGGCAAAACGCCTGTTGGGTTAATGTCCATTGGCTAAATGACCACTGGCTAAATGTCCCGGATTCGAATGTGGCAAATCAATAGAAATCCAGGAGATTATTCACAGATTAAACTAATGCCGATGTTGAGAAAGTCTTCCTTATTATCTATCATTTTTATTTTCCAGTTCCTCTTTGGTCTCGTCCCTCATTGTTTGTTTTATTGGGGTTTAACGACACTTTCAACAGCCAGGGTCACATCGTGAGGGAAATTCGAGTTACGGAAGAGAATCACCGAGCAGCGGCGAGCAACTGTCAGACCCTCGAACTTACTAAGCACAAGCAGACTTAGCAGCAGCTGGAGGCACGTGCACCATCAACTTGAAAGACCATAACAAATTACTGTTGGCAATATCGACCTTTTTTGATCGAAGTAAAGTAAAAACGGGGGTACCCTTATTTGGTTTCACTTTTACAGTGGGAGCGCGATGGTTACGCATTGAACTTCAGAGAGATCCACGGTTCGATCCCCGCCAGGGGCAACTGCGCTCTGTCCTTCGACAAGCCACTTAATCTAGATTGCCTACGTGGGAGCATGGTAGCCCTGTGTACAAAGGCGTACTGCACGTCGATGGTACACCTGTCTTCAACCAATACTAACCCTGCTTGTGTGGAGTTAGTACGTTGGGGAGTCCGACAGTTGCTCGCCGTTGCTCAGCGGTTCCCTCCGGGTACTCTGGTTTCCTGTCCGACACGAGGTGACCTTGGCTATCGAAAGTGCCATTAAACTCCAATGAATAAATAAATAAATAAATAAATAAAATAAATAAATAAATAAATAAATAAATAAATAAATAAATAAATAAATAAATAAATACTGTAGAAGGCTGTTAATTTGTTATACAGAGTCGACGGATTAATATCATTAAACCGCAACCGAATGGCTGAAGGTTAACGATATTAATTACTCTTCCTAAAGAAATGAGTCTTCAAAAAAAAGGTATCGTTCGACATGGACGATCACAGTTTCCAAAAGTAGGAAATAAAGAGTTGAGTCCATTCATTCTGAAAACATGTTTCTACTGTGTAGGAGCACTTCTCAATTAGTCTCCATGTGGTGAACCCTCAAGCAGAAACTACCATAACTTATACGGGGAAAATAACTGCAAATTGTTCCCAGTAGTTCTGCAATGATTTTAACGGCAATTGTTTACAACGTACAGGAACGTGGGTTGCGAGATATTGAAATCGGCCCAGTCAGAGTCCGGGAGAGGGTACGGGAAGGGCGGGGTAGTAACCCCGGGGCCCGGAACTTTGGGGCCCGGGCTTGACCCAGGAGTCCAGGATTCTTGGGTCAAACATGGGCCCCAAAAGTTCTGACACCCGTGCCAACAGTGAAGAAGGGAGTTGTATCGCGAATGGAGCTCTGCAGTTGACCAATGGTTGTAATTTTGGACTGCATGATTCTTGAAGTGATAACTTTATTAAATCAACTGGACAATAAAATTATCACTTCAAAAAAATATTGTGATTTTCCTCCCCAATGCCACCAGATGTCTCCATATAATAACTGATTTCAATCTTTTCTTGGGGGAGAACACCCCCACCCCACCCCCACCCCCAGCCTTTCCCACTCTATATCCTCGCTTGTGCCTTCGGCATCAGTATCAGTATCTCGACACTTTTGAAAGGGGGTCCGTCACAGAATTAACCATGGGGCCCGAATTTCCTCTCCCCGGCTCTGGGCTCAGTGAGCCGATTTCAGTGATGTCACAGTTAACACTGAATTCTGAACAAATGGCTGCTCTTGAAATTTCTCAAATTACACATTTGAATACGTTGGCGAAGTCCATGACATCGCTGAAAACAAGATGTCCCAGCATTATCAAATGGTCTCTGAGCGAAAACAAGGCCCGGAAGAATGTCATGGGAAAACTTTCGAATCATAGAGATGTTCTCAAAATCCTCAGTATCCCCTCTTCAACTCATCCTGTACAATCAGATTCTCTGTACGCGGACCTGGCCACAGACTGAAGAAGAGTTCAAGGAGGTTCCGCTTCCGAAACAAGTTTGATTCCTTTCTTCATTATTTCGCTTTTTTGATTGATCTGATCAAGCAGAAAGACGTGACAGCCGTTACTTATTCCCAGTTCCTTATTCGACATGCGTTATCAACCGATAGATCGGTTAATAACGAATGTCGAATAAGGTAATGGGAATAAGTAACGATCGTCACGGCCCCTTCAAACAGACGATTCGATATTGTGTTCGGTACTTATTGTTGCAAGGAGGTCCAATATCCACAACTTGAGTAGCCAAGAGAGATTTGATTCGAGACTCAGTCCGATTCGAAATCCTCTGCCTGATTCGATTAGGCGCGAATTTGAGATTTGCGCGGCCCTCGCAATGGGTCACCGGAGAGGTGGTAAATGGAGGAGGGGGAGCTGGGCGTACCCCCCCACTCCCCCCGCCAAAGTGTCGATTCGTTGTTGCGTGTAACCATGTAGGTCTTTTTTATTTCAAGATTAGATTTGATACTTGGATTTATGTCACACATGCAGTGTGTCATACAAATGGACGGTTGTGGTAACCGATTCCTACAGTTTGTGATGAGGGGCTGGGGAGTGGGGTGGGGGGGATGCAGCATGACCAGTTTGGAGTACCGTACGCGTTACTTAAATAAGAAAACCCGTCACGACTACTACATGTATATTTTATTTATCCATGAACAAATACCCAAGAGGTCTCGAGTTTTTTTTCAAATTATTTTCCTGACTGACAAATATTTCAAATACATCCCCCAGGCATGGCTTCGACGAAGGTATGCCTTTATACGTGATCGAATATTTGATCAGATTGTACCTAAGCCATAACATGACAATTGGAACATATCAAAGTTTATACCCCACCCTGTCCACCACCACCACCACACCCTCTACCTCTCCCCCGATCGGACATCTTCGTGCCGCAATGGATCACTGTGAATAGACTTAATGATATTCTTGACTCCCATGTGCACGTGTTCCCATGTGCACTGTGAAACGCATGGTATCTTGAAAACTAATCTGATTTTTTTCTCTCATAATTCTTGCACGTTAGTACACCAATATCGGTGTCTCAATTCTCCGAGATCCAAGGTTTTTTCATCTTTGAGTGTTCAAATCCCGGTTTTCTCGAATTTCAACCCCATAAAACGCTGACACCGCAAAAGGTTTTCTGGTAACTTGTTTTATTGGCCAATCCGCCCTGACAATAACAGTGGAGGCCGTGCTAGTAATCGTAGTGGAAGTCAATACAGTAGAGGTGTTGTTGCTAAAAGCAGAGACCTTGGATCTGGTGATAACATGCAGCCAGTGACGGTAGTCAGAACGTTTATAGAACGTTATTACAAACACATCATGCTATCTAGTACGTCCAAACATGGTATCACCGAATCATGGCATCACCGATGATGGCTTGAAAAAGTAGTTGTTAGACTTGGTTCACAGTAGTCCCAAATAGGGTACCTCTGACAGTTGTCTATAGATGGTGAACACGATTTCTTGGATCTGGTGCCCCCAATGTGTAGTATGTCATTTCAATATATATAAAAAAAAATATATTTACATCATAATATCACCACTAGACATTTGGGGTGTGGGTGTCCACGACTGAGATGCAGTTTCCTGAAACTTGCATTTCACTTTTGGGTTCTTGTCATTCCAAACTTATTGGGAATCAGCAGGAAGGGTATACACAGACTCTTAAAAAGTGATTGAAAATTCTCTCGTATGATTGTTTCTTCTGTGGCTGTTAAAGTGGATAAAAGTATATATTTTTGGCTCCATATTTATTTTTATCTTCACCGGGCAGAAACATTGCATCGGTCCGGTGAGAAAATGTGTTACACTACCGCCTCCGTGGACTGGTCACTTTCCACGGGGGGGGGGGGGGGGGGGAGGGGGGGGGGGGGGGCAAGATTTCCATTGACGCAATAATATTTTATTCCAAACAAGCCGGTGCTTCATAAAATAACATTTTGCTGATGATGAGTTTTATTACCTGGTTAACCTTTTACCCAACGAATTGGCCGCATCCGCCCGCGTAATATGCAAATTCAACAGTCGAAAAAATATTATTTTTCAAAAAATTTTAACCAAACCATATCATGTAACCCCTCGTTTTGTTGACAATTTTTGAAAAAAATAAAAATAAAAAATGATATTTAAAATAATAGCTTTTGATTTTGTCTGCGTTGGGTAAAGGATTAACGCATGCATGGCCATCACTACCAAAAAGAATTACGACCAGTTCACGGCGACTGTACAGTACATATGTAGTAAAATGTATGAGTCTCAACCATAACTTTAAACATTGTTGCAACATAGTGTATTGTATTTATACCGTGCTACACAGACATACGGACTGCCGCTCATACATATTTGTATGGGCGAGCTGTATGATCGTACCCCCTCCCCCCATGTGAAATGTTTTCTACGCCCCGTCCCCACCAGGGGGTTGTTGTAACAAATTTTCTGGAAGGTATATGAAGAAAATTTCCATGGGACCATTTTCAGGCCTCCCCTCATTTCTGGAAATAATTTTTTTTTTACTCGAACATTTTTGATACCCACCACCCCCTTTGCACTCTAAAATTTTTCTCTTACAAGGAATACAGCCCAAAAAAACTTATGAATGAGGATTCCTGCAGTCTATACTATAATCGATATGGATTATAACATACATAAGATAAATATGATTTGGTTCACAAGTACATTACATCAAATGTTCAATTTTCTATTTTTCTCATATGGATTATAATATAGAAATAATTTTGTCCATATATCACCACCCCAAACATTAGTGAAAAAGTTAAATTATCACGCTGAAAGCATGCTTCTAAAATAGACCATAATTGGTTCCCTTCATATTTGCATCAATAGCATGCCTAGTGTCTTTCAGCACAAAATTGTCTGCAGTGTAATTTGACAAAACTAATGTAAACAAAGCATGCCTGATTCAGCAGTCTTATTGTGACGAGTAAATTGTATAATTATCACCCTCCAAATGACCATCTTACTAAGTTCTTTGTCAATATTGTGAGGAATATAATTAATCATCATTTGGGAGGGAAGGGGACATTAAAAAAATTCGTTATTAGGCTTAAAATGACTACCACTGTGTAAATCACTACTTTTTACAGTGTTTTGTCATTCAATGCCAAAATTAATCTAGAGTTACCTTTTTCAAATAACCTAGACCAATATCATTGGTGCCTTGTAGACAAGCCTAGCAGATACTGTAAGAGACCACACTCGAATGATGTTTTTTCTATGTTTCACAGACGTGGTTATTTGCTGTCGTAAATTGAGCTGAATTAAGTATTCAATCATGTTAACTTTGTCTTTACAGGCAATATGGAGAGAGAATGTTCTGGTGTAATATATATGTCTCTATCCAATGCCATTGATTTTCAACTCTTCTGTCTTGCAAGTTATCTTGAGGGAAAATATTCAAACACCTTTTTGACTGCAGCAGCCTTGGCAGTTTTCTCTTTTGAAGACATTCAAACGATGAGTTCGATAAACAACCAGAGGTCGCATGTGGAACTTATTGGCTCAACATTTCAAAGACCCTTGTCACAATCTGGTGAAACAATATACCACTCTTGGATAATCTAATTTTCTCATACTAATCGTGGACACCTTTTATATAAATGAGAAATGAATGTGGTAGTAAAAGTGGTTGCTCTGACAGTGGGAATCGAATTCAAATTTGCTATATTGGGTGGTGTTTAGCTCTTTACTTAACATGAAAAGCAGACGACACTTGCAAATAAAATTCTTGAAAAACTAAAAATAATGAAAATTAATTGGGGATTTTTCTGAATAGCGCTGGCCGGTTTTGGCCGTTACATTGGGTAAAGGGTTAAATTACAAGTTAGAAAGGCTTTCCAATTTTTGGGTTGTTACAGGTTGGTGATTTTGTTTGCTAAAAGCTGGGAAAGCTTCGGAAAATAAATTGAATTCAATCTCATGCATCCCATGTTTTCTCCAACCAAACCACCTAAAAGGTCCACTTTGAGCAGATCCTAATTTTATCCCCGTGAGAAAGAAGATGCCATTATGAATACTCAGAGGTGATAATAGAGTTATTCACTGCCTACATGTAATAATGGCTATCCTGACTTACAATGTTTTAAACACCTTAATATTCAGTCTTTATAATGCATTTTGGGCATAAGTAAAAAATTTAGAAGAGGATGTAAAAAAATTGTATTCGGCCTCTGCTGACACCCATCCACCCCGGCATTTCTTCCTGTATTTTTTTTTAAAACGCCCCCCCCCCCTCCCCCTTCCGTACCCACGCGAAAAATATGCACGGCATTTTAACTCTTTGAACCCGATCGGCCGCTTTTCCGGCAAGGAAAATATGTTATAACGTCATTAAATAGGATGGCTGTTCAGAAAATGTGTGGGGCAGACCAATCAATATTTTCAACGGTTGAAAATATTCATTTGTCTACCCCAAATAATGAATATGGACACTTCTAATTGCTGCCATTGAACTGGCATGGGGGATACCACTAGAGTTCAAAGGGTTAAGAGGATTAAACAAAAACCATCATCCAACCTGTTCGCGTCCTCTCTCATGTTCTAAGGGAGACAACACAAAATTTAAATACAACTGACGGGGCTCCTTGTCATTTCTTCCCAAAGCTTCTTTTTCAACAGATATGATCACAAGTATTGAAGCCGCTATCAAATAAAAAATATTGAAACAAAAACTCTGAAACAGCCTAGTGAAGCCGATTTTAATTCAAAACTGAAATGAGTACAGTGCCCTTTTAGACCACCACCCCTGAATTCAGGGAAACGACAAAACATACATCACTGATTGACAGGTATTCGTGTATTTTGTGGATAAAAGAGTGACTGTAATTTCAGTTTTTCGACAGAAGGAGTTGAGATGCAGCGTGACGATGCATTGGGTGGAATAGTATAGATGCATACATACTGAACTCCTTGTTCTGCTGTTGGTGGATGTCCCTGCCCAGGACACAAATTCCCTTGCCACAGAAATAAGTATGATTTGGGCAAATTTAACTAAATTTCTGACCTCTGAATTGAATTGACTTTTTGACCAATGTGTTCTGTTGTTAAAGTTAGATGAATTTTTCATCAAATCTAGTCATGGCTGCTTATGAGCAGCCAAGACTAGATTTGTTGAAAAATAATTTGAAAATAGCGGGTTAAGAGTTAATTCTCCAACAACTGATCATGCCACGAACGTAGAGGCCGTTGGATCCCCCCACGGAGTTCGATAAGTCTATTAATATGATATCATTCTACACGAGGAATTAACCTGAATATTCATACATTTCACTTCCATACTTCTCGACACCAAGAAGAAAAAAAAAGATAAAACTAAATTATTTTGCATTTGTGTTGCTATTTCTTTAGTGTTAGTTTTCTTTATTCATTGTTGAAGTGATCAAACCATTATCAATTGGCCAGTTTTTATATTAATATTGTTAAATATTATTAGTACATCTCCAAGGACGGTGGTACATGGCATAAGGTCGGTGAAAGCGGCCTTGTTGAACAGCACTTGAATGGCACGCTGGGATCGACTGATCGCAGCCCAGGGATTGAGAATAATTATTCTACTGCAGATAAGACAAACGCATTGGCGATTGCAGAGGTGGTGGTCGCAGTCCACCAGGAATATATATATATCTTTTTATGTAATTGATTTCCCATGGCGGCGCAAGGTCTTTGTTTACGGATGTAGTTTGGGAGCGAGGGCGTGGTACCTTGCGCCGCCATGGGAAATCTATTTATCGGGTATATGCTATACTACTCTCAAGAATATGCCCTCTAACTTCCTCACACCCTCTGTCCAGAACTGAACCGTTTGATATCCCGTACTCCACCCTTTTCAGTTTCCTTACCAAACATAATAACTATATATCCATAGTAAGCAATACCTCAACAAGGGACCTGTTCTTCTCGACAGGGTGTGGGGGGTAGAGAATTCTCCGACAACCCCCAACGAAGGAGGCATTTTCTCCGTCGGAGAAGATGTGGGGTTAGACCTCTCCGACAAGGGAATCTTTGGCGGTGAAAGAAATAAAAGGGCTCTTGTTACAGTGCCCGGTTCCGTACTAGTATCTAGCTCATGGTGTCGAAGGGCCTCGAAGCGGCGAGCATGCTGAGGAATTCAAGTTACTGCGTTGCAGTACTCCCTGAATGTATTGGTGTTGCCGCGCTTATCATCCTGACCATCATCTTCCCTTTCTACGGGTCTCGGGCTCCTGAAGTTAAACTGAACACCTTCCCATAAGTCTCAACAAATCTTTGTTGTATACAAAAACAATGTGCCATATGGCACCGCGTCGCTTCTCCATCATCATAATGTCTCCCACACTTCTCACACTCCGGCTTCCTTGCGGTTCTCTTTGTATTTGACATACTTTCTATCCTATAAGGCACGACGTGTTGGGCATCCACTTTTATGCTGTTCTTCCCGCCTTTTGCTCTGTAAAGTTGGTCACCTTTCCATTTCCCGCCATGTCAAACCCTAAAGATATAGGGGAAACAACTCAACTGCTCGATCTCTCACGCCGTTCAGTAAATCACATAACCTTCTAAAGCCGGTGGAAGTTTTTTCTTGCGCTTACCATCTGACGACACTTCCTGCTGGTCTTCAGCAACGCTCTTATAAACCCCAGTATCTTGGTTGCTTTCTTCTCTTTCGTGAAGTCGACCTTCCACCACATATGAACATTGCTTCTTGGCTCTTCTATAGTCTTCTCACTGTTCACCTCAGACTTTTAGCCCCTTTCCGGCTGTCACTCGGTCACGCACATGGCTTAAACCGATCGTGATGCGCAATCTTTGGACTTCAGCCGTCACGCTGTATTCTGTACGTCATATCACTATTCACTTCTACAATCTTGCAGGGTCCCTCTCAACATTGGCGTTTTACCCTTGGTTTTACTGTGCGTATAGAGCCATACCCAATCGCCCCCTTATATGTTCGCTCGTTCTTCATCTCATACGTCTTTACTTTTATCCAGATATTCCCTAGCAATGTCGTGCACCGTAAGTAGCTTCTGGCGTACTTCTTTTACCCACTGGTTCCTTGTTATCATCTTCGTATCTGGGGCTTTACCAACAATAAATTCCAAGGGTGTTACCTCCTGACCCAGCATCAGTGCATTAGGCTGTATCCTGTAGCTTCACGTTCCCTCGCTCGATAAGCCATCGTAACTAATGGTAAATGTAGATCCCAGTCAGTGTGTATCTCGTTCACGTATGCACTGAGCATCGCCTCTAATGTCCGGTTGAACCTTTCAATCGTGCCGCTCGACTGTGGATGGTAAGCTGTCGTCCTAGTTTTTCTTATGCCCAGCAGTTGGCATGTTTCTCTGAATACTGCGCATCTCAAACTGGCGTCTCTGGTCCGAATGCAGCATCTTCGGGACGCCGAAACGGGTAACATAAATTCGAGGAGAACTCTAGATAATGTTTCAGCTTCCATGTTTGGTATGGGGGATGCCTATGTCCATTTCGGAAAATGGTCCGCCATTACCACAATACTCGCATTCCCTCGTTCTTAGGTAGCGGACCTAGAATTTTCTATTGACCCCCCCCCCCCCCCCTTCACCACCAGCCACAACTTTCTTCAAACGTGGCTGTGTCTTCTTTGTTGGGGCCTTCCACCTAGCACACCTCTCACATAGTCGACACCACATCCACACACCACGTTGCAATCCAGGGCATCAATACTGCTGACTGATTTTGCCCCTCGTCTTAAACACACCCAGATGACCACCTATCACTCCATCGTGACAATCCTTCATTAATGTTTCCCTGAGCTCCTTCGGTACAATCAAAAGATGGCGTTCCGTCCTCCCTCCTTGTGTTCACCTATCTCCTGTGAACGCCACCATCACATAGCTACAGTACTGCAAATTGTCCCCACAGTGATTTCACTTCTGGGCTCATGGACATCACCTCATCCCAGCTAGGTCGCACCTTATTCTGCAACCATTTATGAACCTTTCTGACACCCGGGTGTGACTTCTGACTTTCCCTCGGTGCATTCACAGGCCGTATCAACCCAGTAGCTCCAACAATTACGTCTTTTATTCCATCCTCCCCGACCGTTCCTGCTCCACTTCTTCCATCGCACTACGTCCACATTGTTTGCATGGGATTCTTGACATGGCGTCTGCATTTCTATGACTCCTCCCTGACCGATGCTGGATATCAAAGTCAAATTCCACCAGTGTCTCAAGCTATTGTGCTATTTGTCCTTCGATGTCTTTGAAATTCTTCAGCTATCACAAAGAACCATGATCGTCTGCCATACAGGTATGGCTAGTAGTATTTGACAAAGTACACCATGGCCAATAATTCCCTACGCGTCACACAATGCCGCCACTAATCTCTAGAAGGTTGACGCAGAATTACAGAGTCCCATTGCCATGACCTTAAACTTCTAGAAGCTTCCTCTAATCGCGAATGCTGTTTTTGGCCTATCCTCTTCATAATTACACTACCTGCCAATATCCCGACATCAGGTCTATCGCCGTGAACCACGCCTCTGATGATAAAACATCCAACGTATCATCTATTCGAGGTAATTCTTCTCAGTCAAAGCGTTCAGGTCTCAGTAATCCACACAAAACCTCAAGCTTCCATCGGGCTTCTTCACCAACATGACTCCGGCCGCCCATGAACTCTTCGACGGCTCCTTTCTTTAACACGGCGTCGATCTGCTCTTCCATCTTTCCTTGCATAGGGATGGGAATTCTTCTGAGTGGTTTCTTCACCGACCTAGCATCCTGAATTTTTAATGTTGTGCTTGACCAACCCTGTTCTCCCCAATCATTATCATCCTTTGCAAAAAGATTGACAAACTCCCACAAATGTTCCTTGGCCTTTCTCTTCATTCCCGGTATCAGCAACCCATCTTGTCTTCTATCAGCTTTCTCACCTCTGGGGGCAACTCTTTATGTCCTCGATCACTGACTTCTCTTTTCTCTATGACTTCAGCGTCTTGCATCCACACAGTCACCATTCCACTTCTAATAACCCGTGGCTGATCCTCCAGTAACCTAACAGACACCTTCCTTGATACCATGACTCAAGCTAAGGTCCGCGCTACCAGTGTACAGGTCTTCTCCATAAAAGAATACCTCAGCTCAATAATACCTTTCCGGACCACTCAGGATAGAAAGTATGCCAGCCTTGCCTGGCATCACCATCTCACTTCTAGGTGCTATGACTATAGTATCCGTTAACGTCACCCTGCAGCAGCGTATCTTCCCAGTCTTCCCAGTCATCTGGCAACGTATCATCTTCCTCCCAATCACTAATGCAGGGGTCACCGTGCCAATTCTACAACCATATTTCGTCAAGAAATCAAGTCCGAGAATCCCATCAACTCTTATTCCTGCCAATACTATTTGTTGTATTTGCTTCATGCCACTAATTGTCAACACGAAATTGGCGCTACCCTCTATATCCATATCTGCGCCGCTAGCCGTTGAAATCATTTCCATCACTTTCTTCAATTTTGGCTTCTTGTGTGAGGTGTATCGCTTCATAAACGTCCGTCTTCAACACAGAAATAGTTGCGCCACAATCCATCAGTAGATCCACTCTCATCAGAATTAAACAAACAACTTGCCTCGAATGCCGCCTTTCCTGTGCCCTTTGCTTCTCTGTCTCCAAAAGTTCATGTAATTGCAACAGCTCATCCTAATTGTAGCCTGAAGTCATACTCTGTTCTTGTGATATTTGTGTCATTACTTCGGTCGCCGCCAAATCGGCATTTCGAATCATGCTGTCCCTCTTCTCAGATTCTCTGAAAGCCTCAATCTCGACAACTGCCTGCACTGATCGTCTTGTCTGAATTCGGAAAGTGATTCGCCTCTGTGCCGTGTACTAGACTTGAACTGCGCTCAATGTAAATCCACTTGATTTGGAGGGGCATCAAATGTCGCAGGTTTATAAAGAGTCTTCCTCTCGCCGCCATTAAGATACCGCCTTTCTGGGTTCCGATCCTTAATGGTTGTTCTGCTTCACTTCGTCCCCTAGCAATCGCCTCACGGGCGTTGTCGCTCATTTCTAGTTTGGACCCACCTGTACAGATACTGATATATGCGTCGTCTACTAAATTACCACTGGCGTCGCCGCTAACTTCCTGAAACATTACCAAGTTGCTTCATCGACTTTCATCTTTTGGCGCAGCTTTTTCTCTTGCTGAAACAGATATATCATAATTCCTTTCTATTCGGTCATCAAAGACTCCCTTTTTTGGTCATCAACCATTTTCTCTGTTAAAACCTCTGTCTTCCAGTTTACTGTATTCTATACGCTCCTCGGGTGGTCGGCCTGTATATTCTGAATTTCTCGAAACATCATTAATTTCCTTCGCCAGTCTCTTTCCCTCTTCAAAACCATCTACTTCTTCCCTACTCACAGCTTCTTCAGTACACCTAGTCTCATTCTGTCGAACCGGTGTCTTCTCCCACTTGGGCACACGTTGGCAAAGCGGCTGCCATCGCTCGATCTCTGAGCCGTACCTCAACACCGATTTTTTCTATACTCCTTTCTGTAGTTTTATTCTTCGCGAAAGATGGCGCCGTTCGCATTCGGTCGACACTGTTCTTTCTTTTACTGTCCGTCCATGGAGGCGTCTGTATCACCGGTGCCGATGCTGGCGTTAGCGTCGGGACCGCCGTCTTTCACTGGAGTTTTCAACTTTTCCTCGTCTTTGATCTGTGTACTCTTTATAGGATATTCTTCTGTCATTTTTACAGCCGTTTTCAATTTTCAGTTCTGTTACTGTCTTCTGTTACTATCTTCGTTTCTCGGGACCCCACCTCTGGAACCAAACAAAACCCGAATTCGTGTAACGCGTAGCGCCAAGCCAACCTGCTGACTTAAAGAATGGTCGAGTGCAGTGCTTGTTGCACGCCGTCGGGTATGTTCATGGGATCCAGTCTCATGGTTCATGGGAAGTTGCTGAACTCTGCTCTCATTACCCAACATAAAACTAAAAGAATAATCCAAGTCTTATGAACTTTAGTGTTGATCTGTTGGTCTTGTGATTCTTATATAATATCCCCAAGGCACGACGAGCGGCAAAGAGGCGGCCTATTGGACGCGCTACCGGTTCTCGAGCTGGTGAAGTCTTCGCCCGTAACACTGTTTGACCTCGTTCGGGTGTGCGCCGCCCTAAGTCTGAACCACAACCCCGTTCAGCAGTCCGGCACTGACTACCTATCACAACTTCAAGCTACTCCCCAGCAACTCGACTCTAGTCTACCTTCCTAGACACGCCAAATCTAATCCTTTTTGCGTGCCAAAGGCACGCAGGGACGTGGTGGGGCAAGCCCCCTTCGATCTTCAGTAACTGTAGAATAGTTTGTTTTTCTTTATACCTGTGCGTGGCAAAGGCGGAAAGCGTTAAGGTACTTAACGGCGCCTGTGCTTTTTGCGCTTTTTAGGTGGAGAAGGCTGGGATGGGGAGATTGTCTTGGTGTGGTCGGCAAAGGATCTGAGGATCGACCTTGTTGGTATAGTGTGGTCCTCGCAGCAGTGGTCTACCTCTGGTGGGTGTGCATGTGGATACGCTGAGCTGAGTAACTGTGCATTTGATTCAAGTCTTTTTCATAGCTGGTCATGTATGGCACTTGGTTGATTAGGAACTTTTGGTCTCCATCATCCCCGAACGTCATCCCTGCTCACTCCCAATTGGAGTTCTGGTTGGAAGAAGTTGGAGAACCAAGAGCGGGTTGGGTGGAAGGTGCGATGTCCGTCTCGAACTTCTTGCTCCACAAACAGACCTCTCCCCTCCATCTCCTCTTCCGAGGAAGGGTGTGATGGACTGGAGATTGGGCTGTTACCTGGCAAACCAGGGTCCTCCAGATCCTTCACTGCAGTGAAGGGTGCAGGGCTGGATGTGGAACGGTCAGTGGTAACAGGTATTGAGCTTTCAAAACCATTACAAGCCTCCCTCTTTCCTTTTCCCTCTTCTTCTTTTCCATGAACTCTGTCAGTCTGTGGGAATAGCATCATCTGGTGGAAGGTCCTTCTTTCTTTTCCTCTTCTTCTTCTGTCTCCCTTCTGTCTGGATCCGTCGGTTAGATAAAGCATCATCCTTTCACATAAAAAAAAAATTACTCAGCAGCCCGGCTCCGAGTAGCTATTACTACAATCTACTCCCCGCAACTCGACTCTAGTCTAACTTCCTTCGCAGATCAAAAACATGGCAAGTCACAGCAGAGGAGAAAAAGTTGATGGAGCAGGCTTGTGGCATTTCTTCAGGCGAGTATTATCCTCCCGTGGGTGAGGACCAATGTGAGAGGATTTCCTCTCAACAAAGATGCTACTTCTCCCCGAGGGTGATGGGATGGTGTTTTCCATATCATCTCCAGGCAAGTATAATCTGCCACTTATCTTTTATATTGTTGAAGCCATCATCGGCAAGTATAATCTGCCTCTGGCTGGTTTCGATGAAGACAATCAGTTTCAGATTCGGCAGAAAGGCAATCGTCAACCAACTTTCACAACCATCTCAGGTCACAACCAAAAGACCCGAACTTCCCTGGTTCAGGGGCAGTCCTACGTGTTATCCTATTTGGCAGGGACAAACGTTCATCTTTAAGACGTTTTATAAAGGCCAGTAGCGGGATGCAGAACTAACGCTCGCCTCCCCGGGGGCGGATGACCACCTCCAGGGATGGAGTGAAGGATGATAGAAAATCCATAATGGTTATAATTTTTTTTGTTCCATAACAGTTAGTGGGGAAAATTGTGTCATCTGTGTTTGTTAAGGTTTTGTTGTCTGTCTTCTAGGTCTTGTGGTGATCTGTTGAATCTTCAGACAAGTATAGTCTGCCAATTTTTGTTCGTTTGTTGGAGACGTCCTTGGCAAGTAAAGTTTGCCTCGGGCACTTCTGTTGGTCCGTTATGTTTAGATGGCATTCGACGTTACGGTAGTGGTGTCTACTGTTCGGTGGTTGCGTCAGGTTTAATGGCGGGCATAGTCTTATGTTGTCGTCATGCCAGTCAGTTCTGATGTTGTGTCTTCTATGTGTCGGTTGCGACATCTGAAATTAGAAAATAGAAAGTGTTATCCCCCCTCCCCCCACTGGCCCTTCCCGGGGGGGGGGGGGGGGGGCTGGTGGTCTCCCGAGGACAGGAACGTTGACTTGGAGGTAGTTAAAACAGCAGCAGAAAGAGGTGTTAGGGTCAGGTTGTGCTTGGGTGGTGATCGATGGATGGGCGACGGCAGCCTGTGGATGAAGCCCAGTCACACCATAGTGAATCACTGTCTTCACACCAGCGGTTCATAGTAGGTTGCGGTATCTATTTTGCGTGGCTTTCATTCAGTTGATGGACACGATTGATGGGGGCAGCCTAGGAATGAAGCTCGGCCTCACCATAGAGAATCACAGCCATATCCGCCGGAGGTTTATCTTGTTGGTGGAATCTGTTTGGAGTGACTTTGTTTGATTGAAGGACGCGATCGATGGAGACAGCCTGGAAATGACACCCAGTCTCACTGAAGTCAATCACTGTCTTTTCCATTGTAGGTTCATTGCAGTCGGTTAGGAGCTGTGGATGGGGAGCAGTCTGCGACGATGGACAGCCACACATGTAGGTGTAATTCCTCTTCCGTGGTTAAGTTTACTCCTGTGCTCGCAGAGATCTTTCTTGACATGAATAAATCAGTGGTTTTGCGCACCAAAGGTGCGCAGTGACGTTTTGGGGGCAAGCCCCTTTCGACCCTCCTTTGACGTTTCGAGTTTTTGAAGTTTTTCACAGATTATAACCATGACAGGATAGAGGAGAGGAAGGAAACGTTGAGGGAGTAGGCTTGTGGTGTTTTCCCAAAGTATGTGTTGTCCTCCCTCGGATGAGGATCAGTGTGAGAGGGTGATCTCTCAACAAAGGTGCTACCTCTTTCCGAAGGTGATGGGGTGGTGTGTTCAGGCAAGTATAATCTGTCACTTATCTTGTTCAGTTGCTTATGTTTATCAGACCGTCATCGGCAAGTATAGTCTGCCTCTGTCTTAACTTACAGAGGAGGGACTGTTCTCGGTTTCTGCGGATAGACAACTGTCAATCAACCAACTTTCACAACAACGGCCCCTCTCAAGACGCCACCAAAAGAAAGACCGGAACTTCCCTGGTTCGTTGGCAGGCATGCTTGTTAACCTATTTGGCGGGGACAAAAAGGGGGTCCTAGGGACGTTTGCAAAAAGTGCCATTAGCGGGACACAGGACCAAAGCTCACTTCCCCAGGGGTGGAGTGAAGGATGGTAGAAAATCCATAACGGTTATAGTGGGAGAAAAAAGTGTGTTTGTAAAGGACTCTTGCCTGTTTTTCAGTTGATGTACTGTCTGAAGAGCCTAGTCTTCATGCAAGTATAGTCTGCCACTTATTGTTTGTCATTCGTTGGAGCCGTTCTTGGCAAATATAATCTGCCTTGGGCATCACTGTTGGTCTGTTTAGTAGTTGTGGCATTGATCGTTGTGGTTGTGTTTGTGCATCTGGTAAAGTGTTCTGTGGGTGGAGCTTCGGTCGTCCGAGCTGTTGTGACTGTTGTGCCATAGTTCAGGTGGACGTGGTCTGCTGCTCCTGTCGTGTCGGTATCACTTATTTTCTGTGTCTCTGGAAGTGGAAAAGAATGTAAGTTGGGACCTCCTCTCCTTTGGCCTTTCCAGGGTGATTGATGCTGGCTCAGCAGGGTTCAAGTCTGTAAGTGTGTAGTATTAATATTCTAGCGATGATCAGCTGTTTGCGACTGATGGAAGCAGCCTGGGGGCGTCTCCCAGTCTCGTCGAAGTGACTCACTGATTCCTCCATATATCTTCTCTCTCGGGGGCAGCCTGGGAATGGACCTCAATCTCACCGAAGTAATTCACTACCTGGTGTATGCAGAGATGTGAGTGTTCTGTTGCTGGACGCTTTAGTAGGGCAGCCTATTGAATGACGCCCAGTATCACCGAAGAGCAACATTGCTTGGTTCCACCATATATCTTATCTCTCCGTGAAGCATTCGCTTCGGAGTCGGTCGGGTCGAGAGTCTCTCTGGGGCACATGGGCAGGGTGGGCATGAATCCATCTGGGTTCATGATTAATCCACCCGGCCGGTACGGGCCCACTTCCGACCCGACCGGCTCCGGAACGAGAGTGTTCGATTTTATTCTGATTATTTTCTGGCATAATTGGGTTTTTGTCGGCTGGTTCAGATCTGGTGAAAATCGTGTATTAGCTCATTGTTTTGAGGCGGTCACGGTTTAGAGCAACTAGTGTTGCCAGCTGGTCTTTAATGGTATCAATGCAAGTTCGTTTGTGGGCGAGTCTCACGGGTGTGTCAGAGGGGTTGTGGAGGGAGATGTGGATGGTATTGTGGAGGGCGATGCGGATTTTGACTCTTTGAAGTTTAAGAATGTTGGTCGTATAGGTTTTACAGAGAACGAGTACCCATACTCACGTATGGGGCACGTGAATGCTTTAAGCAGGACTGCTTCATTTTTACCCCAGGAGGTGCCACGTAGCATTTTTAGTAAATTGATTCTTTTGGTCACTTTGGGAGCTATATTTTTAGGGTGTTTATTAAGATTGAGTCGCTGCTCTACGGTAATGCCGAGAAATTTGGCCTCAGTGCCTACTGGGAGGACTTTGTCCTGTGGACTAAGGCCAAAGTCGAGTTTTTTATCCTTCGAGTGAAGGTTATTCATTGGGTCTTATTGATGTTCAGTTTTATCCTCCACTTAGCACACCAGTGCTCGGTGTCGTGCGCACCCTGCAGGGATTGTTTATGTAGGGGGTTTTCCCGCAGTAGTCATATAACCCTTTGTCCTTGGTGAACTGGGAGATTTGAACACGGTCATTAGTTATTTTTAAGTCGTTAACATAAATAATGAAGAGAAGGACAGAGGACAGGCCCTTGGGGTGCCAGCCTCTAGAAGAACCTCACAAGACTTTTGGTTATTGACACGAACTTTGATTTTCCGGTCGATTAAAGAGTAGGAGAGAAGTCTTAGTAATATAATGGTAGGTTCAACTTGGAGAGTTTGCAGCACACTTCGTTGTGTCAAATGGAGTCAAAGGCTTTTTTGACACCAAGTAGGATTGTAGAGCGTGCTTGTTGGTTTTGAAGGGCTGTTGTCATGAGTTCAACAAGGCGACAGATGTGCTCTATGCCTTCCTTCTAATTCCTGACCGTGTCATCAAGGCCAGGACCCGCATGGGGCGATGAGCTTTCTTGAAGAGGGCGGCAAAGGTATCTGCCTTCTCCTTATTGTTATCAGCATGTGGATCAATGGTTTCGCACGTCGAAGGAACACAGGGACACTGTGGCGTCAGTCCCTTTCGGCCCTCTTTAACTGTATAAGATTTTACTACTTCATGGCAGGACGTGTGAAGGGAGGAAAGAGTCCAGGTACTTAGCGGCGCCTTTGTCTGACTTTTCTTGGTCTTTCTAGGAGGAGGTGGTTATGATGGAGAGGCTGTGGTAGATGTGGCTGTTTTTCCTATTCTCGCATCCATCTATGGAATTTGAGGTTACGAAATTTTAGAGTCTCTACTTTGTCCCAGCTGAGTCGACCAAAATGGTAGATGTTTGATTCTGAGTAGGCAGCGTGATTGTGGGGGAAATCAATGAATTCTTCAGTGGTCCCTGCGAAGTCCAGTTTTAGTTCTCTATGTTGTTTGATGCAGATGTTATCCAGCTATTCAATGAAGTCTTTGAGTGATTCTACCTGAGGTAATGGGGGTCTAATCTTGTCAGGGTCCTGGCTGTGGGGTGTCGGAGCTGAGAACGGTAAGGAATTTGTGAATTGTTGCCCAATTAGTCCAGGCTTGAAAGGGAACCAAGATTAAATAGACTGACATCCATCTCCTCAGTATCCTTCTCCGACTCCTCCCTACCTTTCGCCTCCCTTGGGGAAGTGTGGCTAGGTGTGGGTGGAGTAGGTGGTGGAGATGGAGCAATTTCAGTCTCTCTCTCCTCTAGTTTCTCCTTTTCGGTCCTTCTCCTTTCGAACCACGCCTCCATTTGCCTGGCGTCCCGGCAAATGGAGTCGCCCTCCTTCTTTTGCTCTTCTTCTTTTGTTGTTGCTGGCCCTTTTAAGGATATCCAGGGTGTGGACAGTGCGGGTTGATGGATCCATGTGGTATTTGATGGTGATCTGAATGCTGTCACCATCAACTTGGACGTTCCAGTTGATGGGTGAACCGGCATTCAGTCCCATCAAAGTGTCTTTCATTTGTGCCGTGAGGAATTCCAAGTCGCAAATTAATTACAAGCTTTCACGGGTGCATGTGATTACGTGGATGTTGAAGCAATCAATGACGCATTATCGGCACAAGCAAAATCAAAGGTTTCGCGCGCCAAAAACGCAAAGGGGCAGTGTTGGGCAAGCCCCTTTCGACCCTCATTTACTGTAGAATAAAGTTTTTTGCATCATGTCTGGGGGTGTTAAAGGAGGAAAGTGCCTGGGTACTTAGCGGCACCTGTGTCTGCGTCGGTTTTTTCTTCGGAGGAAGTGGCTGGGTTGGAGAAACCATAGTGATTATTGGTGTGGTTGGACTGCTGTTGCTGTTGTTGCGGGACTGATCTGGTTGATATGGGTGAGTCCTAGCCAGGGCAGGTGTTTCTTTAGGGATCCAACGTTCAACTAGCTCAGCACTTTTTGACTTGGCAGTGCCTTAATCATTGCCAATATTTCTTCATACTGTCTCTCCCTTCTCACCCTGCTTCTTTCCATTCTCTCCTCAAGGGTCTCCAAAAAGGCTGCCTTTGTCGGGTGTTCCATCTCCAAGGATGTCCTTTGGATAGGAAAAGATGGTTCAGCAGGAGTTGGAGGCATCTGATGGACAGCCTCCGGAACCACTTCCTTTATCAAGGAAAGGTCATCCTCCTTCATCTCATTTTCAGAGGAAATATGAGTCGGGCTGGAGGTTGACCTGGTCCCTGGCGACCCAGCGTCCTCTGTATGCTCCCCTTTCCAGGAGTGTGTTGGGATGGACATGGACCGTTCAGGGTGCAAGGTATGTCTCCTCTGAAGTCGTTCTCTATCTCAGTCTCCAACTTCCTCATTTCCAGAAACTCCGCCAGTCGACGGGCATCACGGCGTCTGGCAGCTGGTCCATTCCTTCTTTTTCTCTTCTTCTGTGGCTCTTGGATTCCGTCGTATAGATCATCACCCAGAAAGTCCCAGTCACTTGGAGGGTGACCAATGCAGGAGGAAATCACCCCACGAAACGTGCTACACCTCTCCAATGACGTCCGTTCGGCTTCTTTCTCAAAATCCCCTTTGGTTCTGTTTTGTAGGAGGAGGCTGGGTGGTGAGGTTGTGCAGCCGTCGATCTTTCTTTCTGTGGAATGATTGGTTGCGAGTCTTGAGGGCCTCTAATTCTTCATAGGAGTTCTGTAGTGATAGAGATGATGGTCTCTTCGGGATTGCAGGAATGGTTTTGGGCAAATTCAGTAAAATCATCAGTGGTGCCCTCGAAGTCAAGTTTAAGCTTGCCGTACTCTGTGGTGCGTGCATTGTCCAGCTATTCTGTGAAATTCCCGAGTGATTCCAGGTAGTATGGAGATGATTCATCTGGAGTCTGGTTATCAGATGCTGAAGACAGTATGGACTCATTGCCCGATTGGTCCAGGTTGATAGAAGAGCAGGGTCATTTCGGTTGACCACATCTCCCCAATCTCCCTCTTCGACTCAATCAGTCTCCTTCTCGTGTCTCTCTTTATCTTCCTTTCTCTTCTCAAGCCATTTCTTCATACACCTGGCATCCTGGCATTTGGTAGACGGTGACTTGTTGTTGTTGTTGTTCTTTTTTCTCTTCTCCTTGGATGTCGTGGATTCGGTGGTGGTCGTTGTTTTCTTGCCCTTCCTCTGGTGAGGACCAGTGAAGGGGCGCTGCGAAAGGTACTACCACTCCAGAGGTGGGTCTCTGTCGGTACTTGATGGTTATCTGAATGCTGTCACTATCAACATGGACTTCCCAGTTGATTAGTGGACTAGCGTTCACAGCCATCAAGGTGTCCTTCACTTGAACTGTGAGGAAATCCATCACGCAGCTAATTTAGGTCTTCTCACCCTGAAGTCATAGTTTCGAATGGGCGAGTTATCGGCACAGCAGATGGAATGGTTTCGCGCGCCGAAGGTACTCTAGGGCGGCGTGGGGCAGGCCTCTTTCGACCCTCTTTGACTGTTTAGCGGAGCTTATGTCCCTTGTTTTTCTTTTTTGGTGGAGGAGGTTGTGATGGTGAGACTGTGGTGGTTGTTGGTGTTGTTGGGTTATCGATGTTAGAGGGCTGATTTGGGTGGGAGGGTCTAGTCCTGGCTGCTATTGGAGTATTCTGGATGTTGAACTCTGCCATTAATGCTCCCGATCTTTCAGTGCCTTCCGTTGCCTATCTGTTTACTTCTTTGACTTCATCACTCAAGCTTTCCAGGTACTTCATGAGGTCCGGGTATCCAGGTTCCCGATGCAGATGAAGGAGAGAGGCTGGAGTAGGAGACTTCGGAGAGCCACACAAAACGAAATGGTTTTAGCGCGCCAAAGGCACACTGGGACGTTGTGGGGCAAGCCACTTTCGACCCGCATTTACAGTATAATATTATTCCATTAATTTTAAGACATTATCATCAGCATCATGTCTGAGCGGTGTAAAGGTGGAAGAGGATGAGTGTTGATGTTTCTTGTTGTTGTTCTTCAGGCAAGTATAGTCTACTGCTTGTAATGTTGTGGATTAGATAAGGCCTTCATTGGCAAGTATAGACTGCCTTGGGCTCTGTTGCTGGCGTGTACGGTTATTGACTGACATTGAAAACACAGGAAAACGGACCTTAACAAGGTACCACCAACCTGAACATTCCTGGTTCAGGTAACAGGCCTGCTATTTCTTACTGGGTCGGGACCTGGAGTGCGCCGAAGAAGCTCTTCATAAAAAATGATCAAGAAAGCGGGGCGCAGGACCAACGCTCGCCTCTCTGGAGGTGGATGCCCACCTCTGGGGATGGAGTGGAGGATGTGCTGGAGCCATATAACGGTTATTGAGTTGCCATAACGGTTACTGTAATCCATGTCGGTTATTGGGGAAGAATGTAGAGGCGGAAAGATAGTCAAAAAAACTTTGAGTTAAAGCAACAAAAGATAGAGGAGATAAATGTGCAGGTGGAAAGTTGGCTGTATTTCTGGAGATGTCTTTGTCATGTGTGTTTTTCAGGCAAGTATAATCTGCCGCTAGGTAAGTGTTGGAGCTATCACTGGCAAGTATAGTCAGCATCAAGCTCTTCTGTTGTCGGTTGTTTGGCTGTTTCGAAGTTGCTTTGTGGGCGGTCTTGTGCGTGGGTTGGTCGGGGAGTCTTTCTTCTGTTGTATCTGGTCTGGTTCCTTTGTGGTGTTCTGTTATTTGTATCTGCTATGGCTGAAAGTAGAGAAGTACAGAATGATTAATGTTCTACACGAACTGAGCAACCCGAACTGACGCTAAATATATACATACTTCGGGTGCAGACCAAACGAAGCCAACCAATGAAACGCACTCCTCAACAGAAAGAGACAAGCTTCACCGCCATACCATCATGCATCGTTCCATTTCACATCGATCACACTTCTGACATCAGAGCGTGAACAACTTGACTATGGAAATACCAGCCAGATTGCAAAAAGCCATATCAGCTCTGGGTGTCTCTTGTCCTATCTCCTGGACTATCCAGGAAACGGGCAAGAGCGTCCATCTGACTTTGGACTTCACCATTGAAAAGAAAAATATACCACCCTCCTCGGGGAGCGGTACTACTTTTTGTGAGAGGAACCCCCTCTCACACTGGTCTTCACCTGAGGGGGTCTGGAGGTGGCCCTGAAAAGGAAGAGAAACCAAAGAAGAACAGGAAAAAGAGGCCATCAACCAAGCGTAGGGATGCCCGATGCTTGGAGGCTTTCCTGGAACAGAAGAAGGAGAGGAGTGAGGTGATGGAAGTTCCGGAGGCAGCCGTCAGTTCCCCTCCCAGTCCCACAGGAGCACCCAACCAACTACCGGCCCCCAGCCGATTCAGTTGGATGTGGAACGCCCTGTGGAGATTGAGGAGGAACCGGAAGTTGCTTTTTCGCCACCTCCCCCCTTTCGCTCCCCTCTTCCTTCGCTTCCGGACAGCCCTGGCAAGGGAGACTCTGCCAACCAACCACCACTGGCCGCACTAATGGCAGAAGCAAGGGAACTGAGGGTGCAATGTAATCAGCTCCAGGCAAAGTGCAAAGATGGTGATACGCGCTCGGATGAAGTCTCCAGAATGGCTAGAGAACTCCTTAACAAAAGAAACCAGCAACAAGATCCGACAAACTCATCTCTACCACAACCACCACAAGATTCTACAAACTCATCTCCATCACAACGAATACAGGAAGAATCGGACCCTGGAAGAATCGGACTCTGGAAGAATCAGACCTTTTTGTGGAAGAATCGGCCCCTGGAAGAATCGGACCCAGAGTGGTTGGAAGAATCAGACCTTTTTTGGAAGAATCGGACCTTTATTATCGGAATCTTTATTCAAATGTTATTTTATATATTTATATAAAATGCACACTCATCCCCAGCCAGACAAGCTTGTTTCAGTCATTGCCTAGTGTTTGGTGGTTTCTTGTGTATAAAGACGTTTTAAATGCATTTCTGGTTTTCATCCTCTGGGATGCGACTGGGATCCTGCAGCCCCTAAAATTTCCCTACCTTTTGGCTCACCCCATTTTTACTTTTCTATATATTTATTTCACAACGAGAGAAGCTGGGTGCCCGGCAGAATGGGCTCTGCTTAAACAAGGTCCGCCCGAGCATACCGGTATCAAGACGCTTCATAGAAAAACCATTTCGTAGAAGACGTTTCGTAGACAAGTCATTCCGTACAATGACCGTTTCGTAGACATTTATTGGTCATTAGCACTTTTTATATTTATTTTATATTTATTTATTAATAGTGTCCTTCCTTTTTTTATTTATTTACTCACAAGCAGGGTGGACAGATGAACCCGCTCTGCCAACGACTTATTGGTGGCTGCAAGAGAAGCAAACTAATATAGTCATTGAGTGGGCAAGAGAGGTGGGGTTGTACCTCTATCTTCAGTCCCAGCGCGCCTTCGGCTCGCAAACACTTCACGGACAATTTCTTCGGTCAACTACCCAAGGTCCGATTCTTCCAACCACTCAGGGTCCGATTCTTCCAGGGGCCGATTCTTCCAGGGTCCGATTCTTCCACAAAAAGGTCCTACTCTTCCAAGGCACGATTCTTCCAGGGTCCGATTCTTCCTGTTCCCATCACACCACCTCCAAAGAAGAAGTCCCGCAAAAAATATAGAAAAGGATAAGCTGCTTCCTTCTCCATTCCTCCGTTGCCACGCCCAGACAATCGAAATCATCTACAGTTAAAGAGGGTCGAAAGGGGATTGCCCCAAACCGTTCCTGCGCGCCTTCGGTGCGCGAAACCATTTGATCACCACCGCCACACACGAAAGATAATTCAGGAACAGTTGGAATCGGCGGTGCTCCATAAAAAATCCGCTATAATATTTACGTCGAAATGTCCTGGTTCCGTTTCAAAGTGTGAAACGATAGAGTTGTTTGGGATCGGGATAACCCGCCACCAGGACAACCCGCCACCAAGCGGTCGGGACAACCCGCCACTGAGACAACCCGCCACCAATTTACAGCACAGCGAAAGGGGATTATGAGGTGTGAAAGGATTATGTGTCGAGTGATTGAATCCATTGTCCTGGTGATAAAAAATAAGTAATCTCTTCAGTCTAATAAATGGTTTTATTGAACAAAAAACAAAGAACTTAGGAAAACTAATTACATGACAAAGATGGCTTTTGGAAACGTGTATGAGCAGTAGTTTTATTTATTACACGTTTTACAAATTAAAAAGAATACGTTTTACAAATTGAAAAAGAACAAGTTACAAAATATACAAAATATAAAAGAAATAAATACAATGACAATACAGTGAATACAGTTATAATGAAACAAATATCTGAAAATATACAATCTACTTTTTCTTTTTTGAAATGTACAGTGCAGAACATTTCTTCAAGAAAGCTCCTGTCGTCAATTCTGGTGGGTCGGCCATGTACTTTCTCCAATACTCTTCAATTTTCTTAGACTGTGTTGTGTACGCTTGTCGTGTTTCCGTCTCTAAGTCTGCAGCGTTGACTCTTACTTCCACTTCTTTCGCTTCAGCGTGGAGCAGTGGTACCAGCCGGTAAAACGTTAAATTCGCTCCACACATATTTATTCTTCTATGCCAAGCTGAAAAGAGAAAAAAATATACTTATTAATAAAAATTGAAATTTTCATAAATTGAAAAGGAAAAAAAAAATTTCTAAACTAATTTTACAAAAAAGTTTTGATGGATAACTTACCTTCAATATCATTATTCGTTCTGATGGTATGGTTGTAAATACTCCAGTCTCTTGGGGGGAATACGCTTGATTGTATCCACTGACTCTTCACGTAGTCCATCAATTCCCGCAACTTTGTTTCCGGTTCTGTTCTGTCATAAAGGTTGGAGAAGGATTCTGTTATATGTGTTGACGGCAAGAAAGGCAGTGCCAAAACCTGTCTTATGAAATTATGAACTTCCCCATGTTCGTGATATGTTGGCTGGAGCCCAACGCTGCCCACATGCTTCCACACAGCTTGTGTCCAGTGGAAACAACATCCACGGATATCTGTTCCTGGAAAGACATCTCTGATTGCTTGCCATGTTGCTGAAAAAAAAAGAAAACAATTAATTTTATAACTGCAGAGAGAGAGAGAGAGAGAGAGAGAGAGAGAGAGAGAGAGAGAGAGAGAGATAGTGTGAGAGAGAGAGAGAGAGGGAGGGAAATATTTACCTTGTTCAAAGTCCAAGACGAAATGTGTGACAGACTGGTCGTCTAGTTTATCCTTCACCGCATTTAGTACGTCAACATAGTCTTGTTTGGTGCGACGGGACATAATTGCAAATACCAATGGAAACTGTTTCTTCTTGCCGTCTTTTTGTACGAATGCATTAATGGACATCATGAAATAATCTATAAAACCACGCCTCCATACCGCCCACTAAACCTGGGCTAACCCGCCACCAAAACCTGGGCTAACCCGCCACCAAAATCGAGCGGTGGCGGGTTGTCCTGATGGCGGGTTATCCCTGACCCAGTTGTTTTGTAGACTGAAGTAGCGTTATAGCATCTCACAGTATCGCAAACTCAACGGACGCTCAAACTTACCGTACAGAGCTGGTCTTTGATGGCTATACTTCCCATCTTGCTGTAGAACAACCTTTTCGGCAGCATTGATACGGGAAGTTTCGTCACAAGGCCGTCGATGGAATGGCGTCCGCAATTTTGACAACCCGCTTGCTTGGGAACATTTCCACGAAACAAGCCCAAAGAGTTCGTTTTCCCTCTCTAACATTCATTTATTCACAAACTAATGCATGTTCATTCAAATATGTTGCCACTTTGGATTCGTGGGCTCCACATCTTTTTCAATATTTTGACTTCGATGTTCATGGGCCAATTTGGACAGAACTTCGTCAGAAGAGAAATAAACATTGTCATTGACGGGGACGACTATTGTTTTTCAACTGAATGACAACACCGAGTTGTCTTCAAGTTACAATTGTTCCTATTGCTGTATAAAATTTGGTGTAGGTGATAATTTATACCGAAGTTTTCCGCATATCCCGGCGTTATATCGCAAGATGTACAGAAATTGCCCAGTCGCTGCTCATAGAATTACCCAAAGCAAACTAAATCAAACCAAGACTACCAGGAAGAACTCAAAGAACGGAACGAGCTTAATCAAAACTCAATCCGACCTATAGTACTGCTCAAAACATAGTTTGTGTTCCCAGAACAGCCTTGAAATTTGATATACAGTACAGACATCAACGTTTTTGCCTTTTCCACGACATGTCAAATCTTGACCGTGTTGGTGCATGATTAACTTGAGCGAGAGACTACAAGGCACTCAAGCAATCCCAGCATGACGCAGTTCTAAGAGGGACACACTAAAAAGCGTAGTCCGTGTCCGTGTCGGAGAAAAAGTGTAGTCGGGAATTAAATTATCATTTTCTCCTGTGTTTGTTGGTTGTTTTCTATGAAATTTGGAAAGTATACCCTGGGGACGATACCAAATATATATGCCAAAAGAGAAGTTTGTACAATGTTATTTTACGATGTTAGAAGACATTTTCTCTTTCAAACAAACTAAAAGGCGCCGTGTTAGCTAATTAATTGGTTTACGCTGTGTTGACACATGATTATGAGGAGATTAGTGGGGTGTTGATTGGATTGATAGATTTTCTTTCATTACTTTTTTCCATTTACATGAAGTAAAGTACAAGAGTAAGAGTATAATAAGATTACTTCATATAAGATTATATTAAATGTCCATGGTGGGTCGTTACACGTTCACATTCTCTCTCTCTCTCTCTCTCTCTCATGCGCCCTCTCAGTCTCACTCTGTTTCACAAATCGGTTGTGATGAATGAATGAAACTGGGACTGACAGAGAAGAAAAGAAAACCAAACAGCAACGCCGGTTTGGTAGCGCCCCCCGGTATATTGACCATAGCGGTTACAAAAAAGGTAGTGCTGCCGCGGTTAAGACTTTTTCTGACCGGTTAACCAGCGTGTTTGACCGTCGTTAACCGCATTTAAGGTATCTATATTTGTAGTGTGTTCTTGCTTCAACTGTAACTATTATATTGGGCTGGCCAATGTTATTTACATGTACACTGACCATTGGGAACAGTGAGTGATCACGCTTGCGACCGCTATTTCTGATACGGTACCGAAAGTGATTTTTCACGCACGAACACTTTTTTCTGGTCAATGGACTTTAAAATTTAACTGAAACATGAAGTCATGAACATTGTCGGTGTGTCTCCAGTCAGCGAATACAGACAACACAAGCAGAGTAACTCTACTCCCTGCGAACCCACGTAATTCGGACCTGACTATTTTTTGACAATTCAGACCTGATGTATACTGTTACTTACCGTACACACGATCGGATTCGGAACAGATGTGTGGGCAATTCAAACCAGACTCAAATTGTGAATTTGAAATATCAGTTCTCCGATTGTGCCACGTTTGCAGCATCAGACATGCGTAGGAGATGACAAATTGACAATCACAACATCGTACATTCATACTCATCAGTCCCTCTTTGTCGGCGAAACTTAAAGACAATCACTATTAATAAGGCTCATTGATAGTGATTGTCTTTAAGTTTTGCCGACAAAGATGAAAGATGCACGTTCGCGCATCAAAGTGAAAGATACAAGTTACGTCGCTGTTCTTTGATCTGTTTGATGTTAGAACTTAGAATATAACTCAGTGGTCAGTAAGTGTCATTAGTTGAATTCGCACCAAAAACAGTCAGATAATATAACAAGGCATGATTGGCATGTACTATAGTGAATGTAAGGTTAACCGGTTAAAACATTTTCTTGACCGGTCAAAGTTTTAACCGCAGGTTAACTGGTTATCTGGATAACCGTGGCAGCACTAAAAAAAGGAGTGGAGAAAGCTCCTCCAGTATAGTTTTGAATAACCGGGAGTCATCCATCAAGCCTTCAGGGAGATAGGATATGGGGGGGAGGGGATATATGTGATATCCGGTTATCCTTCTGGATTTTCAAATACCACCCTCCACCCCCGGCAAAAAAAATTAATTACCCCTTAAAGGGGTTTTTTGCTGAATCAATCATTAAAATACTTTCCACCAAAATGAGGTTGAGAAATAAACATTGAAATAAAGTATAGGACGCTGCACATTGACTGAAGAATGAAGTGGGCGGAGACAGAAACAATAAACTGATAATTCCAACACTTGACATTATTTCTTTGGAAGCTCTCATGGGAAGCTTCCAAAGATATTATGTCAGGTGTTGGAATTTGTAAAATTGTGGAGTAGTGGAGACCCTGGAACATTTTCTCATGGAATGCCCAAAATATATGCCTCGCCCGACTCAAGGGGAGTTCAGCCCGCCCAGCCCCCCTTGGCCCGTACGCCTATGCCTACACTGAAGTATATCCCCCATATAACCCCTAAAATCATCTGTATAAATTTCCGAAATTCATTTTTCATCTCTTTTCACAGATGAAAATTTACGTTGGCGACAAAAAAGGGAACGACCTACTTCGAAGAATAGTATATTATTCAACATCAGCAGAACTTGCCCTAGTTCACTATGTAGGCAATGAAACACTTAATCTTGAGAGACCGCACGGTAATGCCAAAACTAAGCAGCAACCATGCAAGCGAACATTACCACCGTACTCCACGTGCTTGTTGGTAATCACAACACTTGACATGATTTGTAAGGTAGGTCTCCATGCTTGAGACCTTCCCAAGAAATGATGTCAAATTTTGGAATTATAAATAATTAGGTGAAAAAAAATCTTGTTCTTATTTCGTCTGGTTTTAAAACACGATTGATACCTTTATCCACTGTCGCAGGGAATCCAACCACAAAACACTCGGAACGACATACCAACTAAATTTACTTTTGCTTGTTATATATATGTTTGTTATTTGTTCATGTTTGTGCTGTATCTCTATATCTTTGTGCTATGTTATATCCTTTATGTCCTGTATTTATCCAAAAAAATACTGAAAATTAAATTATCCGTTGTTTCTTTCATCCACACCCCACTAATCTCCTCATAATCATAAAAAGAACCAGGATTATCAACCCACCTCGCTGTGTCAACACAGCGTAAACCAATTAATTTGCTAACACGGCGCCGAGTCAGCTACACTTTTTGGTGTGTTTGAAAGAGAAAATGTCTTCTAACATCGTAAAATAACATCGTACAAACTTCTCTTTTGGCATATATATTTCGTATCGTCCCCTGAGTATACTTTCCAAATTTCATAGAAAACAACTGACAAATAAAGGAGAAAATGATAATTTAATTCCCAACTACACTTTTTCTCCGACACGGACACGGGCACGGACTACACTTTTTAGTGTGTCCCGTTCTGGTTGGGTTTTTTTTCTTGGGCTGCTGGTCAAAACATCCCCAAACCAAAACGTCCCCTAATGTTTTGGTCAAAACGTCCCCAAAAATTTGTCAAAATGTCCCCAAGAGTTGGTCAAAACATCCCCAAGAGTTGGTCAAACGTCCCCAACAGTTGGTCAAAACGTCTGCACTGTTATGTTCACCATTGACCCACCAAATAACCTGCGAGGTTATCTGAATTTTTAAAATTATTTTACTAAACATTAATTATAAATTATTACCACTTTAGTGTATTAACAGAGTTTAGCTGGGTGGTAAGACTCAGTAATTCATGACGCCATGCAACCAGAAGCGAGCCGCAGACGTTAATGAAAACAAAATTCATTAACAGTCCGCTGCCCACTTCCGGTCATGGTAATAATAGTAATAACATGATTTTGTCGAGCATCCTGGTTTATTAACGGCCCTCTATGAATGAATAACAGTCCTCTGGCTTATGAACAGCCCTCGTCTCGAGCCGGTAATAAACCCTCCGACTGTTATTCATTCCTCTCAGGCCGTTAATAAACCGTAATGCTCTCCAAACTCATGTTATTGTTATATTAATATGGAAACTGAAGTGATATTTTCCGTCCTGCACTTGTATATTGTGTGCTAAATAATCCCATTTCTGCCAGGCCGCTGTTCATTCATAAACTGCCAAATGGCTATAGCACCCATTTTCAATATTTTGGAACTGTGGGTATAAGTAACCTCGATGCCCTACAGCCATGTGGGATAACCTGGGTAGCTACTTGTCCGACATGTGCCACAAAGACAAGAATTTTGCATCTTTTCATGAAAGTCTTGAAAATCCAAACATGCACGGCCGGTTGCCGAAGGGTTTAGACGATGCGACAACGAAGAAGGCAACTGATGCAAATGTTGCCTAAAATTATAAGTATTTTATGCAAGATTTTCCCCAGTTAGACCTACATTCTGTGATTTCTACTAGTATCAGTCCTTGATATTTTGCCCACACCATCAATCCCCCCCAAATTGTTTATGTTCTTGAATATCTCTTCATAGTTAACTTATTCTTGATGTCGTCAACAAGGTAAAATGCAGTATAATTTCTCATTTTTTCTATCCACCTGGCCCCGAATTGTTCATAAATATGGATAGAGAACAATTTTTTATGTTTCTGACGTCGGAACCTTTAGTCCTATGAATTTAAATCTATTTTCTAGCTAAGTTTTCCATTCTTAATTGGTGTTTAACGACACTTTTCACAGTATCGGAACTAACCTTTAAATCTATATTCTAGCTATGATTTTCATTCTTTATTGAGGTTTAATGACACTTTTAACATCCCCATTTTATTAACGCCCCGAAAGAATGAATAACAGCCCTCAAGGTTATTTGCGCCATTGACATCGTCTGGAACAGCTAATAAGCAGGGGCCGACCTGGACTTGCGCCAGTGCAAATTTGGCTCCCATGCTTCATGATCTGGCTTTTAAATGTCTGACCCAGACTTCTTAATTGGCGCTAACTTCTAAGGTCGCATTTCAGATTTTGACATTTCTTAATTTTCTTTCCATGGATAATCTAGAAGTGCTTTTATTACATGTGATTATCACTTATTGTGGTTTCTGGGTGGTTTAGCACTTCAGTGTCCTGGTCACATTAATCTTCACATTGATTTCTGATCAAGTCTTGTCTGCCTTGATAGGCAGCCAAGACTTGATCAGAAACCAATGTGAATATTAATGCTTGTTGAGGGCTACTAAATAAAAATTTTGAGAACAGCTATCATAAAACTGCAGTGTAACTCCACAGGTCGGAATCTAGCAAGTAAATTTTAGAAATAGTCTCCAAGACTGGTGTGTATTTTAAACAATCCTGATCAATCCCTGTAATAAGCCTCCAGACTGTTACTAATTCCCTCCGGGTCGTTGATAAACCAGGACGCTCCTGTGACAAACTCCTGTTTTTGATATGCTAATATTCCCACAAACTATGATTTGTTTCTGCCAAGCCAGAATTATTCCACAACTGTTCTGAATTAACACATTTTAATGAAAATTGGGAAAAAATAGTGAACAGGCTACTTTTTAGTTATTATCAGACTCTTGAATTTACATAAAGCTCTTCCAACAGTTTCAGGTGATCAACTCCATGATAACCACTCCCTGAAACAATATCCGACATTAACAAAATTAATGACATACTGAACGGAATAAATTAATTAACAAGCCACTCCCACTTACAATCAATGTCATAAGCCAATGATATTTTTAGCGGCGACTAGCAGCTCTGTAAGTGGCAATGTAGGTCTGTCGGTCGGTCGATCTGTCTGTGACCAACAAGTTTCAAAACTCAATAACTTTTGAAATACTTGATGGAATGACTTTATATTTGGCATGTAAGTGTATCTTATTGATGTCTAGCCACTGTTCAATGCATGTGTTGTTCCAAATATTTTTCTTGGGAGTTATGGCCCTTCATGAACATAGAATTTTGTTGCACCACCCGTCGCAGCTACGGCGTCGATGTCGCAATTTTTTTAATCCTTTTGCAATAAATTTCACCCTGGATAGAAATCATCTAAACATTCCAATAAGCTGGAAAAAACAGAAAGTTAATTTTATTTCCCAAAAGAATTAGCCGATAACGCTGCATCAGAAACACAAACAAAGCAGAAGAAACTGTCGATACACCTATTATTATCACAAATTTCCCCAAACAATTTATTAATTTAACTTTTCACCATGAAGATTCCGATTGGTTATTCCACAAGTCATCTGACTTCCATCTGATTGCAGTCTATTGTTCTGCTCATTCTTTAATCCCTATATAATTATTTCATTGGTTCATGACAAAGGCATTGTTTATAACCTGGAATGGTAACATTGATGCATTTGACTGTCTGCGTGTGCTTTATTCGGTGACATTATTTCATTAAATTATTACAAACAATTTTTTTTGAGTGATGACCCCCTTTTAAGCACATCAGCACTGATCAGCACCTGCAATTCTTGCAAAAAAAACCCCCAAAAACAAAATAAAAATAGAGCTATTGTCATGCAGTATTCTAGACGATGCTTTTCAATAAATACTTGCAAAATAATTTCAAGTTGTGCTGTGCTACTAATATTTAGTATTTAAAGTTAAATAGCCAAGTATTTACAGCCGTATGTTTGAAATATTTTGCAATTATTTATGGAGAAATACCAAGTGAAGTTTTCCAATAAATCATTTTCAATTTATGTGACAGTGCTAATATATTACTTCAAAAATAGCGGTCGATTTTAACACATCATGTTTCGATTATGTCTTTAGAATAAGCTATGTCGTGGTGATGTTATTACCATTATTTTTTTGCATCGGTCAGTCCCATTGTGGTGTTTCGCAAATTTGGGCCGATCAGTGGAACACTTTCTCTTAATTTGTTCAAAATACGAGTCTGACAGAACAAGGCTCAATGGGAGTAAAATGGCTAATTTTAATCACAACAAAAATATAAAAACATTTTATATCTCATTTAAAGGTATATCCCGTGAATTATAACTACAAGTCAGGGCTTGACAAATTCTTTATTTTCTACTTGCCCAGTTGGGCAAGTGTCTTGAATAATTTACTTGCCCCAAGTGATAAATCACTTGCCCTACAATATCTTAAGTTTTCCGTAACACATTATTTGGAAAAAAATATGCAGAAAATGTACCTGTGGCAAATTACTAATATATATCTCTGCAAAATTTAAAATAAAAAAATTGGATGGGATGACTGGCCGGATGTTTGGTTTGAAATGTCCAAGTTTTACTTTTAGGCTGAAGTGTCATGGACTCCTGGATGAGACAACCCAGAATGAACTGGGTTTGGACGCCTTTTATTTTCTTATGCACTATAGTTGCGTTTTCTATGTTCATCGTTCGATTCAAAGAAGCTTTACAGAAATAGCAGTGCTTTCACTCATTAGATTATTACAACGAATGATGGGACTTCTGACCAATAAAAAGACCCTCTTTTATTATGTTTAAAAGTAATGAATGCAGATTTATGCCAAGTTGCCAACATATGTTGAAAAACAAAGATACATGTACAAAAAAGGGCATTCAAATCTGTATGTGACACAGTGTCCACAATTATGATTAGGTCCGTCTTGCCCGGTTGGGAAATTGCACACCAAATGTCATTGGCACGTGTCATCATTTCAGTTGCCCTGGGCAATAGGGCAATGGTATTTGTCATGCCCTGCTACAAGTGGTAAATTTGGAAGAAGATATTGATTATTGGTGTGAGCCCAATGCCGACATTTGTTTGCATATTTGAATAGTAGGGCTACAGCCAGAATAACTATTTCACTGAATGACTGTGTTGGTTGGTTGAGTGCTTGTATATTTATTTATTGTTATGTTTTGTAAGTTTTATTTTGTAGTTTTGTTTTTTGATGCTCATAACCAACTAGTGTATAATAAAATCTCTTTTTATTCCGAGACGTTTTTATTAATGCAACAGGTCATTTGAGCCATCCAACCTTAGTACACTTTACCACAGTATCTTGAAACTAATAGTATATCCAAAAACACTATAAACCCCTCCCCATATAGTCCCTGCCTCTTGACAGTCCTGGAAGGTAACCCAAAGACGGAAACTCAACTTCCGAAAATTCCTCACATGAACTCTGTCCTATTCAACTTGAAACTCCTCCCTATACAGTTTACTCCCGTCACATTGCAAATGTGAAGAGACTATATACTACGTGCAAGGGGTGAGGGGGATTGGTGTACTAGGCCAGAGGCAGGGCCGCCAGAGAGAGGGGGTATGGGTACTTGCCCCCTGCCCTCAGTAAATTGCACTGATCTTGATGGGTGCCCCCATGGCCCCGTCAGCCCCCATCCCTGCCTTTTGATCTTCCGGCGACCCTGGCCAGAGGTCACTGGGGACCTGGTCCCTGGGTGCAAGTTTACCTTTAATATGGGCTCACGAATATATGTCGGTCTGTTATGTTTGTGGCACTTGATTAAGCATGAGTATAATCTCGGTGAACACACTACTTAACTAAAACGTTTTATATAAAGCGTTGCAGTTAGGTTGCGTGTTTGCAGGGATGCCCTGTTTTCAAAGGTAGGGTAACTCCGGGGCCCAAGATATATCCTGATGTCCCTGTTACTCTCTGTTTTAGATAAAATAGGACTATGCATGTGAGGTGTTGAATAGCGTAACTTGCGCCTGGAATGATCCAGATGTAGTTTCCTCATTTCGCAAGTTTGAAACGAACATCACGATGTGCCCACTTTCTCATGGCATTTGTGTTGGTGATTATTCAATTTATCCAGGTGGGTGGAGAGGGGGGGGGGGGGTGCAGCTACGGGTTTTTGTATCGATTGATGTTGCGTTTACAACCAAGTGAGAGAGACAGGAAGGCATATTGTTGAGGAAGAAATATATAGGCCTCTACTGAAAAATGATTATATCAGAATATCAACTGCATGTGAATTTATTCTTTTGACTTTTCAAGTGACACGGGTGGAGGGGGGGGGGAGGTAGGTGATTGGGAAAGTGATAGTTCGCACAAGGGTGCATGGATAAGTGTTTTATCTTTCTGAGCGAGAGTAGAGTTAAGAAAGGCACGTATAAGCAGCGGCCTGGCAGAAGTGATTTAGCGGGCTATAATACACGTGCAGGATGGAAATATCACTTCAATTTTCCACATTAAATTACAATTTATGTTAGTAAAATAATAAAATTGTTTTTAGATAACCTCGCCGGTTATTTAATAGGTCTGTAAAGAATATAACAGTGGGGACGTTTTGACCAACTGTTGGGGACGTTTTTATGAAATATTGGGGACGTTTTGACCAACTCTTGGGGACGTTTTGACCAATGTTTCGGGACGTTTTGACCCAAAAAATTATGGGATGTTTTGGTTTGGGGACGTTTTGAGTAGGATTCTTTGCTTGTCACTTCATTTAAAAAAAACCCTATCCAACGATCAGTACAGTTAAAACTAAAAGTCCTGTCATGAAATGCGCACAAATAGCACGTTGATATGTGCGGTAATATACGCGTTTTGGCCATAGTAAAGCTATCAAATTCTGTACATATGGCCTGTGCACAAGCAATGAATCAGCCAATGGACCTCCGGGTCACCCAGAGGTCCATTGGCAGAAACATTGCATGTGTTTGCTATGAGTAATCAGGATAGCCTGCCGTGATTTGGATGCCATTAGATATGGCAATTGCGCGCAATTCCAACGCGCAATTAAGTCTAGATAAGCGTACTATTCGTGACAGGACTTCTGGTTTTAACTTTAATTAACATCGAGAAAACTGTGGATAAGTTTATACAACATGTTGTTGGGTCAACTGTTTCGATATTCATTTATTATTCTTTTTGTTTAAAATTTTCAGAAATACTGATTGTTACGACCTAACCTTCTGACAATGACATACCAATTAATTCACAGTCATGTTCTTAGCCACAAACTTTTGTCTGCTTTGTCAAACTTTTGCGAAATGTAACGAATGGGGTCTGCAAATTATGTTGCACATGGTAACTGCCTTGTTGAATAAATTCGCAGCTCACATGTGAAAAGCAGTTTGAAACAATGTCAACATGTGCCTTTTAAGTGCAAAATTGTAAAACTGTACATCTAGACTCGAGTAAGGGGGGGGGGGGGGGGGGGGGGGGGGCGTCAATCTGTACCGAATTACCGACAAGCAGCAAACTGGCATTATTAATGGTTAATCGGGGATACAAAAATTGCACAAATGCTCGTTTTGTTCATGCGAAGGTTAATGCGAAATTGTTTGACAAAACCCTTTTTCCGTTTATGCAGAGAGCAGATTGTAGCTTAAGTACATCACCCATCGCTCTCTCTCTTCTCTGGCTGTTGTAAATGATTTGCTGTAAAACATTTTTTTTTTCAAGATGTTAAATCGGGAACATGTACAATTAAACATTGTGTTCAGAAATGAAACACAGGAGAGTTCCACTGCTTCTTTGGTGCCACCATCAACTTGAAGCTTTGATATTCATTTGAATTTTGAAGCGGCTGTCAGATTCGATTGATAGCTTAGAATTTTGTCGATTTTCTAATCAACTCATTCTAAAGTAAGTCTTATCATATTGGATGTACAGTACTGTTTCAATCTGGCACCGTCCATTTTGCATCGACTTCATGGTTTGTAGGTGTTGTACTGAACTGAAAAATTTATGCTGAGCTGAATATTTCATGAAAGCAAGCTTGTACTGATTATTGCTAGATTTTTCAACAATTGGACAGTAGTGCTGTAAATAAAACTTTAGCCATGGTATGGCCTCAGGCTGTGCCATGGCAAAAAAATTGATTACAGCACTACCATCCAGTACTATTTATAAACCTTTTCTGCTTTTCATGCATAAAGTTAGAGCTGAAACGGTTCAGGGGTTTTCTTCATCGATTAATCAAATGGATTAACCTTGGTTAACCGATTAATCACCTGTCCAAATAAATATCTGAATAATTGCCATACCATTGAGGATTTACAGCATGAACCCTTTACCCAACATAACAAACGAAACCGACTAGACCTACATATAAAAATCTCCATTCAAATTTATTATGTTTTCAATTTTTGTCTCAAAAACATAGCTTATGACCCTCATTGGAATGAGCTCATTGAGATCGTTCCAGTGAGGGGTCATGACTCATAAGTTATGTATTTTTATACTGTACCAATGACCCAGACTTAGCTGGTGCTAACTCTAACAAAACCAGGGCCAAACACAAATTTTGCCCCCCAATCCCCAAAATTTGCATCCAAAACAAAAAGAAATCATGTCCTAAAGGACCTCCATACTACGCCTCTACTGCGCATGCGCAGTGACGCAGTCGTCCCGAAATTGGCGCCAATTATCATTCTCTGTTTGGCCCTTCATCAGTCAACATCTCACTGATCTTTGTGCTTGTAAATCTCAGTTTAAAGGATGCCAGACACGTAATTTTTGGAGAAAATGTGATTCTAAGGAGGATAGAAGGAGGAGAGGAAAAAGAAGTGGCAAAAAATAATCAGGGCTGTACTTAAAATTTTTTGATGAAATTATGTTAAGTTGCCTATTTTCGAGGCATGGGCCTCTTGTTGTCATTCTTGCTAATTGTTGCACTGCTTATTCAGTGTTTCCTCTCCTCTAGCCTTCTAAAGTCCCCCCTTGCAATTCTCCCATGCTTTTGGCATATTTTTGAGAAATTTCATTTCTAAAATTTCCTGGGAGAGTTGCTTGGTTACAGAATGTTTTCTGTTATTTTCCCCATAGTTACGTTTTCACCCATGGGTGTATAACGTTTGTGTTCTGCATCTTCCATCTGATGTTCTACAGATTCTCCCCTGGGAGTCTCTGTTTTGCATCAGATAGAGTGTAATTGATGACTGATTCCGGGCCAGTTTTTTCAGTGCCTGGAGTCATGTTTTCTAGTGTGTTTACACTGTTTGTTTTCATTGGCAACAGCCTTTTTTGAGGGGGGCTGTTTGCCTTTGTTGTAGTTTATCTCATTATAAGATACATTTATATTATCCGAAAGTGTCTCATTAATTATTTTATATAAATTTAAAATTTTTGACCACACTTTGCCATCGGATCCATCGGGGCTCAACGTTACTTTTCAGCAACTTGGGCTTCGCTGAAAAAATATTTTTTCAAAATTATTTTGTTTTGCAATTGTTTTTTCATTTATTAATGGATCATGTTATTATGTATCTTTGTGTCAGGGGTTTTTGCGAGTAACTAGGACTTATTGTTGTTCTTTCACAATGAAGGGACGTTGTTCAAATTGTAATAGGAAGAAATCTTCCTCTGACTTTCATGATCATTGTATTAATTGTAGTCAGTGTTCTTGCATTAATCCCTGTCCTATATGTGAACATTGGGATGAGAAACATTGGAAACGTGTGTCACGATATGTTGTTTCTGGAGAAAGAGCGATGCCGGCTCTTTCTCCGCAAGGTTACTCTACTCTCTCAGTTTCTATTTCAGAGGAACCAGAACAGGGTGATGTTTCCATGTTATCTTCTTCAAGTGTGCGTCCTTCGTCACAAATGAATTCAGAGCTAGCGGCAAAAGTGCTCATGGAGATTAGACAAATGTCGTCCGCTAGCTCGCTCGGTGTAGCGTCCATTCACCGAATGGTTCGGCAGCCGGGTTCATCCGATACGGTCCAAGAGGAAATTTTGGGTGATGCGAGCACTATAAACATAATAGATGCACACTCAGTGACGGTGGATAGTAAGCGAGAACGGAGGAAGCCTTTTAGTCCGGTTCCTAGCTCGTCCAGGTCCAGCCGGGCCGCGAGCGAGAGAGGTCCCTCTCTCGTACAACAACATCTGGGACCAGTTGTTGTGGTACAAAATGTGTCTTTAGCGGAGCATACGTCCGTCGCTCGGGACGCTCCGTTGTATAAGCAGTCCGCAGAGACTGTTAAGGCTTCCTCTTCTCGTCAGCGCACACGACCGCACCTTGGCTGCGTGACCGCCGATATATTACCAGCTTCGCCGATGAAGGATTCTTCGGCGACCAGGTCACACCATCCGGCAGCCAGGGATTCGAGACCGATGGACTCTGGACATTCGCATAGGAAAAGTATGCGGGAGCCATCTGATGCGGAGCTGCCCTCGGCGAAGCAGCGAAAGACTGCGCCTCCGCAGGTCTCGACGCCGGACATTCTTGTGCAGATAGCACAGCTTATCGCAGCATCCCAGCAGCCGACAGAAACGGTGTCGGATCGAGAATTATCTGACGGCGCTGGGTCGGTACGCTCCGCCGAAGCATCGGGGGCGGACGACCAGGAACATCATGAGGTCCGACCGGATGGTGAAAGGGATACGGATGACTTGGAGCTATCCCTTTCGGAACAACATAAAGCTGCCGTGGACTTCATCCGGCACTTTCTCCCTCAAGTTGTTCCGTCGGGCCAGACTGCTGCGCTTCCGGACAAGAGAATTATAGCGTCATTGGACTCTGAATTTTTTGAGCGGTTCAGGGACATCGCTCCCGAGTTTCCGTCGCAGTCCAATAATGTTGCTAGAACATTTGAATTATTGAACGACGCTATATTTAAACTTGCTTCCAGGACGGGGAAAGCAGGTTTCTTGTCCGCTAATACTCTCAACCTGCCTTTCATTAATGCAAGGAATAAATTCGATACGGCAGGACAGGGTATACCGAGAGTTCCTCTGCGTATGGACGACGAGGTGGAAGACTTAGAGCTATCATTACCGTCGTCAGCTTCTATTCCAACCGCGGTGTTGGAAACAGCTATTGCGTCTAACAGAGCCAATTTAGATGCCTTATCTTACGCAGATCACCTTACTAAGGCGTTATCACTGCGCCTTCAAGGGGAAGAGTTTCAGGATATACAATACTCTTTAAGACTTCTTTCAAGGGCAGTAGCTTATTCCACGTGTAACTCCGCCCTTTCAGTGGCAAATCTGGAGTTGGTTAGACGTGACGCAGCCCTAGCTACATCCACACTAGTGGATTCTAAGGTGAAGAACTCTCTTAGAGTCGCTTCGGTCTCAGGAGAACTTCTCTTTGACGGCAAGCTTTCCGCTATTTATGATAAAATTAAAAAGAAAGCTAATGATTCTCTGTTGTTTAGATCGGCTCCTAAGAAGTCGGATACAGCAGACACGAATAAGACAGGCACTTCTGGGTCTAATGCGCCCAAGAGAGGTTCCTATAGAGGTTCCGGTGCGTCCTCTTGGTCTTATTCGAGAGACCGTCAGGATAGCGACTCTCGTTCGGGACGTCCTTCAGGCCGGGACAATCGGTCGGACGCCCCGAGGTCGACGAGGCGAGGTGCGGGTCGTGGAAGACGTGGTTTCTCCTACCGCAGGCCTCGCAGGTCCAGGAGGTGATGGCTTAAACCTCTATCGCGTTCCGGTTGGCGGAAGGTTGTCGAGTTTTTCACAAGAGTGGGCGTCGATTACGGACAACCCTTGGGTGAGAGGAGTGACTTCGGAAGGTCTGAAGATATCCTTCAAACGAAAGCCTCCATTAACTCGAAGTCCAAAGTGGACTCATCTTCCGTCAAATCCACAGAAAGGAGACGCTCTGTTATCAGAGGTGCAGTCTCTTTTAATGAAGAACGCGGTAGAGGTCGTAGAAAACCAGGAATCTCTGGGATTCTACAGCCATCTGTTTCTGGTTCCGAAACCAGACGGCTCGTTCCGTCCAGTCATAGATTTGAGCTGGATAAACAAGCTGATCGTCGCTCCGAAGTTTTATATGGAGACGATTCGATCGGTCAGAGCGAGTATTCGGTTGAACGATTATGCAACGAGCATAGATCTCAAAGATGCGTACTTTCACGTCATGGTACATCCGACATTCCGAAAGTATCTACGATTCGCAGTCCTTGGAGTGGTGTATCAATTCCGGGCGATGTGCTTCGGATTGAATCTAGCACCCTGGGCTTTCACTCGGGTAATGAACTCGGTAATGATCTACTTCCGGGCTCATTCGTCTGCGGTAACGTCGGCCTACTTGGACGACATTCTTCAGAGGTACGGCAACGAGTTAACGCTTCAGAACGATGTTCAGAATCTTCTTCTATTGCTCCGACGTCTCGGTTTTATAGTAAACGAGGAGAAGTCGGATCTGGTGCCGTCCAAGTCATTCACTCATCTGGGAATGAGCTTCGAGACGCACAACAATCTCGTTCGTCTGCCGTTAACCAGAGCGAAATTAGTCAGTTGTTACGCTCGCTATTGTCTGCATGCAGACAAAGTCACGGCGAGAGAATTTATGAGACTGATAGGTCTGTGCGGAGCCGCCGCGGATCTCATTCCGATGGGGCGGCTACGCACACGTCCTCTTCAAATTTTCCTGACTCAGAATTGGAGTGTGAAAATTCATTTGCTCGATGTAGACGTTCTCTTGTCAGATCAAGTGAAACAAGAGATTCAGACTTGGGCAAACATTCAGTGGTTAACTCAAGGAGTTCCGCTGCAGTTGCCGGATCCGAGTTTTACCGTTATGACGGATGCCAGTCAAACAGGTTGGGGTGCATCATTAATCCCAACGGATTCGAGATGCCAGGGTCTTTGGGATCCGCAATTCCTGTGCAAGCACATAAACATCAAGGAAATGATGTCAATTTGGCTTGCGTTACGTCACTGGATGGACATTATTCACGATGCTCATGTCCAAATCCTATCCGACAATACGACAGTAGTGGCGTATATACGGAATCAGGGAGGCACTCATTCAGTTCCGTTGTTCAATCTAACGGAAAGAATCCTTCTGTTTGCGTTAGAACATCACGTTCTTCTTTCGGTCCGTCACATACCGGGTCGTCTGAATGTGCTAGCAGACTCCCTTTCACGAAAGGGTCGTTTGTTGCCGTCGGAGTGGACTCTCAACAAACAAGTATTCAATCAGATTTGCTACCAATGGGAACGGCCAATGATAGACTTATTTGCGACACATCTCAACAATCAGTTTCAGACGTATGTGTCTCCGTGTCCGGATCCACGAGCATTTGCAGTAGACGCTCTGTCGATCCCTTGGGACGGAATGATAGGATATGCGTATCCTCCAGCGCCGTTAATTCAACAAGTATTGCTAAAGATAAAACAATCTCAATGCAAGATTCTGTTGGTAGCATCTCTGTCGCCACAGAGACCGTGGATAAATCTACTCAGGTGTCTGTTGTGGGACCTACCGCGGAAGCTTCCTCCACGAGAGGATCTTCTTTCGCAGGGGAAATCGCGCCAACTCCATCACAACCCGCAAGGTCTCAACCTTCACGTTTTTCCGTTGTGCGGTCCTTCTTGCATGGCAAGCACTTTACAGGACGAGCAGTGGACGCGATTTCTAACTGTAGGAGAACCTCCTCTTCGCTAAACTATGCGGCTAAGTGGAAGGTTTTTCGTCGTTGGTGTAGGGATCATTCTGTAGATATATTTGATCCCTCTATACCAGACATTGCAAACTTTCTAGTATACTTGTTTGACGAAATCAAACTGCAGCCTGTTACTATAAAGGGTTATAGATCTATGTTATCTGATACCTATGCACATCATGATAGTTTACAAATTGGATCTAATGTCTCTTTATCGAAGTTGGTTAGAAACTTTTCGATAAATAGACCCAGAACTCTTAGATTAATTCCTAAGTGGAATTTAGCTTGGGTTCTCCTTAAATTGAAGGAAAAGCCATTTGAACCTCTTGGGACAGTAGATTTCAAATTCTTATCTTATAAGACAGCTTTTCTCTTAGCTTTCTCTTCTGCCAGAAGAGTCAGTGAGCTTCATGCACTATCGGTGGATGATTCTCATTATCGTAGTGTTGGGAACACTATCACCTTCACTACTAATGTGGGTTTTTTAGCTAAGAATCAGGCTCCTAATAAATATCCGGAACCTATTGTTATTAAGGCTCTTCCGTCTTCAGACGGGCGTAGGCCTTTACTCTGTCCTGTTAGAGCACTACGTATCTATAAACAGAGATCTCAGTTTATCAGAAAGGGACGGAAATGTTTCTTTCTGTCTTTGATGCCTAATAGAAAGGACATTTCAGTCAATTCTATTGCTAGATGGATTCAGTTAACTATCCGTACTGCTTATGAAGATTTATCTTCTTCTCAGCAGTCTGTGCTTAAGATTTCTGCTCATGAAGTAAGAGCTCTTTCTACTTCCTGGGCTTATGCTAATAGTGTTGCTGTTACAGATTTAATGAAGGCTGCTTATTGGTCTCAGCCATCCACATTTACGAATTTTTATCTCAGAAATATTGAGTCCATTTCTGGAGACCTGCATTGTTTAGGTCCGTTATCTGTTGCTCAGAATGTCGTCCTCTAAACAGTTGCAACTATAGTTATGCAGGCTTTCTGTTCCGGCAGTGACTCCGTCCGGCTGCCCTCTTCGCTCTGGGCTATTTGACCCAGGGCAAGGGGAAGGGGGGGGGGGGGGGCGGGTGTTCCCTTAGGTCACCTGCTTTATAGTGAAAAGCAAGGGAATGCCTCCTCCAAGTCAGTATTTCTGAGTCGCTTCCGGGATGGTTTTAAAGTGTATTATTAATGTTTAAATTCATTCATGTCTTATTTTTAAAGTGTAGCTCGGTGTGAAGCATTTGTATATGTCAAGTGTCAAACGGGCTTTAATATACAATACTCGGACACTTTTAAATGACTATAAAGAGTCTCAATTCTCTGGACTACTTTATTTATTGGCTTGCTTTAAAAATAATTAGTATAAGGGTTATACTGGATGTTAATAGAGAACATGAATGTTATTGTGCTCAATTATTAAGGGTAGTGTTTCTTTCTAATTTAATATTAAATAAGAAAGATACATGTAAAGCCTAATACTCCTTTTCTCCTTAAGGGGTTACCTCTTTACTATATAGTTGAGCTTATTGGATTTTCCTCTATGTCCTAGGCCCTCCAGCCTGTTTACTATTCAGCTAAGTCTGGGTCATTGGTACAGTATAAAAATGTTAAAAAATTTATAGTAATTTATATATTTTTTATACTTACCAATGACCCAGACGGGGATGGCCCTCCCTGGAGTTGGGAACTCTTGCCTCCCCGCTGAGTACATAGCGCTGACCAGGCACTGCCAGTAAGAATGATAATTGGCGCCAATTTCGGGACGACTGCGTCACTGCGCATGCGCAGTAGAGGCGTAGTATGGAGGTCCTTTAGGACATGATTTCTTTTTGTTTTGGATGCAAATTTTGGGGATTGGGGGGCAAAATTTGTGTTTGGCCCTGGTTTTGTTAGAGTTAGCACCAGCTAAGTCTGGGTCATTGGTAAGTATAAAAAATATATAAATTACTATAAATTTTTTAACTTTTGAGACAAAAATTGAAAATTTTTAGTAATTCATGAATTTATTTTGCAAGTATCGTCTGGTAGCCGCAATGTGTAAAGGGTTAAGAATGACCATTTCCAGCCACTGATACAGTATGATGATCATGCAAGTAAACAAGTATATCAGCAAGTAACTTGCATGCTTTAATCTGTCTCATATAATTGATGTGAGTCAGTGTGACAATGTTTGCCTGTTTTGGAGCAAGTTTGTTTCTTTGTTAACCCATATAATACAGTAGTTCAAAAGTAACTGTTAATCGATCAATTACTTTTTTGATCGATCGAGATGTTGATCATTGATTAATTGGATAACCGTTTCAGCTCTATTTAAAGTGTGTGTGTAGGTGAGGGTGCGTGTGTGTTAGGGTTTGTGTGTGTGTATGTGTGTGTGTTTATATTGTAATGCTACACCTCTGGTCCGGAGGTATCAAACGAGTGGGGAATTATGTTACCATGTTCGGAATAGTCTATTATAAGGAAACACTGCAACAATATCTGTTGGAAGTCTGGTAGTCAGATGTGACAGATCTCTCCTATGCTGCAGCTCCACACTCAGCCTCTGGGAAAGATGTCTGGTCACCTTTAGATCTCCTACAATCTCGGGATGTCGATGTTGTCACAGTCTCTATCATCTGTTCTAGTAGAAGGCGGTCCCGCCAGCCACTAGAGACTTGGTTTTCTGACGAGGACTGTTCTTCCTTCCTGTCAATGGTTGAAACTTTGGGGATCCTGTTGACAGTTCTTGATTCTTTGTCTTCACCTGATGTTTATTGGTATCTTTTCTTCTATAACCGACCAACTCTGTGGTGGTCCCACTGATAGATTTCCTCTCTGTCTCCGCCTGTTGTCGACTGGCCTTCCCTGTAGTCGCACAGTATAGTTGTAGACCGTTCTTCCGTGGTCGCTCAGTATAAGTTTTTTTCGGGGGATCTGAATATGAACCTATTTTTGATTGGTAGGGGATGGCAAATTTCTGAAAAGATACCCCCCCCCTTCCCTACCCTGACATATTTTTATTAATCAGGAAGGGGGCATACCTTGTTTACATCACAAACCCTGTTTCATGCATTGGGGGGGGGGGGGGGGTGTTATCGGGGTGGGGGTGCGGGTATCTTTCCAGAAGTTTGCCATCCTCTACCAATCAATAATAGGTTCATATTCAGATCTGGCCCTCCCCTAAAAAAACTATGACTGCCCCTCCTCATGCTGATTCAGAAACTAGCTATAGCAGAACAAGTCAAAATAAGTTGTAGGATAACCAGTATAAACTATGTATTTTTCTCTTCCTGCACTGATAAGACCAGAAGCTGATAGTTTTTATTCTGGAAAGCTCTCATAGATCTTTCCAGAAAATGATGCCAGCCTCTTGTGTTGACAGCATGGCACCGATGTGCATAATTTATTATGGTTTTGCTGCAACCTATTTTTATGGTTTTGCTGCAACCTATTTTGTGTTGACTTGTACTGTACTCAAGTGCACATGACATGACCACATGATACACATGCTTATTCATTTACGACTTGTTTACTTCAGATTGTTACTATTTTATTTTGACCACAACTGTATGATATCTCAGGTTGCATGCACCAATTCTAGTGTCCAGGGCTTATCACAATAGGTTTCCGGTACTCAATCAATTTTTTTCCGTAAAATTAATTCCATACCCTTCTCATTAATTCTGAGAATCGATGGGATACTCGTTCGATGTTTTCGTGCAACGTTTTAGGCTTACTGTGCAGGTCTAACCCTGACAACTATTAGTATTAGTTTTGACAACTCAGGAAGGCATGAAAACTGATCAAATACAACCATTTATGAGCTGTGATTCAAAAATCGTTTTCAGTGAACTTGAAGATTAGACATACAACTTCAATAAAACATATTTACTTTAGGTCTCTTTGGATTTTTTATTACTCAAGTTATGGTAAAAATTTATTTTTGCTCTTTCGGATTTCGAAATTTCGTTGCCCCGTATGTTTGGTCTCTTGGCGAAAAAGTCGCTCATGACAATAAAAACATGTCAGACTACGACACTTCGTAAATTCTCTAAAATGACAGAAAACGTATAATTTCAGGTAATGGTAGTCATAAATTAGTTGAACATGTGGTGCGAAGGTGAATTTTATCGCACCGAACACGATTTGATCCGTTATACCCCTATACCCATTATACCCTGGCTGACTGTAATAATTGCAAAATAAATGAGAAAAAATATATAGATATGTAAAACTAACTTTTCTGCCTGATTAAAATTAGAGATGAGCAGTTTTCAAATTTCATGTCAGTTGCGGTTTCGGTTTCATTGGATGAGTCAGATTTTCGGTTTCGGTTTTCATTCTACAAACATAACAGTACATTGCATTTGCATATAGGAAGATGAATTTTGTGTCAGTCAGTGTCACAGGGACTCCCTTTCCAGGCAATGCACCTGTGTAATATACTGGTACTCCTGAGCATAATATATTTGCATAAATTATCTCAAGTGATGCAAGTTGAGAAAAATGATTTTTACCTTGAGTCGGTTGCAAAATTACCACCCCTCCTCCAATATTTATGTTTAGGGTAACCCGACCAACTCTATAAAAGATTATGCTGACCATAAAAATTTCATCGAGGAAAAGTCACCCATATATGTCTTTGAAACCCTAAATTTCCAATAAACACCAACTGCGATTTTGACGCTGGCTTTGGAGTTCAAGTTTTCAAAATTACATGTGAAAAGAAATATATATGTGACATAATAATAATGTCATTATAAATGTGGAACAAATGACAAGCTCCAGTTCTCCAAAGGAAATCGCATTTGATAAACAGATGAACGTTTAAAACACGATGCGTAAGAAGTAATTTTACACCTATTTTCATGGTAAATGCCTTACTCGAACACAATAACAATTAGTGCAGCTATTCTGAAAAGGGGGCACCACGACTCTGAAGTTTGAAAACAAGGTTAACGTTTGGTTGTTTCTCTCTTTATTCTGAGTAGTGAAGACCTGATTAGTTTTTTTCAACACTGAAGTTGAAAACCGCAATAACAGGTTTTTTGTAATTGTTTCCATTTCAGTTTCGGTTTTGATAACAAAACCAAACCAAATTTTCAGTTAATTGCCCAACTCTAATTAATATTTAGGTTCAGATGGGAATCATTCAAATTATGAATAATTTCTGTTACCGGTTCACACCACGAGGAGATACTAAAACAGAACCTTGTGAACCATCTGGAATAAAAGTAATTAGTTTCTGTTCACCTAGAAATAAAAGAGGCATGAGTTTGATTAGTTTTTTTTCACGTTAAAATGAAAATAAAAATGTTTCCATTAGTTTCCGTTTTTCTGAAAAAGATGGAAAAATAAATTATTAGTTTCTGTTTTTTGGAAAAGAAAGTTAGTTAATCTGTTAATTACTTATTCCTTCATGGCCCATATATTCCAGCACACTTCCTCAGTAGCTGACTAGATGTTAGGTCCCCATTGGCATATCTCTCCCATAATCCCCCAAAATCCTTATAATCTGCAGCCTTTCTCTGTTGTCAATGCATTTCCCCCTCAGATATCATCGTCAGAATAACAGGAATAGCTGTTGCCTCTTTGTTCAAAACGACAGTCCACATTAAAAATGGCACTCATCCTCTGTTGTTCATCCTGCTGTTGATTCTTAATGTCGCTATTCGTTCTTACACCAGACATAAATACACTCCAATTTTCTACTGGGAATATGCTGCTTTCAATCCACATCCTTCTAACATAATCAATCAATGACGTCAGTGTTGGTGTTCCCCCCTGGCCTGCCAATTTATAGAATGCTGGTACGATGTACTCTGATGGTAGGAAAGGTAATGCCATGGCTCTTCTAACATATTTATATACACTGTCTTTCTTGTTGGCACACCAGTAAGACGGTATGGTGGTAGCAGAGACAGGGCAACATCTGCAGCTGAATACCGGTTTTTGATCATTCATGCCCGTAGGAACTGCTTTGCTACAGCAACCCAGCTTCGCAGTGACCTTCAGAATGCATCTGGTGTAAATGTTTTGACGCAGACTATCCGGGCAAGGTTGCACAAAGGTGGTCTCTGATCGAGAAGACCATGTATTCGCATTCCACTGTCCCAGAACCACCGCCAGGCACGATATGAATGGACCATGGACCGCGTCGGATCGACCAGAGAAGATTGGCGACCTGTCCTTTTTACAGATGAGTGAAGCTACTGCCTAGACCACCCAGATAGGCATTATTCTAGGGTATGGAGAAGACCAGGAGAGCGATTCCATGCAGCCAACATTGCTGAGCATGACCGCTATGTCAGTCATGGTCTGGGGCAGCATCAGCAGGGATGGACGTACAGAGCTCTGTGTCCTTGAACGTGGTACATTGACTGCACAGCGGTATATTGATGAGATCCTGGATGTCCACGTCAGATTGTTTGCAGGTGGAGCGGGTGATATATTCATTCTGATGGACGATAATGCCTGTCCTCATGTTGCCTATGTTGTCGGAGAGTACCGACTGAAGAAGGGGATTGAGCGTATGGACTGGGCAGCAAGATCCCCTGACCTCAGTCCAATCGAACATGTCTGGAATGAGTTGCAGCTTGCAATTTCAGCCCATCCAGTCCAGTCAAGAAGTGTCCAGGAGTTTGGTGCCATGCTGGTCCAAGAATGGAACAACATCCCACAAAGGACCACCAGGAACCTGATTGGGAGCATGAGAAGGCGTTGTCAAGCTGTAATTAATGGTAATGGGTCTCATACTCGATATTGAACCCATACCAGTTCGCTCCGTCAACTTTTTGGTAAATTGAAAAATTTCCTCTTTTACCAATAATATCCATTTTCCATGGTTATCGTATTCAAAAGCTAAAAAATAAAGTCAAACACAAATAAAATCTTAATTTCTGTACTTAAATCATTAAAGATATAATTAAATAAAATATATACACACTTTTCATTACAATATTTCAACTAAAACGTAAAACAGGTAGTTGGATATACTTGGTGCTCAGCAAACTTTGAATAGTGTATATTAAAATAATAAATTATATAAAGTTGTAGAATTCGTGAATTTAAATGCTTAACTGGTAGAGTGCTGGAAGCCCATATTTGGGCTTTACTTGGAAGTACACTACAGGAACCACAACTTAAAGACCTCATATTCTGTGGATGCGCTTCACTTTACCTTTGAAGTGATATTACTAAGTCTGTCAGGATTTGCCTTTTTACAATTTATGGGAGAGTGCCTATTGGCACTCCCCCACAAATTGTGACAAGGCAAAGATATGTTAACAAATTTTGATGACCAAAAATAATTCAGCACTCTGCCAGTTAATATATAACATGTATTTAGTACTATTTACTTGCAATCCTATGTTTTGCATGTTGTGCCAAAGTGCCTGTCCAAAATGGAATGTACAGCCGTGTATTTTTGGTTCGCTAAAAGTTTCCCTAAGAGCTTTCCACATACTTGCTTCAAAATCTTCCACAAACTCTTCCACTTGAATACTTATGGCAGAAGACCCACAATCCACTCCAGCACCTTTAAAACAACAAAATAAAAGAATTTATAATTAGATATTTAATATACATGTAATAAATAGAAAACAGTTATTTGTATCAGTTTGTTTATGCAAGGAATATTACTTAGGGTGACAAAATCAGTGGGTGGCGAAAGGGCAGAGTGATTAAAATGCTGGATGGCGAAATTGCCAGGTAGTGAAATTGCCAGTGGCAAAAATGCTGGATACCAAAATGTTTAATTATTTACTGAAAAGTACTATTTGGTGCTGAGAAGAAAAACAAACTATGTATGGCTGACATATTATAGGTTTTTATTGACAGAAACTTTCTTTTCAATGTAGCTGCTACTTGGGATACATATAATAAAAACAGTTAAATTTTTATACTGTACCAATGACCCAGACATAGCTGGTGCTAATTCTCAAAAATCTAGGACCAAACACAAATTTTGCCCCCCAATCCCCAAAATTTGCATCTAAAACCGAAAAAATCATGTCCTAAATGGTCCTCCATACTTTTCCTCCACTGCGCATGCGCAGTGTCAAGGAGGTCTCGAAATTGGCGCCAATTATCATTCTTTGTTTGGCCCTTCATCAGTTCACATCAGACTGTTATTTGTGCTTGTAAATCTCAGTTCAAATGATGCCAGACACATAAATATTAGAGAAATGGTGGATCTAAAGAGGAAATAGAAGGAGGAGAGGAAAAATGAGTGGCAGGAAATAATCAGGGCTGTAACTTAAAATTTTTTTTACGAAATTATGTTATGTTGCCTCATTTCGAGACATGGGCCTGTTGTTGTCATTCTTGCTATAAAGTTACACTGCTTGTTCAGTGTTTCCTCTCTCCCTTTCCTTTAAGTCCCCCCTTGCTATTCTCCCATACTTTTGGCATATTTTCTGTAATATTATTACTAAAATTTCTTGGGAGTTTTAGCTGGGTAATAGAATGAATTCTGTTCTTTTCCCCATGTTTACGTCCTCACCCATGGGTGTTTAGGCGTAGTGTTCTGAATCTACCATCTGATGTTCTGCAGTTTCTTCCCTGGAAGTCTCTGTTTTGCATCAGATAGTGTGTTATTGGTAACTGATTTCGGGCCATGGTTATCAGTGCCTGGAGTCATGTTTCTGGTGTTTATACACTTCTTGTTTACATTGATAACAGTTTCTGTTGAGAGGGATTTCTTGTCTTTGTATTTGCTTAATCATAACAAGATACATTATTATTATACGTAAGTGTTGCATTAATTGTTTTTGTAATATTTTAAAAAATTTTGTCCATACTTAGGCTTTTTGGGATCCATTGGGGCTCAACGTTACTTTCAGAAACTTGGGCTTTTCTGAAAAAATATTTTTTCAAAAAATTTTTTTGATTTCAATTATTTTTTCTATATTAATGGATCATGTTATTATGTATCTTTGTTTTCAGGGGTTGGTGCGATTACTAGGACTTTTTGTGTTCTTTTCACAATGAAAGGATATTGTTCAAATTGTAATAAGAGGAAATCTTCCTCTGACTTTCATCATCATTGTATTAATTGTAGTCAGTGTACTCGCACTAACTCCTGTTCAGTATGTGTCAATTGGGATGACAAACATTGGAAACGTGTGTCACGGTATGTTGTTAGCGGGGAAAAGGCCATGCCGGTCCTTTCTCCGCAGGGTCACTCCAGTTTATCAATCTCTATTTCAGAGGAACAAGAACAGGGTGATGTTTCCGTGATGTCTTCCAAAAGTGTGCCTCCGTCGTCACAGTTAAATGAAGAGCTAGCGGCAAAAGTGCTCATGGAAATACGTCAATTGCCTAAGAGGTCCCTAGTAGGATCGACGGCATTGGCGTCCGCTAGCTCGCCCGGTGTAGCAACCATTCATCGAACGGCTCGGCAGCCGGGTTTGTCCGTTGCGGTCCAGGAAGGAGATTTGGGTGATGCGAGCACTATAATAAGACAAAGTGCACACCCAGTGACGATGGATCAAAGGATAGAACGGAGGAAGCCTATTAGTCCGGGCTGCGAGCGAGAGAGGTCCCTCTTGTACAACAACATCTGGGACCAGATGTTGTGGTACAAAACGTTTCGCATTCGGAGCATATGTACGCCGCTCGGGACGCTCCGTTATATAGACAGTCCGGAGAGACTGTCGATAAGGCTTCCTCATCCCCACGGCAGCACACACGACCGCACCTTGGCTACGTGACCACGGATATCCAGCCAGCTTCGCCAATCAGGGATTCCACGGCGACCAGGTCACGCCATCCTGTAGCCAGGGACACGAGGCCTGTAGACTCCAGATGTTCGCATAAAAGAAGTATGCAGGAGTCAACGTACACGGAGCTTCCAGCGGCAAAGCAACGTAAGACCGCTACTCCACAGGCCTCAGTGACGGACGTGCTATCCCAAATAGCACAACTTATCGCAGCATCCCAGCAAACGACAGAATCTGTCGGATCAGGAATTATCCGACGACGCTGGGTCGGTACGCTCCGCCGAAGCATCGGGTACGGACGACCGAGAACTTCATAGGGTCCGACAGGATGGCGAAAGGGATTCGGAGGATTTGGAGCTTTCCCTTTCGGAACAACATAAAGCTGTCGCAGATTTTATCCGGCATTACCTTCCAGAGGTTGTTCCGTCGGACCAGAATGCTGCGATGCCGGATAAGAGACTGATAGCGTCATTGGACACAGAATTTTTGATCGGTTCAGGGACATCGTCCCTGAGTTTCTGACACAGTCCAATAAGGTCACCAGAACATTTGAATTATTGAACGACGCTATTTATAAGCTTGCTACCAAAGCGGGCAAGTCTGGTTTCTTATCCGTAAATGCCCTAAATCTGCCTTTCATCAATTCAAGGAATAAATTCGAAATGGCAGGACAGGGCATACCGAGAGTTCCTCTGCGTCTAGACGACGAGGCTGAAGACTTGGAATTGTCTATACCGTCGTCTATGTCAATTCCAACCACGACGTTGGAAACTACAATAATGTCTAACAGAGTTAACTTGGACGCCTTATTATACACAGATCACCTTACTAAGGCGTTATCATTACATCTTCAAGGGAAAGAATTCCAGGATATACAATCCTCATTAAGACTTCTTTGAAGGGCACTAGCTTATTCCACATATAACTCCGCCCTTTCAGTGGCAAACCTGGAGTTGGTTAGACGTGACGCAGCCCTAGCTACATCCACGCGCTTGGATGGTAAGGTGAAGAACTCTCTCAGAGTCGCTTCAGTCTCCGGAGAGCTTCTCTTCGACGGCAAGCTTTCAGCAATCTATGATAAGATAACTAAGAAAGCTTCGGATTCTCTGCTTTTCAAATCCTCTTCCAAAAAGCCGGATACAGCAGAAAAGAGTAAGACAGGCACTTCTGGGACAAGTACGCCCAAGAGAAGTTCCTATAGAGGTTCCTATGCGTCCTCTAGGTCTTATTCTAGAGACCGTCAAGGCAGCGACTCTCGTGGGGGACGTTTTTCTGGCCGAGATTACCAGTCAGACGTCCCTAGGTCGACGGGGCGAGGTTCGGGTCGTGGAGGATGTAGTTTCTCCTTCCGCAAGCCTCGCAGGTCCAGGAGGTGATGGTTTGAACCTCTATCGTGTTCCGGTAGGCGGAAAATTATCGAGTTTTATAAAAGAGTGGGCGTCAATTACGGACGACCCCCTGGGTTCGAGGGGTAATTTCGGAAGGACTAAGAATATCCTTTAAACGAAAGCCTCCATTAACTCGAAGTCCAAAATGGACTCAGCTTCCGTCGAATCCGCAGAAAAGAGACGCTCTTTTATCAGAAGTACAGTCCCTTCTGAAGAAGAACGCGGTAGAGGTCGTAGAAGACCAGGAATCACCGGGTTTCTACAGCCATCTGTTTCTGGTTCCGAAACCAGATGGCTCGTTCCGTCCAGTCATAGATCTGAGCTGGATAAACAAGCTGATCGTCGCTCCAAAGTTCTATATGGAGACGATTCGATCGGTCAGAGCGAGTATTCGGGTGAATGATTATGCTACAAGCATAGATCTCAAGGATGCGTACTTTCACGTCATGGTACATCCGACATTCAGAAAGTATCTACGCTTCGCAGTCCTAGGAGTTGTATATCAGTTCCGAGCGATGTGCTTCGGTTTGAACCTAGCGCCCTGGGCTTTCACTCGAATAATGAACTCGGTAATGATATATTTCCGAGCTCATTCGTCTGCGGTAACGTCGGCCTACCTGGACGACATTCTTCAGAGGTACGGCAATGAGTTAACGCTTCAGAACGATGTGCAGAATCTGCTTCTATTACTCCGACGTCTCGGTTTTATAATAAACGAGGAGAAGTCGGATCTGGTGCCGTCCAAGTCATTCACTCATCTGGGAATGAGCTTCGAGATGCACAACAATCTCGTTCGCCTGCCGTTAATCAGAGCGAAATTAATCAGTTGTTACGCTCGCTATTGTCTTCACTCAGACAAAGTCACAGCGAGAGAGTTCATGAGACTGATAGGTCTGTGTGGAGCCGCTGCGGATCTCATTCCATGGGGCGGTTACGCACTCGTCCTCTCCAAATTTTCTTGACTCAGAATTGGAGTGTAAAGATTCATTCGCTCGATATAGACGTTCTCTTGTCAAATCAAGTGAAACAAGAGATTCAGACTTGGGCAAACATTCAGTGGTTGACTCAGGGAGTCCCACTGCAGTTGCCGGATCCAAGTTTTACGATTCTGACGGATGCCTGTCAAACAGGTTGGGGTGCAACATTGATCCCAACGGATTCGAAGTGCCAGGGTCTTTGGTATCCGCAGTTCCTAGGCAAGCACATAAACATCAAGGAAATGATGTCAATTTGGCTTGCACTACGTCATTGGATGAACATTATTCAGAAAGCACATGTCCAAATCCTGTCCGACAATACGACAGTAGTAGCGTATATTCGGAACCAGGGAGGCACTCATTCCATTCCGTTATTCAATTTAACGGAAAGAATCCTTCTGTTTGTTCTAGAACACCAAGTTCTACTTTCGGTCCGTCATATTCTGGGTCGTCTGAATGTATTAGCAGACTCCCTTTCACGGAAGGGTCGCTTGTTGCCGTCAGAATGGACTCTCAACAAACAGGTATTCAATCAGATTTGCTACCAATGGGAGCGGCCAATGATAGACTTATTTGCGACACAACTCAACAATCAGTTGCAGACGTATGTGTCTCCATGTCCGGATCCCCGAGCATATGCAGTAGACGCTCTATCGATCTCGTTGGACGGAATGATAGGATATGCGTATCCTCCAGCGTCGTTGATTCAGCAGATATTGCTAAAGATAAAACAATCTCAATGCAAAATTCTATTGGTAGCATCTCTGTCTCCACAGAGACCGTGGATAAATCTACTCAGGTGTCTGCTGAGGGACTTACCGCGAAAACTTCCTCCACGAGAGGATTTTCTTTCGCAGGGGAAATCACGTCAACTACATCACAACCCGCAAGGTCTCAACCTTCACGTATTTCCGTTGTGCGGTCCTTCTTGCACGGCAAGCATTTTACAGGACGAGCAGTGGACGCGATTTCTAACAGTAGGGGGGACCTCCTCTTCGCTAAACTATGCGGCTAAGTGGAAGGTCTTTCGTCGTTGGTGTAGGGATCATTCTGTTGATATTTTTGATCCCTCCATACCAGACATTGCAAACTTTCTAGTATACTTGTTTGACGAGATCAAACTGCAGCCTGTTACTATTAAAGGTTATAGGTCTATGTTATCTGATACCTATGCACACCATGATAGTTTACAAATTGGATCTAATGTCTCTTTATCTAAATTAGTTAGAAACTTCTCGATAAATAGACCTAGAACCCTTAGATTCATTCCTAGGAATTTAGCTTGGGTTCTTCTTAAACTAAAAGAAAAGCCATGTGAGCCTCTTGAGACAGTAGATTTCAAATTCTTGTCTTATAAGACAGCATTTCTCTTAGCTTTCTCTTCTGCTAGAAGAGTCAGTGAGCTTCATGCACTATCTGTGGACGATTCTCACTATCGTAGTGTCGGGAACACTATTACCTTTACTACTAATGTTGGATTTTTGGCTAAGAATCAGGCTCCTAATAAATATCCGGAACCTATTGTTATTAAGGCCCTTCCGTCTTCAGACGGGCATAGGCCTTTACTCTGTCCGGTTAGAGCTTTACGTATTTATAAACGAAGATCTCAGTTTATCAGAAAGGGACGAAAACGCTTCTTTCTGTCTCTGATGCCTAATAGAAAGGACATTACGGTCCATTCTATTGCTAGATGGATTCAATTAACTATCCGTACTGCTTATGAAAATCTATCTTCAACTCAGCAGTCTGTGCTTAAGATTTCGGCTCATGAAGTAAGAGCTCTTTCTACATCTTGGGCTTACGCAAATAGTGTTGCTATTACAGATTTAATGAAGGCTGCATATTGGTCTCAGCCATCCACATTCACGAATTTTTATCTCAGAAATATTGAGTCCATTTCTGGAGACCTGCATTGTTTAGGTCCGTTATCTGTTGCTCAGATTGTCATCCACTAAACAGTTGCAACTATAGTTATGCAGGCTTTCTGTTCCGGCCGTGACTCCGTCCTGCTGCCCTCTTCGCTCTGGGGTATTTGACCCAGGGCAAGGGGAAGGGGTGGGGGAGGGTGTTCCCTTAGGTCACCTGCTTTATAGTGAAAAGCAAGGGGATACCTCCTCCGGAGTCAGTAATTCTGAGTCGTTACCGGGATGGTTTTAAAGTGTAAAGTTAATGTTTAAAATTCATTCATGTCATATTTTTAAAGTGTAGCTCGGTGTGAAGCATTTGCATATGTCACGTGTCAAACGGGCGTTAATATACAATCCTCGGACACTTTTAAAGAGTATAAAGAGTCTCAATTCTCTGGACTAACTTTATTTATTGGCTTACTTTAAAAATAATTAGTATAAAGGGTTATACTGGATGTTAATAGAGAACATGAATGTTATTATGGTCAATTATGGAGGGTGTTGTGTCTTTCTAATTTATCATAAATAAGAAAGATACATGTAAAGCCTAATACTCCTTTTCTCCTCAAGGGGATGACTCTATTATATATAGTTGAGCTTATTGGATTTTCCTCTATGTCCTAGGCCCTCCAGCCTTTTTACTATTCAGCTATGTCTGGGTCATTGGTACAGTATAAAAATGTTAAAAAATTTATAGTAATTTATATATTTTTTGTACTTGCCAATGACCCAGACGGGGATGGCCCTCATACCTCCCCACTGAGTACATAGCGCTGACCAGGACTGCTTGTAAGAATGATAATTGGCGCCAATTTTGAGACCTCCTTGACACTGCGCATGCGCAGTGGAGGAAAAGTATGGAGGACCATTTAGGACATGATTTTTTCGGTTTTAGATGCAAATTTTGGGGATTGGGGGGCAAAATTTGTGTTTGGCCCTAGATTTTTGAGAATTAGCACCAGCTATGTCTGGGTCATTGGTAAGTATAAAAAATATATAAATTACTATAAATTTTTTAACTTTTTAGACTTGTTTTTTTTATTGAATCTAGTCGTCTGAATGGTTTCATAACGAACCCTAGTGAACTTCTATATATTTGTAGCCAACTTCTCCTTGGGGGTAAGTTCTGTATTATTTAGGGCTGACTTCTTATAAATTGATTGTTGCCAACTTCTCCCTGGGGCTGAGTTCGCCTCTAGTATTTGGGGCCAAGTTCTCCAAAATTGTTTGGGTTTAGATTCTTTATTCAACAGTAGACATTCAAAAGGAATATACATATATAAATCATCAATTACATTAAAATTAAGACGCAATATACACAATTTGAACACAATCAGTAATGAATGACTGTTTACTTGTATTGTTTTTTTTGTAAATATAGAATGTATACCGTTGGGAGATGATAAAGCCATATTGGCTGTCTACCTGTCATCCCTTGTTGGAAGGAAAATTTTTGGAGAAAGACTTTTGATGCCGTTCCAGGGTGCACTGCGTAGAGATAACTTTAAATGAGGGTCCAATAACTAATAACTGATAATTAATAACTGGTAATCAGAAATGAACCATGGTTACCAATACCTTCTCTCTCTCAAGAGCTACCTTTTCTAATTTTTCATGCGAAATAGCAAGACGACGGAATATTTAGTGATAAAAACCCACAACATGTGTCCTGGGGAGAAAGCTAAGGATGAGGTTTCCAGACTCAAATCAGCCCACATTTGCATTCTGTTATCTTGTGCATTAAAGCCAATATATTTCATCACTATATTGGGAGGGCTGTGTTCGTTCTGTTGTCTATAACGTACAATCAGGACAATAAGGATTATTACAACTAACCTGGGAGGAGTAAGAATCCAGAGTTCTTGTCTTGAATGTTTTTAGCTCACCTGACTTTCAGTCAGGAAAGCTATAGTGATCACTCACCGTCCATCGTCGTCCGTCTTCCATGAACATGGTGTTTGTGACTTCTCCTCCCAAACCGCTGAACCAATTTAATTGATATTTGAGATAATAGTTTGTTATGACATCGCAATTTGATTTTGTTCAAATCAAGTTGCCTCGCCCCTTGGTAGGGCCATGCCCAAAAAGTGTGCCTAAATCTTAAAAAATCTTCTTCTTATGAACCAGCAGTAGCAGAGACTTGATATTAGGTGTGCAGCTTCCTTTTGAGGTGTAGACTCAGATTTGTTCAAGAGAATTTTGTGGGGCTATATTTGCCGTCATTATGGGAGGGGCAAGAATTTTTGCCCCTCCCAAAATTTCTATTTTCCAAACCGAGAGGCAGATTTGGACCAAATTTGATATGAGGGTTTATTGGGTCATAAGTACTTAATTTATGCCCAAATTGTTTTTCCTGTTGCCCCATGGGAACCGCAGGAGCTAAAAATAGAAAAAAATTAAAACGCCCATATCTCCAAAACTACATGGCACTGAGAATTCTTATTTGGTGTGAAGCTTCCTTAGGACCAACAAAATGGAATGGTAAAAAAAAATTGCTATCGGTTTTATCATGGGGTACTTTTCTGGGACTTAGAAAAAGTGCTGAGTCAACATTTTTTAACTCTGTGGGTAATGGGAAAAACATTTAAGACTACTTTTCTCCCAAACCACTGCTACAAAAGCTTTCCAATTTCACATATAACATCTTTGGAAAATTGTTTCACATGTTTATTGAAATCAATTCCCTGGGTCCATATTTGGGCTCTCTATGGGAGCCCAAATTTTTAAATTAGTGCAGTATGAGGAATATTCTTTAAAAATCTTCTTCAGATCTACCAATAAGAATATTTTGATATTTGGTATGCAGCATCCTTAGGGGGTGATATTTAAGTTTGTTCAAGTCAAGCCTCTGGGTTCATATTTAGGCTGAAAATTTGGGGTCCCGTTCCAGACTTACAAATTTTGGACCAAAATCCGGAATTTTTTTTGTTTTTTTTATGCGTTTTGGTCAATTTTAAGACAAAATTTTGTTTTTTTTTACACTGAAAATTTGGGGGCCGGGTGGGACTTGGAAAATTTTGGACCAAAATCCGAAAATGTTTTTTTATGTTTTTTATGCATTTCGGTCAATTTTAAGACAAAAAAGATTTCTTTTTTTACACTGAAAATTTGGGGTCCGGGTGGGACAAAATCCGGAAATTAGTTTTTGTTTTTATATGCGTTTTCGTCAGTTTTAAGAAGAAAAAAGAATTTTAGGCTGAAAATATTTTGTTTGGGACTTCGAAAACTTCCGAACAAAAATAAAAACAAATCTGTTTTTTATGCGTTTATCTCAATTCTGGGATGTAAAAGTGCAGGAATTGAAAATAGAAGGAAAATCCTGTGTATTGTGTTGGCACAACTTCCTCATCTAGTTGGTATATGCTTTTCTTAGGAGGGGCGTATGCAGCTTATTCAAGTCAAGTCCCTGGTTTCATTTTTAGACTACCATGTCAGGTGAGTGCCCTCAGGCCCCCTGGGGCCTCTTGTTATAAATATATTTCTGTTACTCATACTCAGCAGTTCTTGTCCTAATTCGTTCCATATTTGGGGAAAATAAAAGATGGGTAGATTATCGAGTGATTTCTTTCCACCACGGGGTATGTATAGAAGGTGAGATTGTATGGTCCTTACACTCGTAGTTCTTGTGGAGAACATATATTCAGATGATGACGGTAGTTGACCATTACACCAATCGAACATGAACAGGGAGGCATACAGCGTGAACAGATCGTTGACCTTGAGTATTCTATCTTTTTTAAAGAGTGGATCGGTATGAGCGTTATATTTTCTGTTGTTTATAATTCTCAATGAGCGTTTTAGTGGAGTAAGAACTCTGGCTACGGCTCTTGAGTTACCCCAGAAAAGTATTCCAAACAACAAATGGCTTTGGATTAGGGTGTAATATAGCGTTTTTAAGACTTTATGGGGCAGTATTCTTTTTACTCTGTTAAGAAGAAAATTTGCGTGTGATATTTTACAACATATTTTAGATACATGGGTTTTATACGACAGATTGTCATCTGTGTATAAACCAAGAAATTTTAGGGTTTGTTCTTATTCACCATGACCAATTGTTTCCACTGTTTCATTGTTAATACTTATTTGATGATGCGTTCCTCTGGACTTACAGCTTGGGTTAATAACAATGTACTTGGTTTTATTCGCATTTACTACCAGGCAGTTTGCACAACACCACTCGAAAAGGTTAGGTAATTCTCTATTAAAATAACTACTAAGGAGTTTGGTGTTTGCAGCTGAGGAATATGCAGTTGTATCATCAGCAAATGACAGTAGATTCAATGAGGTTGAATTTTGGATATCATTTATGTATATCAGGAACAGTAAGGGGCCAAGTATCGAACCTTGAGGAATGCGGCATGTAAGTGAGACTTGCGAGGATTGGTGGTCGCCATATTGGACATACAGTACTCTATCTGCTAGATAGCTTTTGAACCAGTTGTTACCTGTTCCCCCGATGCCGTAATTATCAAGTTTTTGCAGTAGAATTTTGTGATTTAGAGTACTGAAGGCATTTGAAAGGTCCAAAAATAATTTCATTGTTTCATCTTTACTTTGATTATTATTTCCTAGGGCTATATTGTTTAAAAAATGCATTATGGGATGGGTGGTGCTGTGTTTTTTTCCTGAAGCCATATTGGTGGCAGTATAGAACGTTGAAGTTATCCAGAAAACTTGTTAATCTGGTTGACATTAGTTTTTCGAAGACTTTTGAAAAAATGGGCAATAAGCTAATTGGTCTATAATTAGTGAAAATGTGCTTGTCTTTTACTTTATGAATCGGAATAACTTTTGCTGTTTTCATTCTTTTTGGGACCTCACCTTGCATGAAGGAGTTGTTTATTATGTGGGCAAGGAGAATGGCTACAGAATCAATTGTCTGTTTGAGCAGACTTGAGGTAATATTATCACAGTCCTTACTTGTCTTAGCAGCCATTAATTTGACAGTACAGAATGCTTCAGGGGGTGTAGTTGGTGTTATATAAAAAGTGTTCGAGAAATCATTTTTCAAATAGTCTGTGAAAGTTTTATGGGTCATGGGTAGTTGTATTCTCTTTTGATGTCCTATTTCAGCAAAGAAATTATTGAACTCTTGGGCAATTTCAATTGAATTATTAATTTGCTTATTATTATGGATGATAAAAGACGGGAGTTTACTATCGGGACGAGTTTTGTTGATTCTCTCATTTATAATTTGCCACATTTTTCACACATTGTTTCTATTTTCAGCAAACACATTGACTTCTGCAGGCCGAGTTCTCTGCGGCCAAGTTTGCAATGGGCCAAGTTGTCTGCATCCCTTCCTATACAGGCATTTAATCTATCATTTAATCTATTGTATCTTGTTTGAGCTCTCTCAAACAAGATATACTAAAATAAATGGTAAGTTTATCTCTAGAATACATGAAAGTGATCAAATCCTTTTTGAAGGAATACTCATGTTAGTTGTATAGGTTCCATTGGCAAAGTGGCTATTCAATTAACAGGTTTTCAATGTACAAATTGATTGAAGAAAATAGTTTTATTGACAGTTTTTTTTTTGTAAAGTGCTTGACAGTACATTTTAGAATAATACTGCCAGAGTTATTGCTGTACTTTATGTGAAAACTTTGTACTTTTTCTTTGCAGATACTTGGGGGATGTACACCTTGTATTCACAAAAAGCAGCGAAGACACCTGTCTATCCATGAGCATAACAGCATGAAACTCTTGCAAGATGCAGGAGTACTGACACCAAGATATCGAGTTGCTAGTACATCAGAGGAGGTATTCTCTCATGCAAAGGAGTTAGGTTAGTATTCCTGTCCAACTTTTTTCTCCGTCACACAAATTGGTGTTACCGCAAAGAAAAAAGTGTTGATACCAGTAATGCTGAAATGGTTGACCATTTTTCTCAATCTGCTAACAGCGAGTTCCAACAGGATATTATCTGGATAGTTGCTAATTTTAACCACAGATTTCATTGGGGTTTATCACAGAGGGACATCATCGGGTCAGCAGGTATCTGCATGTGGTAAACATTTTGGATCAGAATCCTCACAAAAAGGAAAACCCAAACGTGTGTGTAAACTATTCTGCCCTGAATAAAATCATTGAAGACTGAATTAGGCAACGACAAATTCTTTCAAGAGAGAATGTTTTGACTTACAGAAATTTTGATTGATAGAAAGCTGTGTGTTAGCTTCAGACGTACCTGTACTCCTATAGGTACAATGTAGGCACAAAAGATGCCAGATCAAAGTAAAACAAAACATTTAAAAATGATTAAGCCACAGACAAACTCTGACCTTGTCAAGGGATTTCCCGTCTCTATTTACTTAACAGAGGTAACTATGAGTGTAATCTACTTGGGCTGTTATTTCTCTGGCACATCAGTTTCCAGTGTATTGTTGTGTCAGTCAGTAAGCAATTACATGTATGTGTCAATTAATCAGGACATCAGTTAAATCAGCTACATGATTTTATTGCCAGAAAACTGAAAATATTTTCAGACAATAAAAAAAAATAATTATAATGAAAAGAACCAAAACAAAACAGTCACAGAGTATCATGTTTTTGACACTCACGGCATGCCTGACAACTACAGTGTTACATTGATTGTCTTTATCTTTTGAAAAAAGGCCCATGGACATGTTCCACAGACAATAAATCAGTGTTTTCATTAGGGGAAAATAATGAGGTCGTACAATGTGGCAACCAAGAATCGTCGCTACCCCGAGCCGAACATGGTTTGGCCTGTGGTAGGAAAATTTTAAATTCGGGGGTCCCAAAACTCTCATTTCATTGCATCTGGAGGGGATATTTTGAGGTTTTTCAAAGCCGTATTTCTGAAGGTTTTCACATTCTGAGAACTGGTAATTGCGTAAGTATAAGGACCAATGAGAAGAAATTCAGGTGAAAAATCATTCATTTACACAATAAATTTCATTGCTGTCAATTTGAGGAGCACTGTGGCACTCGTGCCTTTTCGCACTTTTAAATTGGAAACAAGAAACTCTCTTTTTCGGGTTTCTGTAATTTTCAAGAAAATAGATTCAAGATTCCAGTACACTAATTAAAACACACAAATGAGGTGTGAACAGTATACCTGCAAACTGTTGTGTCATTTTAATTAATGCTGACAGCGAAAGTACATCTACAGATTAAGGCTGTCAGGATTATGAATTTTCATAATCGATTATTTTGTCATAAAAATTGACGGTTATTCGATTATTTATGGTTAATATTTCTGTCTCGTTTCCTAGAACTTCGTCTATGAAATAACTTGGGAGGCGTTAAAAATGAAAATATCTTAATCGTAAATGAAGCATACGAACACCAAACTTTGAAAAATTTGACAAAACAGAATCTACATCGCATAGATTCAAACTTCAAATCATAGAAAAATGCATACTAAACTCACTAATGGCCCCATCCGCACTCAATGCCTAATGATTATGAATTTAGCCTTAGGGAATGTCAAGTCAACAAAGCTTTACACGTGAAAATGAAACTTCCGGTTGCGGTACTTCGGAGAACAAAATAAATCATCATACTTTAAAAATAACATGGCATTTCAAAGTTTTTCCCTCTTTACTTTCCGTATGTTAAAATTGCTTATCAAGTATCAAATTAATAAAAACAAAAACAACTCAATACTCGACGATGTCTTATTGGCAAGGAATACAATGTTGCCATTGACAGTAAGGCATCATCGAGTGTTGTGTTATTTTTGTTAAATTGTTATCACCGCTAATGGCAGTGAGCCAGCGATGCTGGAACCGGAAACCTTGGCCCATGAATGATAATGATTCAACTCCTGTTCAGTGTGAAAATGCTTTCCCTTTGGGGCTCAATCTTTTCAGTGATTTATTTTATTTATTTACTCATTTATTTATTGGTGTTTGACACTTGAACACTTTGAAAGGTAGGGTCATATCAGGTTGGTGACAGGTGCCGGGTTTATGGTTGGAGGGAGCCAGAGTACTTGGAGAGAAGTTTATTTGAGTTCAAAAGATGGGGAAAGGTTAGACATGCAATCGACAGCATGCTTTTGATACTCGGCAGAAGAATACAACCTTGTAAGTCGTAACAACGTTGATGTTTTTTTGGTGGGTCACATGACTCACATCAAAGGAATGAGAAGTATTGGGAACTGAGTGATCACGCATACGATGATAACTGGGTTTCGGCTTACTTTAACTTGCATGGTGCCGCGACTTGAAGCTATATATTGGTTTTACGTTTTAACCCCGTTCACACACACATTTGTTGTCGAAATAGGTCCTTTATGTGAAACAATAGCTTGTGAATCAAATTTCCCCTTTGTTTAACAAAAAGGTATGACAGTACATGTTCAGTCAAATAATTGATCACAGAAAAAAATTGTCGATTATAACCTCAATCGACGGTTGATCGATTTTTCGACCATTCGTGACAGCCTTACTACAGATGTTCATGCTTTTTCAACACGTGCTTGTTTTGGGTAAATGTTGGAGTAATAAGATTGGTCAGAAAACAAAATGTCACATAATGATATTTACTACTGAATGAAGTTTTACAACTTGCATTACGTAGTGCACATACTGACCAAACAAATTGCAACATTTTGTGACTTGACACATTTTAATGTTCAATGAGGTTATTGTTTACAGTTTGTCTGGCTTTTCATTAAGGGTTGATTAAGTTATGCAGGACTCATGGAACAATCGCGTCATCATAGTACACTTCTTCAGTCATTTTTCTATGACATTTGTGTATGGAAATCTTCAAAAGAAGTCTAGAAATGGCACTTCAACAATCTGTGAATCGATTATTTGTCAGGGATCGGGCTGGTCAGTGTGAATTTTAACATCTTGGTTAATGTTTGGAAGGTTCCCTGGTGGGAGAATGTGGCCGGCTGACTGCTGCTGTGCCGGTATAGCAGAAACCATGGATAAACAAACATCACAAACTCGCAAGTCTTGATGTTTTACTGACTAGGGTCCAGGTGCAAGGCTGTAGAAGAGAAATATGAACATGTTTGGAGCTCTTACAGTGCTTATGATTGAATTGTCTGCGACTGCAAATGTATGTCTGTAACATTGCAATGTTAATAGCTTGAATATTAGCTTTGTGTTCAGTTTTAACAGTGTGGATAACCGGTGGCCACTTTTTCAACCGGTTAAGTTGGCACCCGTCTGTTAACCAGATATCCGGATATCTGTTTCAGCACTTGATGCCAGTGTGTAAAACCAGGATTTGATGGAACAGAAAATCTTTTTTGAGTGGCTCACACCACAATATTTTTTTTTACCAGTCTGAAACACCTTATCATGTCATTTGAAACTACAGAATCTTACTTTTTCATGAGTTAGATTGCTGACAATTACAGAGGCAGAATTTCTACAAATCTTGCGAGACTCAAAATGACATAACGCCAATTCTGTTCCGCCATTCAGAAATGAATTATCCGATTCTTGTGAAATTCTATCCCTGAATTGTGGACATGTAGCGTCAACAAACTAACTTAACACTGTCCACTTGTTTTAAAACTTCAGACATCATGAACTTAAAAGAGGTAAACATTAAAAATGAAAACAGTGATTGATATCATTGTTAAATATGATGAGATAAAATATGGCCCAGCTATAATGTTTAAAATGTTCATGGGCAATAATTATTTCTAATGCAGAAGCTTCATCCATGTTGATTGTTCCGTTTTACTGCACCATCAAAGAAGCTACATGTACAAATACAGTTAAAACTAGAATTCCTGTCACGAACAATGCGCTTATCTAGGCTTAATTGCACGTAGGAATTGCACGAAATTCCATAGCGAATGGCATCCAAAGCATGGCAAATTCTTGTGGTTATGCATAGCAAGCACAATCAATGTTTCTGCCAATGGATCTCCAGATCACCCGGAGGTCCATTGGCTGAAACAGTGCTTGTGCGCATGTCATATTATAACCTTACTGTGGATATAACACGCAGATTAATGCGCAAATCGATGTGCTATTTGCGCGCATTTCATGACAGGACTTCTAGTTTTAACCGTAAATGGTTGAGACCTGGAGCAACCCCTTCATGATCCTATTTTATTGATCTTCCTATTAGACTTGAAAAAAAATGTTTTGATTCTCAAGCATTCCTTCACTGAAATTGAACATTTTTATTGCCTTGTGGTGTCTTCCAGTATTAATACAAAACCGTGAGAGACTTGGAACTTTTTTGTTTGTTTTTAATTGATGTATTTAACTGAAATATGAAGAGCATAATTAAAGATTCGAAACAGTTTTATTTTTAAAATTTAATGAGTTTATTTGTATGATTATGCATTTTATTTATATTTTGATTGCGAAAATGCAGCAGAAAGCCTCTCAGTATGCAAAAAAAGAAAAAAAAAGTAAAGAGATCATTAACATCATTCCTAACCCAGTGGTCCATGTACAGTTAAAACTAGAAGTCCTGTCATGAACTGTGCGCTTTTCTTGGATTAATTGCGCATAGGAATTGCGTGCAATTGCCATATCGACTGGCATCCAAAGCACGGCAGGTTCTCCTGGTTACTCATAGCAAACACATGCAATGTTTCTGCCAATGGACCTCCGGGTTACCCGGAGGTCCATTGGCTGTAACATTGCTTGTGCACAGACCATATGTACAGAATTTGATAGCCTTACTATGGTCATAACACGTAGATTAACGCGCAGATCGACGTGCTATTTGTGCGCATTTTATGACAGGACTTCCAGTTTTATCTGCAATGAGAGTTTACAAGTGCTTCTCGCATTTTGTCCACAGAAATTGTACATAATTACTAACTGAAAAATCTGTTCCACAGCTATTTAGTAGTAATCCACCCTCCACATGCTGTAGTCTCAATATTTTCTTTTTGTTTGATTGGTTCAGTTCGTGATTTCACTCAGCCCTCGCTAATATCGCATTATATTTTGCAATGCGTGTTGCAAATGCTCTTGTGTATTTCAGACTACTTCATTCTTCTTCAGTAAGGAGTGCATTAACTAACAAGCATTTTCTGCACTAATTGTGACAGGACCTCTAGTTTCAACTGTGCATGTATATTGGCAGTTAGGAAAATTGGTCCTGGCTGAAAAACAGACGTAATTTTTTTTTTTCGAAACTGGGAATTGTCAACACTAATAAAAGGAGGTTGAAGTTGGCAGGGGGAATGGAGCTATTGAGGGGGAAGTCTGCAAAAGACCTGCATATACGAAATAGAGATTGGTACATATACATGTATACTTTAAATCTTTACAGAAAGCATCTTTGGTTGGAAAACTGTCAAAAATTAATTCTGTCTATTGTTATTTATAAGCTTGTCCTGCATTATGTTCAGAAATCCCTTTAAACCAGAATCTATGGATACATGATAGAGGTGTGTGGTTAATTAAAAACTGATGAGCTCTATAGAGAAGACTCTGACATCACTGTAACCATGTAACCAGTGGTTCTTTTGGGTGTTTACAGGGGCTGAATTCCCAATTCCCAATTTCCATTCCCAATAGCATTTTGGCATGATTTTTCCCAATTCAAACCCCAAATATTCCAGTCTCAGTCCTCATTCAAATAAAAATTTAATCCTTCTTTAGCCATTGAAGGCCTAATTGTGACTTTATTCACTTTTTACTTCAACAAATGGGTACCTAAACAGGCATTTTTAGCTCACCTGACTTTCAGTCAGGAGAGCTATAGTGATCACTCACTGTCCGTCGTCCGTCGTCCGTCGTCGGGCGTCCGTTGTCCGTCGTCCGCCGTCCGTGAACATGGTGTTTGCGTCTTCTCCTCCCAAACCGCTGAACCAATTTAATTGATATTTGAGATAATAGTTTGTTATGACATCGCAATTTGATTTTGTTCAAATCAAGTTGCCCCACCCGTGGGTAGGGCCACACCCAAAAAATGAGCTGAAATCTTAAAAAATCTTCTTCTCATGAACCAGCAGTAGCAGAGACCTGATATTTGGTGTGCAGCTTCCTTTTGAGGTGTAGACTCAGATTTGTTCAAGAGAAGTTTGTGGGGCTATACTTGGCGTCGTTATGGGAGGGGCAAAATTTTTGGCCCTGCCCGAAATTTCTATTTTCCAAACCGAGAGGCTGATTTGAACCAAATTTTATGTGAGGGCTTATTGGGTCATAAGTACCTAATTTATGCTGATTTTTTTTTTCCCGTAGCCCCATGGGAACCGCAGGAGCTAAAAATAGAAAAAAATTAAAACGCCCATATCTCCAAAACTGCACGGCACCGAGAATTTTTATTTGGTGTGAAGCTTCCTTAGGACCAACAGAAAGAACTGGTAAAAAAAAATTGCCATCGGTTTTATCATAGGGTACAGTTTCGGGACTTTGAAAAAGTGCTGAGTCAGCACTTTTTAACACTGTAGGCAATGGGAAAAACATTAAAAAATCTTCTTCTCCAGATCCAGCAGGCAGAATCTTTTGATATTTGCTATGCAACATTGGAGGGTGGATCTGATTCAAGTTTGTTCAAATCGGCCCCCTGGGTTCATATTTGGGCTCAGTATAGGAGCCCGATTTCGAACTTAATGCATTTCAGGCAAATTTCTTAAAAAATCTTCTTCTCCAGATCCAGCAGGCAGAATCTTTTGATATTTGGTATGCAACATTGTGGGGTGGATCTGATTCAAGTTTGTTCAAATTGGCCCCCTGGGTTTATATTTGGGCTCAGTATAGGAGCCCAAATTTGAACTTACTGCATTTCAGGTAAATTTCTTTGAAAATCTTCTTCTCCAGATCCAGCAGGCAGAATCTTTTGATATTTGGTATGCAACATTGTGGGGTGGATCTGATTCAAGTTTGTTCAAATCGGCCCTTGGGTTTATATTTGGGCTCAGTATAGGAGCCCAAATTTGAACTTAGTGCATTTCAGGCAAATTTCTTTGAAAATCTTCTTCTCAAGATCCAGCAGGCAGAATCTTTTGATATTGGGTATGCAACATTGTGGGGTGGATCTGATTCAAGTTTGTTCAAATCGGCTCCCTGGGTTTATATTTGGGCTCAGTATAGGAGCCCAAATTTGAACTTAGTGCTTTTCAGGCAAATTTCTTAAAAAATCTTCTTCTCCAGATCCAGAAGGCAGAATCTTTTGATATTTGGTATGCAACATTGTGGGGGGGATCTGATTCTATTTTGTTCAAATCGGCTCCCTAGATTCATATTTGGGCTCACTATAGAAGCTCGAATTTGAACTTAGTGCATTTCAGGCAAATTTCTTCAAAAATCTTCTTCTCCAGATTCTGCAGGCAGAATCTTTTGATATTTGGTATGCAACATTGTGGGGTGGATCTGATTCCAGTTTGTTCAAATCAGCCACCTGGATTCATATTTGGGCTCACGATAGAAGCCCAAATTCGAACTTAGTGCATTTCAGGCAAATTTCTTTGAAAATCTTCTTCTCAAGATCCAGCAGGCAGAATCTTGTGATATTTGGTATGCAGCATCCTTAGGGGGGTGAGATTCAAGTTTGTTCAAGCCATGTCCCTAGGTCCATATTTGGGCTCACTGTGGGAGCTTGAATTGTAACTTTGTTCGAAATGAGGAATTTTCTTAAAAAATCTTCTTCTTCAGATCCAGCAGTCCGAATGGTTTGATATGTGGTGAGTAGCATCCTTGGGGGGAGGGGGGATTCAAGTGTGTTAAAGCCAAGTCCATGGGTCCATATGTGGGCTCCCTGTGGGAGCCCAAATTATAACTTAGTCAATATGAGGAATTTTTCTTTAAAAATCTTCTTCTTCAGATTCAGCAGTTGGAATGTTTTGATATTTGGCATGGAGCAACCTTGGGGGCTGAGATTCAAGTTTGTTCAAGCCAAGTGGTTCATATTTGGGCTCACTATGGGAGCCTGAATGACAACTTAGTTCAAAATGAGGAATTTTCTTTAAAAATCTTTAGATCCAGCAGATGAATGCTTTTGATATTTTTTATGCAGCATCCTTAGGGGGGTAAGATTCAAGTTTGTTCAAGCCATGTCCCTAGGTCCATATTTGGGCTGATTGTGGGAGCTCGAATTGTAACTTGGTTCAAAATGAGGAATTTTCTTTAAAAATCTTCTTCTTCAGATCCAGCAGTTGGAATGTTTTGATATTTGGTGTGCAGAATCCTTAGGGGTGTGAGATTCAGGTTTGTTAAAGCCAAGTCCCTGGGATCATATATGGGCTCCCTATGGGAGCCCGAATTATGACTTAGTTCAGTATGAGGAATATTCTTTAAAAATCTTTTTTTAGATCCACTGGTCAGAATATTTGGATATTTGGTTTCAGCTTTTCTTAGGAGGAGCAGATGCAACTTGTGGAAATCAATTCTCTGGGTTGATATTTAGGCTACCATGTCAGGTGAGCGCCCTCAGGCCCCCTGGGGCCTCTTGTATTTAGCATGCAATATCCTTAGGGGTGAGATTCAAGTTTGTTCAAGCCACTTCCCTAGGTTCATATTTGGGCTCACTGTGGAAGCCTGAATGATAACTTAGTTCAAAATGAGGATTTTTTAAAAAAAATCTTCTTCTTCAGATCCAGCAGTCAGAATGCTTTTGATATTTGGTATGCAGCATCCTTAGGGAGGTAAGATTCAAGTTTGTTCAAGCCATGTCCCTAGGTCAATATTTGGGCTCACTGTGGAAGCTCGAATTGTAACTTAGTTCAAAATGAGGAATTTTCTTAAAAAATCTTCTTCAGATCCAGAATGCTTTGATTATTGGTGTGCAGCCACCTTGGGAGTGGGGGGGGGGGGATTCAAGTTTGTTAAAGCCAAGTCCCTGGGTTCCTATTTGGGCTCCGTATTATAACTTAGTTCAATATGAGGAATATTCTTTAATTTTTTTTAGATCCACCAGTCAGAATCTTTGGATATTTGGTGTAAGCTTTTCTTAGGAGGGGCAGATGCAACTTGTTGAAATAAATTCTCTGGGTTGATATTTAGTCTACCTTATCAGGTGAGCGCCCTCAGGCCCCCTGGGGCCTCTTGTTTAGTTTAACTTCACAAAGTCAAGGTAAGGTATTGCCATCATGCATGCGGCAGTCTGCAAGTCTGTAGGTCTGTTCACATTTTCTTTAGCACAGGCTACACCCTGTAGTTCTTGTCTGATCATCACTAAATTTCATGTGCAAGTTCAAGGGGTCATGTCTAGATGAGAAGGTCCCATTTTGGTTGTGATCAGTCAGCCGTTCGTATTTATGAAGGGATTTCATTGTAAACTAGTGGGATGACTCGGTATGATGTCTAGATGAGAACGTCCTATTTTGGTAGTGATCAGTCAGCTGTGATGGCCACAGATTTGGCCTAGATTTGTTTAGCACAATCTACAGTTCATTTTTATAAAGTGATTTCATTGTAATTTGGTAGGATGACTCGGTAAGATGTCTACTAGATTAATCTGTCCTATTTTGGTCACGATTGGTCAGCCGTTACCGCCGCTTTGGCATGTGACCTAGATTCCCTTAGCACTGTCTACAGGGCATATTTATGAAGGGATGTCATTGTAACTTGGTAGAATGACTCTATGACATCCAGATGAGACTCATATTTTGGTTACGATCGATCAGCCATTACTGCCGCTTGGGCATGTGACATAGATTCCTTTATCACTGTCTGCATGTCATATTTCTGAAGGGATTTCATTGTAACTTGGTAGAATGACTCGGTATGATATCCACATGAGACTGTCCTATTTTGGGATTTCATCTTAACTTGGTCGGATGACTCTTTTTGGAATGATTTTACTTTAACTTGGTAACTTTGGTTGACATACGTTAACAGTGAGGGCCACATCAACCCAGGCCTAAGTTCTTTAGTACAGTCTAAACCTCAAATTATTCTTGTTGAAAACATAGCATGTAGGGAACAGAACTTAACATATTCTCAATTATCACAATTCTTGTCTTATTTCATAATCCTTTCATAAACATTAAACATTATCCTTTTCATCAAACACTAACCAGTCAAGTGACGCTGCAGTGTCACTTTCATTAGATACATTTGCAAGTTATATCCCAAGAACCTTGTCAGTTCGTTCCAGGCAAGTCTTGGCTGCCTACATAGGTAACCAACACTTGCCTAGACAGAACTGCAAAATGTCGACTGTTGAAGGGTAGCAAAATGCAAAAATACTATCATTATTTAATAGTAGGGTTGGGATGATACACCAAATTCATGGTACGATATGTATCTAGGTACACAAGTCGCAATACGATATGTATCTAGATACGTATCTTGATATTCATCCTGGTATTGAAGCTGCAGATAAGATCACAGGGACAATGGTGGTGCCAGCAATTCATAGTTGGGGAGCACAGATACATTAAGGAGGAGGGGGATCTACTAGCGAAATTTTGGTGATTAGATCACGCCTGGGAGATTTTGCTTTGCAAACAGCGATGCGAACCCAAACAAAAAATACCCTGATTTTAATAATCGGTATTCCGGTGTACCCCGGTGTTATATTCTGAATTGCGGGATATTTGAGTTGGCCAAATCACCCAAGCCTAAAAATTGATGTGTTGAATGTATTGAGAGTGAAAAGGTTGAATTTCAAGATTGTGACCGACCTATATAGTGATATCGCGGTACGATGAAATGTGGACGTCAGCTCCGGTACCCGTATCGTGGGTTGCTGTATCGTTACGTATCGGAGTACAGGGATATCGTCCCAAGCCTATTTAATAGTATAAGAACAATTTATTTAATAGAGATGACTGGAACTGATCATTATTTCATGCAACTGTTTGTTATATAATTTACTATATGTACTATGTATGTAGTAGCTTCTGTATTAATGTTCTCAATCAATATGAGGGTAACATTTCTTATTCTTTGTGTTTCTTCTCCGAAATAAATTCCCAATTGGAGCCTTCATGATGTGGATTTTCCTAATTGCATGGGCCCCAGACCCCTTTCCCAAAGAGAGCATAAGAATCCCTGATACATATGCATTTACATTATGTCCAGTTTTTTGTTGTAAGAATCCTAATTCAGCAGTTACCTTGGAAAAAACAATTCTCATCACCAGCTGCAGTTTGCAAGAGGTAAATATTTCATACCCCTTTGACTTGATTTGGCAGCAATTTCAAAATATACACCTGTTTGTTAAATAATGTGTCTGTTTATAAATTTTGGGACAGGAAAATGATAAAAAAGAACTTGATTGACCATCATTTATTTTCGTTCATATATTTACAATGTATTGTAATTACAAAAGTCGACAGAGAATTTTGATCGAATCACGACTTGATCGTTATCCATTCAAAAATCTCTGCTTGCTTTTCTGCTCACAAGACTGTCAGATCTCATCTACAGTAAGGCTGCCGTGGACTGGTCAGATTCCACCGGTGAACAATATTTCCACAGATGCAATAATATTGGATTCCGAACACTAATTATAGGAATAATGATCAAAAATTTAATTAATGAAGCACTGGGTGCAACCCGGTGCTTCATTAATTAAAATTTTGCTGATGATGGCTTTTATTACCTGGTGAACGCATGCGTGGATATCACTGCCCATGCATGGATTACGACCAGTCCACGGCGACTGTACTGTATTGAGACAGACATGCAAAAGCATTGAATTGTAGATGCTAGATCCATTTGATTTTTAGCTTAACTTGACAAAGTCAAGATAAACTATTTCCCACACATGTGCGGAAGTCTGTGGGTCTGTTAGTCTGTGAGTCTATTCTCATTTTCCTTTAGCACAGGCTACACCCCGTAGTTCTTGTCCAGAAGTCACGAAATTTCATATGCAGGTTTGAGGTCATGTTTAGATGAGAATGTCCCCTTTTGGTCGCAATCGGGCAACTGTGATAGCTGCCCGAGCACAAAACCTGAAAACCTTTAGCATAGTCTACAGGTCGTATTTATGAAGGGATTTAATTGTAACTTGGTAGGATGACTCAGTATAATGTCTACACGAGAATGTCACTTTTGGTCATGATCTGTCAATCATGACCCCTGCCCAAGCCCGAAACTCCAAAACTTTTACCACAGTCTACAGGTCTTATTTAATATGGAGGGATTTCATTGCAACTTGGTAGGATTACTCCGTATGATGTCTAGATGAGAACATCCGCATATGGTCGCGATCTGTCAACCATGATGACTGCCCGAGCCCAAAACCCGAAAACCTTTAGCACAGTCTACAGTTTGTATTTATGGAGGGATTTCATTGTGGCTTGGGAAAATGACTCCATATAATGTCTAGGTGAGAACGTCCCCTTTTGTTCACGATTGGTCAACTTTGACGGCTACAGTGGCCGAAGCCCGAAAAACTTTAGCAGTCTACAGGCTGTATTTATGAAGGGATTTCATTTAAACTTGGTAGTATGACATACATGTGAGGGATCAAATTAACCCACCTCTCAATTCTTTAGTACAGTCTACACCTCAAATTATTTTTATTGAAAACGTAGCATACAGGGAACAGAAATTAACATATTCTCAATTATCACAATTTTTGTCATATTTCATAATCCTTTCATAAGCATTGAACATTATCCTTTTCATCAAACACATCACACAGTCAAGTTAAGCTACACTTTCATTATGATTCTGTCTTGATTTTGCTGTATATTATTTAGCAAATCTTGAACAGCTGATGTAAGTGTAGATTCAGCTGGAAATCAAATGTAATCCATCAACAATTTTCCGTCACAGTGGTGTACATATCACAATCATGTTTTTCAAAAGTGCCATTTAGACTTTTGCAGAAAGCACTAGATGTTTCTCCGTTATGTAAATGTACTTTCATAAAAAATATATAGAGAACAGTGTCGTTTGGTTATTTTTGTTGTTGGTTTAATTCCAAACACACTTTCATTTATTGTACATCAATATATGAGGATGTAATGTTGAAATGATGTAATTCTTTATAGTGGTTTTGCCAAAATGTAAACAAATGACACCTCTCACTGTCAGGTCTGTACGGTTAAAACCTGTATTGTGAGGCCTTAATTTATTTTAAGCTAAACTTGACAATGTCCAGTATGAGCTATTGGGATGGGTTACAATCTGTTGTTCATCTGTATGTCCATCCATACATCCGTACCTCTGTCTGCTAGTGCTCAAATAACTATGGAATTTCAAAGTCTACTAGTCGACACCCCAAAGTCGAGTTGACGTCGACTAATCAGCAAGCCAGACTAACTTCGGAATTCGTGCTTGTAACCGGGCAACAACACCACGTTACATGAGAAAAAGACTCTTTTTTTTTAGTTCCTAACAGGCTACCCCCTGCTTCGTTACAAGGACGAACCATGAGCTATGCATCGTGGTAAAACAAACGTGTCAAACACATAAACCTCCCTATTTTAGTGTTGAGGTCCACAGAAAAAGTAGTCGGTACTCGGCGCCGTCAGTGTACAGAAAATGGAACCAAGTAATTTTGGAAAAGACCAAAAATGTCGGTTCCGGTACATCTGGGTTACCACATAAACAAAAGAGTGAAAAAATGAACGTCGAGGGCCAATTGTTTTATGAGAAACATTCAACGATTTATATTTTGATGTTGGCGCATCAGCACTGGAAGAGTGAAACAAGACCCTGAGACACTGCGTGGGAGTCAGGGAGCGTGACACAACACATGCTGCAGACAAACTGTCTTCAAAGTTCTTTGAAGTTTATCTAGTTTCAGGTCGATTATTACATTGTCGCATCCACTATCTGAATCCAGCGATCGGCAGCATGTTTTTTTCCAAGCATTTTGTAACCCTATTTCCTTGGAGATGTGAATTCATTGATCTTTCTACTCAGATTTTATTGGCTTGCGAGTCCTCCTACTGTGTTTCGACTAGTCGACGACAAAAAACCAGAGTAGACGAAAGGCGAAAAACTGTCGACGTCGACTAATCATTTGACCACTACTGTCTGCTCACAATTCCTTTAATACACCCTGCAGGCTGCATCTCTCTCCTGATCAGTTTCAAATTTCACATATGCCTTTGGGGCAATGTCTAGATGGGAACTATGGAATTTTTCCGAATTTTGGTGAAAAACCTGGGCGCCAGGGGCCATCTTAGATTTGGCATATAAGTTGTCAACAATTCCATTAGCACACCCTACAGGCCTCATTTCTCACCTGATCTTTTTCAAATTTTATATGTAGCTTTGGTGTGATGTCAAGATATGAGTTATCAAATATTTCTGAATTTTGGTGAAAAACTTGGCTGGCAGTTGCCATCTTGGATTTGATGTTTACATTGTTAACAATTCCATTAGCATACTCTACAGGTCGCATCTCTCTTTTTCAAATATAATTTTTGGATGATGTCTAGATGGGAGCTGTCAAATTTTTCTGAATTTTGTTGAAAACCATTTGTGCTCAATGGTTAAAAGGTACAGGAGCCAGTCCTGTCCCCCAAAATATTTCTAAATATTGGCATAAACTTGTGAGGTGAAAATACTGATCTTGTAATTAAGCAGTTGTGGAATATACTTAGTGATATCAGGATGAAGTTTAGATCAGCAAAAATTTATTTCACTGTACTAAACTTTTCTCAAAAACTCCCATTGGCTCTGAGGAGAACGTTGGACAGCATCAATGAAACTATTCGGAAAGTGAAGGACATTAAAGGGGTACCCAAAATTGATGATGCAAAGTTAGATGCCCTTGATTGTATTCATCAGGAAACTCCCTTTTACAGAATCATCTGGTTGGTCACCTCCAGATAGTGAAGTAGATCCCGAAGTTATTGAGGCCATGCCTGTTATTCTATAGGAGGGCGATCGCCCTCGCCCACTATCACCCGTCTGAATGGAAAATTCTACAGGCAGTAACCCCCTGCCTCACCATATCAGGGCTGTCATTTTCAGACGGGCAATCGCCCCAGGCCGCAGTCACCTGCCTAAAGTCAAAATTCTGTGGACGGTAAAGGTCCGTCTAACTCTGATTTCAAAATTGGCTGTCTTAAACGACAATCTTCGTGGATAGAAGGAGACAACAAAGCACAATTCCTCCTGGATTGGAGGTAATTCATTACATTAGTGTGAAAGAATAACTGAAAAAAAAACCTGAAAAAAGATATAATTCTGTAAAAAAAGAAACGCTACAGTCAAAATTAAGAGACATATATTGGTGAAAACATTGGAGTCAGTAATCAACAAAAGTGAGTCAAATATCACGACTCACTTAATAAAAGTGAACAAAATCACAAAAAATATGATTTGTGTTGTGTTTCTTCTATGTCACTGGCACTTGAAGCAGGAACTATAAATATGTTTTTGTATATTTGGAGGGATGTCTAATTACCAAAATAAACACAACAATTGCATATTATCCCTCAAAACCATAGTAAGAGCTTAGTGACCCCTCAAAAAATAAGGAAATGTTGATTTTTGTTAAAATGTAGCCTTTCTTGTCAAATTGTGTATCTTGACAAAGTCCCCAAATCTGGCAGTACAAGGCAGATCCCACCAGTGGTGGATCCATGGTCTGAAATCAATGGGGTTGGGGACTCCTAGTGAAGAGTGGGGGGATCCTAGTGAAGAGTGGGGGGAGGGGTGGATTCTGACAATTAGGGGTGCTGAACTTTTATTAAGCATAGGAAAATCTTTAACAATTTGGGTCAGAGGAGCCAATTGGGGAGGGGGGGGGGGGGGGGGGGTTAAGGTGCTGGTCCATTAACTTGATTTTCAGTGTTTGACAGGTCTATAGACAAATTTTTGTCCAATGTATATTTCCTTATCATGGTGTTCCAACTCCATTAACTGAAACTGTGTTCATGTTCCCATTCTTTTCCCTCATTTTTCTGATTTGAATTTATGCTACGTTTATGGGGTAGAGGTGGGGGATTGTTTGGAATTTATTTTATGCAACTTTTTTCCAGTCCAATTTTTATCACTCAGATTAAACTATGCATATGTTTCCACAAAATTCCCAATATTTAATTTATTTATTTATTTTTTGAGCATGAATTTTAAAATTAATGGATGGGGTGGTGAAAGAAATTCAGAAAAATTACAGTTTTTGTCTTGTTTGGAGAAAACAAGCATCGCAGTGGAAAAATCTCACTATTTTGAGTTTTTCAAACTTAACATGTCTGTTGATCATCCTGGCTCCAATTTTTATCTCTTTGATGGGAAGAATAAATGAAACAAACACACCCCAAATGATTTTGTGAGTAATTTTATTTTATACACCCGAAAACCTGAGATTATATACACAAATGTGTCAAAGAGTTCTTGCCCTGAATTCAATGCGCTCCCACAATTTTCAACTTTCTAATTGCTTGTATGGGTAAACTTGCGCAACTGGAAACACATTTCTCTTGTAATCATGTCTCTCAGACAACTCTTGTGTCACGCACACACAAGCTTTCACCCATAAATCAAAACCAAAATGGCCCTCATATAAACCAAAAATGGCTCACCTGGGGTCGTTTGAGGCAAACCAAAAATGGCCCTCCTGGAGACATTTAAGGAGAACCATAATGGCCCTCCTGGAATTTTGAAAATGACAGCCCTGACATATATTGCACTGGGGACAGAATGGGGTCATGCTATTGTTTCAGCAGAGAAAAAATGTGACTGTACTGCTCGAACTGAGGGAGTAATAGTGTACAGCAGAGAAAATGCATGCTTATTTGATACAGACTATAACACAATCCCAGTTTTACTCAAATTACATCAGGCGATTTCTGTGTGCATGCAGACGATGTGTAATGTTACCAATGGCTGTCATTGCTATAAAGGAAAATCAAGTTAAATACTCAACGTTTCTTTGAAATTTAAGGTTGCTGATATTTCATTGTATAATCCCACATTTAAATTGCGTACTGAACATATCATGATGCCAGTCTGAATATAGTTTATAGATATAATAGTATTATACGATTCATGGAAGTTATACACAAGTGAATGATACAATACTACTACTATTAATACTAGAATAACCCTTAGTAGCCCTCCTTAACTTAGTTAAGGCGGGTCAAAAATAGCCCTTCTGAGCTTAACGAGGGCGGTTAATTTTGAAAATGACAGGCCTGTGAGTCTAACACACAAATCCTTCAAAAGGTGTTCAGTATGAACATACTTGAATATACTCCCTGATAAAAACAATTTAACAGCTGGTAAACAGAGAGCCTTCTCAAAATTTCGAAAAAATAAGAAATTAGTTATCAAACCTGCCGACAATGGTGGGATAATTATATATAGGAAGCCATGAGATTTATTTATTTATTGGGGTTTAACAACACTTTTGCCAGCCAGGATTACGTCGTGTCGGACAGTTTTACATGTGGAGGAAGCCGGAGTACCCGGAGAGAACCACCGAGCAACGGCGAGCAACTTCAGGCTCTCCAACATACTAATTCCACACAAGCAGGGTTAGCATTGATTGAAGACAAGTGCACCATCAACGTGCAGTTCACCTTAGTACACAGCGCCACCATCCCCCCACTTGAGCAATGGGATGAAGTAACTTGCCCAAGGTCACAACGTGGTTGCCACGGGTGGGATTCGAACTGAGGACCTCTTGGCTTGCAGCCTGCACCTCTACCCATTGAGCCACCATGCCCCCTAATCCATGAGATAACTCAGCAATACTAAACATTACAAGAAAATAGATTCACTTATTTGGCGTAGTAATATAAAAAAAATTCGATAAGATCTTAAAATTCTTCTCACTGAAGGTCATATAAATAAAAAACAACTGAAACATTTAATGGAGCTCAATGCTTAAACAAGACAATTTTACATCCCACCAAAGATCTACAAGGACCGTTCTTCATGGACAGATGACTTTAACACCACCCAGGTGGCCAGTTGTCTCAGATTGTAACTCACAATCTTATGTCATCTCGGATCTCATTCACTATCTTCTGAAACCTACGGCGAATAGACATCCAAGCTATTTCAAAAATACATAGGCCTTCATGTCAAAAATTTCTAAAATGAAAATATTGAAAAATGCAATCCTGGCTACTTTGGTTATCGACAGCATGAATACAAACATTAATGTTGATAAAGGTGTTAAATCTATTACAAATGCATTTAAAAAATATGATGCAAAACACCTGGATGAACAAATTTTGGATCTTTTAGGGCTGAGCTTAAAAGGTAATGATTTTCAATTCAGTGGATAAAATTATTTACAAATAATGGGTTGCCCTGTGGGCAAAAGATTAAATCCTAATTTTGCAAGTATTCATGTAGCGGAATAGGAGGAAAATGTCTTGAGCAAATGTGCAAAGCATGCTCTCGTATATCTCATACATTTAAATAACATTTTTATTAGTTTATAGTTTTTGTTATTTTATAAAATCACAGCTCATTCATTTCCACCACAATTTGAGTGATAAGGTACATTTCGAGGCTTGTTCTACCCTATTTGGCTCCCTCAGATCGAGGCGGTACTCACTGCACTGTTTGCATAGCCTGAAATCTCAAACTCTACTGAAAGCTAGAAAATCCTGCAGAAATTACTGATTTTGAACCACTGAAAATAGAACACAACAGACCGTTGCAGAATTGTAGTGGTGCAGTATTGAATTGCAAAAAGCCTTGTAGATTGCATACTTTTATGTCTCATCAGAAAGCGTGCACACACGCACGCATGTGTACATGGTGTGACTATAAGTGGTGACTAATGAGTTTTCTACATAACTCTGATGTCGCTTCTTGGTTGCATAGAATTTTTTTCAGTGTTATACAGTGATACACAGCTTTTTCATGAACTATGTATTGTTTAAGCCTTTACCCAACATAACGGTCAAAACCGACCAGAGCTATTCTAAAAAAATGTCAGTTATTTTTCAATATTTTTTCATTTTTTGTCTCAGAAACATAGGTTATGACCCCAAAAACATAGGTTATGACCCTTCATTGGAACAAGCTTGTCAAGCTCGTTCCAATGAAGGGTCATAACCTATGTTTTTGAGACAAAAAATGAAAAAAATAATTGTTCAAGAATTTTTTTTGCAAGTGTCGTCTGCTTTTCATGTTAGGTAAAGGATTAAAAAAAAGTTTTCTGCAAATTCAGTGTTAAGGTTGCAAAAAAAATACTGTAAGGCCATTGAGAGTTTATTAAGTGATTGTCAGGCAATTGCTTTTTTTAAATCGGTGAGGATGGGCTGATTTTATTTTTACTTCTTGCACAACTTGACATTGTCAGGTTTGAGCTATTGGTATGGGTTGTTTTGTGGAGAAACTTGAGTGAATGACTGGCATTAGAGGTTTCTATTTAGTTCAGTCCCTTCTTGGTCAAGTTGAGTTGTAGTGTCATTGACACTTTCATTTTTGTTTACTATGTCCAAAAGGACGTACCAAACTAAAAAAATGAATTATGTCCTTACTATCCATGTTTGGACCAACACCTGTCCATTTTGGATGGGTGGACATGTCTCTCGCAAAACCACATGTGATGTGAACGAGAAAGAGACCACTTTTGCAATTGCAGTACTGTACTTAGGAGAATGTTGTAATAAGGGTCAAGAAGTTTTTAATCCCCTGCTGGGAAGTGATATACATGTAGAGAATAACTCTGTCACGTCATCTGTGCATCTACTTGAAATACAGTATGGCTGCCATGGATCGGTACAATCCGGTACTTCATTAATTAAAATTTTGATGATTATGATTTTTATTACCTGGTAAACGCATGTGTGGACATCACTGCCCACACATGGACATGGATTATGACCGTTCCACCGTGACTACTGTACTTGCAGGTGTGATAACTTTTTAAATTTTGTTCTGCTTTAATCCTACATTATTAACCCTTTACCCAACGAATCGGCCACATCCGCCCGCGTAATATGCAAATTCAGCAAAAATATTATATTTTTATACTGTACCAATGACCCAGACATAGCTGGTGCTAACTCTTAAAATATAGGGCCAAACACAAATTTTGCCCCCCAAACCCCCAAATTTGCATCTAAAACTAAAGAAAACATGTCCTGAAAGGCCCTCCACACCTCGCCCCCACTGCGCATGCGCAGTGTCAAGGACGTTCCGAAATTGGCGCCATTTATCATTCTAAGTTTGGCCCTTCATCAGTTAACATCTGACTGATCTTTGTGCTTTTAAATCTCAGTTTAAATGATGCCAGACACATAAATATTAGTGAAATGGTGATACTAAGGAGGATAGAAAAGGAGGAGAGGAAAAGAATGTGTGACAGAATATTATCAGGGCTGTAACTTAAAATTTTTGAATGAAATTATGTTAAGTTACCTATTTTCAAGGCAGCAGCCATTTTGTTGTCATTCTGATTATTTAGTTACACTGTTTTTTCAAGTGTTTTTCCTCTCTCCCTGTCCTTTAATTCCCCCTTGCTATTCTCCCATGCTTTTGGCATAGTTTCTGTAATTATTATTACTAAAATTTCTTGGGAGTTTTAGCTTAATAACAGAATGAATTCTGTTCTTTCCCCATGTTTACGTCTTCACCTACGGGTGGTTAGGCGTTGTGTTCTGCATCTACCATCTGATGTTCTGCAGTTTCTTCCCTGGAAGTCTCTGTTTTGCATCAGATGGGGTATTTTTGGTAACTGATTTCGGGCCTGGGTGCCTGGAGTCTTATTTTAGTGTTTTTACACTCATTGTTTACATTTACAACAGCCCTCTGTGTGAGGGGGGGATTTCTAAATAATAATATCTTTATGTTATTTTAATCATAACTAGATACATTATTATTGTTCGTAAGTGTTGAATAAATTGTTTAAAATATTTTTAAAATTTTTGTCCACACTTAGGCTTGGGATCCATTGGGGCTCAACGTTACTTTTCAGAAACTTGGGCTGTTCTGAAAAAATATTTTTTCAAAATATTTTGATTTCAATTATTTTTTCTATATTAATGGATCATATTATTATTATGTATTTTGATTGCCAGGGGTTAGTGCGAGTACCAGGACTTGTTTTCTTTTCACATTGAAAGGATATTGATCAATTGTTTTAAGAGGAAGTCTTCCTCTGACCTTATTATCATTCTATATGTGGTCAGTGTACTCGCATTAACTCCTGTTCTGTATCGTATGATTTCGATGACAATATGGGAAGCGTATGTCACGGTATGTTGTTGGGGTTTTGGACACTCCGGTCCTTTCCCCGCAGGGTCACTCTACTTTATCAATTTCTATTTCAGACGATCAAGATTAGGGTGATGTATCTGTGATGTCTTCCAACAGTGTGCCTCCGTCGTCACAATTAATGAAGGGCTAGCGGAAAAGTGCTCATGTAATACGCCAATTGCCTAAGAGGACCCTAGTAGGTTCGACGGCCTTTGACGTCCGCTAGCTCGCCCGGTGTAGCGTCCATTCACCGAATGGTTCGGCAGCCGGGTTCGTCCGTTGCGGTCTAGAAGGAATTTTGGGGTGATGCAAGCACTATAAAATTAACTTAATGCACACCCAGTGACGGCGGATCGGAGGGAGAACGGAGGAAGCCTTTTAGTCCGGTTCATAGCTCGTTCCGGTCCATCCGGACGGCAAGCGAGAGAGGCCCCTCTCTCGTTCAACAACATCTGGCCCCAGATGTTGTGGTACAAATGTGTCGTTAGCGGAGCATACGTCCGTCGCTCGGGACGCTCCGTTGTATAGGCAGTCCGCTGAGACTGCTAAGGCTTCCTCTTCTCGTCAGCGCACACGACCGCACCTTGGCTGCGTGACCGCCGATATATTACCAGCTTCGCCGATCAAGGATTCTTCGGCGACCAGGTCACACCATCCGGCAGCCAGGGATTCGAGACCGATGGACTCCGGACGTTCGCATAGGAAGTATGCGGGAGCCATCTGATGCGGAGCTGCCCTCGGCGAAGCACCGATAGACTGCGCCTCCGCAGGTCTCGACGCCGGACATTCTTGTGCACATAGCACAGCTTATCGCAGCATCCCAGCAGCCGACACAAACGGTGTCGGATCGAGAATTATCCGACAGCGCTGGGTCGGTAGCCGGGGACTCGAGGCCTGCAGACTCCGGACGTTCGCATAGGAAGTGTGCGGGAGTCAACGTACACGGAGCTTCCAGCGGCAATGCATCGTAAGTCCGCTACTGCACAGGCCTCGGGAACGGACCTGCTTTCCTTAATAGCACAGTTTATCGCAGCATCCCAGCATCAACTGAATCTGTCGCATATATTTTATCCGACGATGCTGGGTTGGGACGCTCCGCGGAAGCGGGTACGGACGTCCGAAAGTTTCATCCGGTCCGACGGGATACCGAAAGGGATTCGGTGGATTTCAGGCTTTCCCTTTCGGAACAACATATGCTGCGATGCCGGATAAGAAACTGATAGCGTCGGTGGACTTAGAAATTTTTGGTTCGGTTCAGGGACATCGTCCCTCAGTTCCGACATAGTCCAATAATGTCACACAAACTTTCGAATTATTGAACGACGCTATATATATTATTATTTTATGCTTGCTATCCAAGCATTTCTGGTTTCTGGTTCGAAGAGTTATGGAGATGTCTTCAAAAGTGTGCCTCTGTCGTCATAGTTAATGAAGAGTTAGCGGCAATAAGTGCTCATGGAATATGTCTATCGCTTACGGAGTGACATTCGCTAGCTCACCCGGTGTAGCGTACATTCATCGAATGGTTCGGCTGCCGGGTTCGTCCGTTGCGGTCTAGGAAGGAGATTTGGGTGATGCGAGCACTTTAATTACTTTAGTACTCACCCAGTGACGGCAGATTGAGGACGGATCGGAGGAAGCCAACAACATAGGGGACCGCATGTTGTGGTTCAGATATTTTACATTCGGAGCATATGTCCGTTGCTCGGGACGCTCCGTTATATTGACAGTCCGAGAGACTGTCTTTAATGCTTCCTCATCCTCACAGCAGGGCACACGACCGCACATTGGCTACGTGACCTCGAGTATCCGATCAGTTTCGGCATTCAGTGATTCCACAGCGAATAGGTCGCGCCATCCAGTAGCCAAAGGACACGAGGCCTATACACTCCGTTCGCTCGCATATTGGAAGTATGCACGGGGTAACGATCTCGGAGCTTCCTGCGGCAATGCATCGTAAGACCGCTGCTCCTCAGGCCTCAGTGACGGACGTGCTATCCGAGTTAGCACAGTTGTTTCGCAGCATCCCAGCAATTGACGGTTTCTCGGTCGAATCAGGAATTATCCGACGGCGCTGGGTCGGTGCGGTCCGCGGTTGCATCAAGCTACGGACGACCGAACACTTTATAGGGTCCGACAGGATGGCGAAAGGGATTCGAAAGATTTCGAGTTTTCCCTTTAGTAGTATCGGAAGATGCCTTTCATATCTTCTGGCATTTCTTCCAGTGATTATTGTTCGGACTTCATTGCTGCGATCTTGGATAAGAGACTTATAGCGTCATTGGACTCGGATTTTTCGATCGGTACAGGGACTTTGTCCCTGACTTACCGACGCAGTCCAATATTGTCATTACAACATGTGTTTTATTTTTCGACGCTATATATTTATATATATATACAAGCCTGCTACTAAGCATGATAGTTTAGTTTCTTGTCCGCGTGGCTCATTTCTGCCATTTTATCTTTTTTACATATAGTTTATTTTGGCAGAGCAGGGCATACCGAGAGTTCATATGCGTCTAGACGGTGTGATTAAAGACTGCATATATTCTTTTTCGCCGTTTATGTCTTTTCCAATTTCAATGTTGGGAACGACATTATGTATAGTAGACTTAACTTAGACGCTTTATTATACGTAATCCGCCTTACTGAGGCGTTATCATTACGTCTTCAAGAAAAGATTTACGGGATATTATTCTCAATGTAATTTCTTTTGAGGGCAGTAGTTTGTTCACGTATAACTCCGCCCTTCAGTGGCTGATTGGAGTTGGTTAGACGTGATGCAGCCCTAGCTACATCCACGCGTGGATAGTAGGTTAAGAACTCTCTCAGAGTCGCTTCGTTCTCGGAGGAGCTTCTCTTCGACGGCAACTTTCCGGCAATCCATGAATTGCTTGGTTTATACATTCTCTTGTCTATCTAGTGTTACAAGAGATTCAGACTGGGGCAAACATTCGGTGGTTGACTCAGAGGGTGCCGCCGCAGTTGCCGGACCCTAGTGTGGCTGTTATGACGGTTGCCAGTCAAACAGATTGGGATATTCTGATCCCTACGGATTCGAAGTGCCAGGGTCTTTGGGTTCCGCAGTCTTTTAGCTATCAGTTTAACTTCCGCGGAATAATGTTTTTTAGGCTTGCTTTATGTCATTGCATGAACATTATTCAGAAACGCATGCCCAAATTCCTGTCCTTTAATTCGACAGTAGTGGCGTATCTCCGGAACCAGGGAGGCACTCTTTCGTTTCCGTTATTCAATTTAATGGAAAGAATCCGTCTGTTGGTTATAGTACACCAAGTTCAGTTTTGGTCCGTCATATTCTGGGTCGTCTGATTGTTTTATCGCACTCCCGTTCTCTTACGGGTCGCTTGTTGCTGTCAGAATGGACTCTCAACAAACAAGTATTTAATCAGATTTGCTATCTATGGGAGCGCCCAATGATGTTTTATTTATGACACAGCTTGCTAATCAATTGCAGACGTATGTGTTGGCTTGTCCAGATCTCTGAGCTAATACTGTTAACGCTCTATTGATCTATAGGACGGAATGATAGGATACGCGTATCCTCCGGCGCTGTTGTTTTAGCAGGTATTGCTAAGATAAACAACCACAATACATTTCTGTTGATAGCATCTCTATCTTCACAGAGATCATGAGTAATTTACTCTCTTGTCTACTGTGGATCTTAACGTGAAATCTTCCTCTATGTGAGGATCTTTTTTCACTGGGTAAATCGTGTCATCTTTATCACAACCAGCAAGGTCGCAACCTTCATGTATTCCGTTGTGTGGTCCGTATTGCATTGTAAGCACTGTACTGGACGAGCTTTGGACGCAATTTCTTACTATAGGAGATCCTCTTCTTCGCTATTCTATGCGACTAAAGTGGAGGCTCTTCCGTCGTGGTGTAGGGATCATTATGTTCATATGGTTGATCCCTCCATACTACGCATTGCTAGTTTTTAGTATACTTGTTTCACAAGATCTACTGCAGCCTGTTGTTATTTAGGTTATAGGTTTATGTTACCTCATACCTATGCACTCTACGATAGTTTACAATTGAGTCTTTTGTCTCTTTATCTAAGTCAGTTAGTAACTTTTTGATAAATAGACTTAGAATCTTTAGATTAAATTCCTATACGGATTTTAACTTCGGTTCTTATTTAGCTATGTAATCATTTGAGCCTCTGGAAACAGTAGTTTTCAAATTCTGACCTTTTAGACAGTAATTCTGTTGGTTTCTCTTTTACTGTAGAGTCAGTGAGTTTCATGCACTATCGATGGATGATTTTCACTTTCATAGTTTCGGAATCAATACTTCCGTTACTATTTAGGTTGGATTGTTGCATAAGAGTTAGGCTCCTATTTCCGGAACCTATTATTTTAAGGTCCTTCCGTCTTCGTATGGGCATAGGCCTTTACTCTTTCCGGGTACAGTTTATGTATTTATAAACAGATATCTGTTTATTACAAGGGCGTAAGCTTCTTCTGTCTTTGATGTCTAGTAGAAGGACGTTACGCTCCATTTTATTTTTAATGGATTCTATTAACTAGCGTACTGCTTATGGTATATCATTGGCTTAGCAGTTGTGCTTAAGATTTCGGCTCATGAAGTAAGAGTTCTTCTACTTCTTGGGCTTACATTAATAGTGTTGCTATTATAGATTTTTGAAGGCTGCTCATTGCGCTCAGCCATCCATTCATGAATTTTATCTCAGAAATATCGAGTCCATTTCTGGAGGCCTCTATTGTTAGGTCTATTATCTACTGCTCAGAATATCATTCTCTTAACAGTTGCTACTATAGCTAGGTAGGCTGTCTGTTTCGGCAGTGTCTCCGTTCGGCTGCCCTCTTCGCTCTGGGCTATTTGACCCAGGGCAAGAAAAAGGGGGGGGGGGGGAGGGTGTTCCCTTGGGTCACCTGTTTTTACTATGAAAACAAGGGGATACCTCCTCCGGAGTTAGTAATTCTGAGCTGTTATTGGGATGGTTGTTTAGTGAGAAGTTTAAGTTTATAAAATTCATTCAAGTCTTAGTTTTTAAAGTATAGCTTTTGAATATTGCATATGTCAACGGACATGATTATGCAATTCTCACACACTTTTAGGAGTATAAGAGTCTCTATTCTCTAGACTTACTTTATTATTGGCTTACTTTAAAAATTATTAGTATAAGGATTATTGGATATTAATAGAGTACATGGATGTATGAAGCTCAATTTTTGGAAGGTGTTGTATCTTTCTAATTTATCATAAATAAGAAAGATACATGTAAGGCCTATTACTTCTTTTCCCTACAGGGGATGACTCTATTTTATTTTATTGAGCGTATTCCATTTTGCTCTATGTCCTTGGCCCTCCAGCCTTTTTACTATTCAGCTATGTCTGGGTCATTGGTACAGTATAAAAATGTTAAAAAATTTATAGTAATTTATATATTTTTTATACTTACCAATGACCCAGACGGGGATGGCCCTCCCAGGAGTTGGGAACTCTTGCCTCCCCGCTGAGTACATAGCGCTTACCAGGCACTGGTTATTAGAATGATAAATGGCGCCAATTTCGGAACGTCCTTGACACTGCGCATGCGCAGTGGGGGCGAGGTGTGGAGGGCCTTTCAGGACATGTTTTCTTTAGTTTTAGATGCAAATTTTGGGGTTTGGGGGGCAAAATTTGTGTTTGGCCCTATATTTTAAGAGTTAGCACCAGCTATGTCTGGGTCATTGGTAAGTATAAAAAATATATAAATTACTATAAATTTTTTAACTTTTCAAAAAATTTCAACAAAACCATATCATGTGACACCTCATTGGAACAAGCCCATCGAGCGCGTTCCAACGAGGGGTCATATGATATGGTTTTGTTGAAATTTTTTGAAAAAATGATATTTAAAATAATAAATTTTGATATCGTCTGTGTTGGGTAAAGGGTTAACTACAAACAATTGCAAACTCACAGTGTGCATAAATCCAAAGTACAGTAGAAGATTATTAAAATTCCCAATGTTAAAGGGTTAAACCTTATACATGTAGTTCATAAACAGCAATAGAAATAAGTTGTCTGAAAACGTTTTTCTGCTTATTTTTCACCACTTATGAAAGGAATGCTATCTTTCTGAAAAACAATTCGAGTCCCTGGTGTTATCAATTAAGATTTTTATTTATTAGGGTTTAATGACTCTTTCGACTGCCTGGATTACCTCTTGTCGGACAGATTTATGGGTGGAGGAAACCCGAGTTCCTGGAGAGAACTGCCAAACAATGGCGAACAACTGTCACCTCAACATACTACTAACTCGACACAAGCAGGATTAGCATTGGTTGAAGGCAAGTCCACCATCAATGTGCCAAATGCCTTACTTACACATTGCAACTATGCCCCCACATGGGCAATCCTGATTAATAAGTGCCTTGCCCAATGGACACAATACAGTTTCCACTGGTTGTGATCTAACCATGTTTCTTTTGGTTTAAATTCCGGCGCCCTAACCACTGAGCTACTGTGTGCCCATCAGATTTCAATAAGTTTTGATATGCTGATTTATATTAACCCTTTACCCAGCGAATTGCCCGCATCTGCCCGCGTAATATGCAAATTCAGCAGCTGAAAAAATATTATTTTTCGAAACATTTCAACAAAACCATATCATGTGACCCCTCTTTGGAACGAGCTCACCGAACTCATTCCAATGAGGGGTCACTTGATATGGTTTTGTTGAAATTGTTTGAAAAAATTTAAAAAATGATATTTAAAATAATAAATTTTGATATCGTCTGCATTGGGTAAAGGGTTAACATTGTATTGTAGAAGTTCGAAGACTACATTGACTCGTCCGAAATTTAGAGAGTTTTTGCCCGTTGTTTAATCCATTTTTATGGAAATTGAAATGTTGGTTTGGTAATTTGAACAGTAGTTATCATCAAGAATAAACCCTTGTAAGCATGGAACCAAGAAGAAGACAGTGATAATGAAGAAATAAATATATATTCTAATGTGTGGAATACTGTGGTATGAAGAGGGGCCACATAAATTTCACGGAAGAGTGAGTAATCCTAAAAGAGCAATGCTAGTTTCCATTTAAGGTTTAGTACATGGAGAGTGTAATATCACTAAATCACCCACAAAGTGGAGATTCCACCCAAGCAATAATTGCAAATTTGTTGCAAAACATAACCTGCACAAGCAAAGTTTCAGCCAATGGACCTTCGGGTTAAACCCGGAGGTCCATTGGCTGAAACATTGCTTGTGTTTTTTGTCGATATGTACACGATTTGAAAGTTATAGCTTGGGTGATGACTCCACTCTGCGGGTGATTTAGTTACAATCCACTCTCCATGTACTGTACTACTTCCCCATGTGACATTTATCCGGGATTCCTCATGTATTAGGTTTTAAAGAGAAAACTGGTAATCAGAGGTTAACTTGACACTGTGTCAGAGTATTGAAGTCATATGATTATAAGTAACCTGAAAGTCTATGATCGTTTTTTGTTTTTTTTTTAAACTCTTTTTGGCTTTATTCAGTCCACAGGAATCATTTTGAAGATGAAATTGTTGATGTCTCCAAGCTTAAGATACACTGACAAAAAGAAGCAATTTTGCACAGTAGTTTACATTTCCCAGATGTCTATGTGACGCCATGCTCATGTAATACATATAAGTTCCCTTGATTTTTCATTAATTTCACAAAAAATAAAAAACTTCAGTGTCTGATACATGGAAATTCTCATCAACAGAAGGCATTCTACCACTTGGAAAACCACTTTCTGGTGTAATAGAAAAAAAAGCTCTGTTCTTTTAGTATAAAAGATTCAATGAATTTTAAATTGTCATTACTCTTAGCTTATGCCATGGCTTGTCAGAGGTGTGAGAGTATTTGTTTTGCAATACAACGTCTGTTTCCTTGTAAAATATTAAAGGTGATAGTGTTGAGTTTCCAATTGCAGGAAATCTTACAGGGAGTACAGATGTGGTTGTCAAAGCTCAAGTATTAGCAGGAGGTAGAGGTGTAGGGTCTTTTGACAGTGGCCTTAAAGGTGGAGTGAAGGTGGTGTTTTCGTAAGTTAATTTAAGTTTCTATTTTGATTAACCCTTTACCCAAAGTAATGTCAAAACTGACCATTGTTATTCACAAAAATTACCATTCATACCATTCATTGAGCTCATTCCACTGATACATCAAAAGTTATGTTTAAAAGGCCAAAACTGAGAAATTTTAGTTATTTCACCAGTTATTTAAGGAAATATTTTGCAAGTGCATCTGCTATTCAAGTAGGGTAAGGCTTAAATACTACTACTTTTTCATCCCCTGCCACGTAGTAGGTGGAGGATATAGGAATGGGTTCCATCCATTATTCCGTCTATCTGTCCTTTCTTCCATCCATCCTTCCTTCCATTTGTCCCTCCCTCCTTCCATCCATCCACCCTTCTGTCCATCCATCTGTCCACCCTTATGTCCATCCATCCATCCTTCCATATTTTTTATCACATTTTAAAGAAAACCACTCAAGATATTTTTTTTGCCCCAATTAAATATTTTGCTTTTTGGTGGTAATATGAATGGGAACCAGCACAGTCCAAGTATGTCTTCGAGAGTTTTTACCCTTGGAATTTCTTGCCATCACATTTCAAAGAAAACTGTTCAAAATTTTGTTTCTTAATTTAATATATAGCTTTTTGGTGATGAAATTATGAAGGGGATTTCAAAATAGCTGTTTCTAAGTATTTCTTTGAGAGTTATTGCTCTTGTTGGACTTAGGTGGCAGGAGGGTTAACCATCCCATGTCATTGCTTGCTCTTGTTCACTTGAACCTTACAGTTATATTGGGTTGAAAATTTTGAATACAGACAATTCTGTTACAAATTTTTCATGCTCCTTCATCACATTTGAAATTCGAGAATAATGTCATTGGTTGTGCTGAAATATGACTAATGAAGGCTGAGAACATAAAGTGTCTTATTGTATCACAGTATTGGTACTGAATTGCTCAGGCTGCTTTGCAGGGTTCCCACTCCAGCAATTTCTGAAAACTTCTTGATTCTCAAAAAATAAACTTTAGCTCCCTTTATACTAGTGTTCAACTGATTATCAAAAATGGCCGCTGACCGGTTACCGGTTATCTGAGCTCACAATCGGTCGATTCCGGTTATAATACCGTGCACTACTAGAGAAGTCGAGGCTCGAAAGAACTTCATTAAATTGAACATATTTCACAATATTTACAGTCTGAGCTGCAGTCTGTTCATCCTAATCAACAGTCAGTCAGCAATTGACATCATTCAAAGGAAATAGACAGTACTGTTGCTCTTTTAGCTGCAGATACAAAAATGTAGCCCAGTGGTTGTTTTGACCCATAATGCGCAGAGCCACGTGTACCACCCAAGCATCTGCAACTGGTAATTTTACTGTGACCTGAGTCATTGGAGTGCATCCTTCACATTTCTGGTATGACCTGGTGATTGCCGCAAGTATGCTCAAATGTAAGCGTTACATGTCGTTTAACTTGTATATCCCATAAAGGGGCATCTAGAGAGATTAAGAATACACATTGTGGTTGTTTCTCAACTTTATTGAATGGTATCATTGACATCATTTTACATTAACAGTTGAACAATTGCAGAAGATAATAAAATGTGGTTTATGAATCATCACAAAATGCTTGGCAACAGTCGTTTGAACCCATGTTCCAGGAGCCGTTGCTGTTGTCATCTGATTGCTCACAATGGGCCAATTGTTGTGGCCGGTTCCAATCATCGGTTGAACACTGAAAACTCCTTGAATTTTGTGGGATTGTCCAAACCTTCTTGAACTCTTCTTGAGTTTTATATTTATTTATTGGATTTGACACTGTGGGGTATTGAGTCATGTTGCAAGAAATGAAATATTGACAACAAACGTGGCTTTAACTCCTTACATGCTGCTGACGGATATGCCCACCCAGGACAGGTAATCACATGTCACTAAAATAAGTAAAATTTGAACAGACATAACCAAATTTTCACATACAAATTGTACAGTGGAGCCCACTTAATTGGATATCTCTTAACTAAATAACCCTGCTAATTTAATATAATTTCCCAACACAAAACCATTTTCATACATCCAGTACAAATTTGACCTGTTAATTGAATATAGGTTATGGAGTAAACTCCTGTTAATTGAATAAAAAATTTTGTAACCGATTGAGAAATTACCCTGACTTTCCCCAGTTTTACTTTGTTTATAGACCTATTTGGCCTCAGTACATCCAATACAGTTATTTAATCTATTATATTTTGTTTGACAGAGCTCTTGGAGCTCTGTCAAACAAGATATAATAGAATAAATGCTAAGTTTATCTCCAGAATACAGGAAAGTGACACAATTTCTGTAAATTGAATACTCCTGTTAATTGAGTAATTTTCATTGGCAAAGTGGCTATTCAATTAACAGGGTTCCGCTGTACCAATGTTTAGACAAGGCATTTCTTGAGACTAGCTTGAATAAATTTTTCATCAAGTGTTGTCTTGGCTGCTTCATTGCAGCCATGACTAGACTTGATGAAAAGTATTTAAAAAAATACTCAGCCTGTTAAGAGTTAATGAATTGTTAAATCTAGGACAGACTATCGTAGTATTTCACAGGTAGAAAATTGAAGTTGAAATATATTCCATCATTCAGATGTCTTTAATTATTTTTTCAAATGTTGAAGCAGTGGCAAAACTTTGCGAAAATCTATTTCGCATGATGATTCCCACAAATTTAATTCTGGAGAATAGGGCCATGTGTCATTTTTATTTTCACTAAATTTTTTGAAATTCTACCTCTATAAAGACTTTGGTGAAATTGCAAGTGAAAAGGATCGATATGCAGTCCAAATTTGTTGTACTTTGTGATTCATGTCAGATCTATCTGGAGGAAATGAGATGCTTAAGTCTTAATTCCTTGAGTATCTTTATAAAAGTATTTTCAATCAAATTTAATCAGGACTGCAGTGATGACTAAAATTGATGTAAAATTCCTGAAATCACGAAACCATTGATCATGAACTTGGTTCAGTTCAAAAGAAAATATTTGCTTAAAAGTGCCCAAATTATACTTATTTTATTGGCAAGAGATTTTCTGCCCTGGGCACCATGCAACTGGGTGGCATGCAGTAAATTTGAACAATCATGGTATAGTGGAAGTCTGTTAACTTAATAGCCACTTTTCGAGTAAAAAATACCCTATTAACAAGAATGTCCTACTTGCAGAATTAGATAATTTTTCCAACATTCTTATGCTTATGTTGGAAGTTCTGAGGTCAAAATTGGGGCACAGCGGCTCAGTGGTTGGAGCATAGAACTTAAAACCAAACGGTTGATGTATCAATCCTGATCAGTGGTAACTGCATTGTGTCTTTGGACAATGCACTTAATCGTGATTGCCCATGTGGCGGCATGCCGGCATTGTGTACTAAGGCATACTGAACCTCAATGGTGCACTTGCCTTTAACTTCTGCAAACCCTGCTTGTGCAGAGTTAGTACATAAGCGAATCTGAAAGTTAATTGCCACTGGTTGGTGGTTCTCTGGGTACTCTGGCTTCCTCTGGACACCCGTAAAACTGTCGGGACATGACATGACCCTGGCTGTTGAAAGTGTCATTAAACCTCAGTAAAACAGTAAAACAAAATTAAGATCTAGGTGGTGTGTACATGAATTAATGCTCTATTGTCTTGCTTAACCCTTTTACTTAACTGATCTGCCCCTAGTAATTTACAAATTGAGCAATTAAAAAAAAAAATTCCCAAAATATTTAAACAAAGCCATATCATGTGACCTCCCTCATTGGAACAAGCTTGTCAACCTTTCCTAGGTTGCCCCAATTTCTGTTTCGAGCAATCCTGTTGTAAGTTATTGAGAAAGAAACACCACAGTGCAGTGGAACCTTGTTAATTGAATAGCTACTTTCCCACTAAACTATTCATTTAAATTAAGTAGTATTAAATTAACTGAGATTTGGAAAATTTCCTGTATTCTGGAAATGAACTGATCATTTATTCTATTGTGTCTAGTTTTTTTTTCTCAATTTAATACATATCTTTTTGGTAATGAAATTATGAAGAGGATCTTTAACTAATTGTGTCCAGGTATTTCTTTGCGATTTATTGCACTGTTGGACTTTGGTGGCAGGGGAATTGATCATCACATGGCATTGTTCTTTTTCATCTGGACCTAAGAGTTATATCATAGAGCTCTCTCTCCCAAGCAATCACATAATAGATTAAATGCCTTATTGGATGTCCTGACGCCAGACAAGTCAGGGGGGAATTCAGTTAGTGTCAGGGTAATTTCTTTACATATTACACGATTTTTTAGTCAATTAACAGGAGTTCACTCTATAACCTATTTGCAATGAGCAGGTCAAATTTGTACTGAAGGTATGGGAAATGGTTTTGTGTTTGGAAGTTATATTCAATCAACAGAGATATTCTATTAAGAGATATCAAATTAAGTGGGCTTCACTGCAGGATTAAAAAATAAACCATCCACTGGGAGAGTAATAATAAATAATAATAATTCTTTGACCTTTGATTTGTCGTGGTCCTCTTATGAGTAGGCCTAAATTAAACTAGTCCCCCACCGGGCATTCCTCCCCACTATCCCTCCTAATCTTCCCACATTCAATCAAAAAACTGTTTCATAATTTTGCCCCATTGGCACATTCTCGATCTCCCCAACTATAAAATTGACCTCATTTTCTCATGTCATTCTTCATCCAAATATCCTTCATGTTTCCATCCCATTTTGCCATTAGTTTCTCAAGGAGTATTGTTCTTTCATGATTCTCCCCCTCAACTTCAGTGACTTGGATCTCACTTTGAACATCAATAACCCCCCAAACGATCCAACCAGGTACTCCTCAAAAGCTACACATCCTTTTTACATAATCTGTCTAAAGAACTCTTGATCCTAATTCTAGCTCACCAGTTTCTGTTACAATCCTCAAGCACCCTTTCCCTTATAAAGCTGCTCTCCTGCTTCAGTCTCCCTTCTAGACCTTCAGTCTCTATAGAGTAATTCTCCATTAGCTCCCTTGCCAGCCTTATCCATCCTGTCTGAATGTTATAGTTCTGTACATGGTTAAATGCTGTTTTACACCATCTGCTGTTTGGGAGGTTTACCAGGTATTTCGGGAGGCATAATTTCCCCATATCTATTTTATCTTTAACCGACCTTCTAACCACTTCCAGTGCAGCTGCGTCACTTGATCTAGTTATCCACTGACCCATATCATTTTGTAGAATCTCCAAGTTCCTCACTACCACATGGTTCAGAGCGGTCACATCTGTTCCATATGTTTTACTTGGTAATCTCACCCACTCCCAAATAGTTTTTTCCAATGAACACCTTGTTAAAGTTTTTTCTTCCCAGAAGTTTTAAGTGATTGAGTATTCTTTTCCCCCTTATCTTAAGCTTATCTGTGTGCTTTCTGTATTTGCCTCTACCTCTAATGCACAGATTCATCCCCAAGTATTCATATTCACCCATTTTCACCACTGTTATATCCTTGCTTTCCTCTTCCCCAACCCTTTGAGTTGCTATGCCTGCACTTGAGAGTGAAGCCCAAATATGGGCTTCCCGCACTCAACCAGTTAAATAGATGTTTGATTGTACACTTTCACATTTTTTCTCCCTCAAAATTTGGTGAATAGGTGGAAATTGTGATGGCAGGGTATAAAATCTGTTCATTTTTACGAGAATCCAAAGAGATTTGCGTAAATACGATCATGCGAATCCACAATCTGTTTTTGAATTTTTCAGCAACTGCTGTGCATTCCGATGTGCTAAGTGCCTTGGTGGGGGGTGGGGGGGGGGGGGTGGGAGGGTGCTTCCCTCCCCAAAGGCTGGGAAATGTTCACAAAATTCGACATGAAACTGGCACATTTTTGTGCACTTTAGACTCATCTTTGGATTCATTTACATACAGCTGATTCATTACATAAATATTCACACTAGAAGTCTAGAAGTCTTTCATCCAAAGTGTCCTATCTTACAAAACACTGTTCCACAATACCACACCAGATTATCTTCAGATAAATCACAAGGAATAACTGCACAATAAATTAATTTTTTCTTTACAAATAACAAATGGTAAATTACTTCATATTAAAACTTTAAAATCGCCAATTGATGAGATAAAAAAATCTTTATTTTTCTGAACCAACATTATATCAAATCTGTTGGTAGCAGAACTCACCTACTATAATTGAAGTTGATTCCACTTTGTTCCTTGTTGCTATTCCCACTTCACATCAAATACATTTTTGAAATAGTTCATTCCTGCCTTTTACTTCCTCAGTTCACTCACACCATTTACTTCCTCATTCGACATATACCATCAGCACCAGCTCTGCTCCCACTTGTCTATTATTCTATAGTCTATATCTACATGTCCACTTGTAAATACTAACAAAATTAATATAAACAGTTTTCATAACATGATAAAATGGCTTTTTTTATCACAACCTTCATGCATTGTGGGGACTCATCCAATTATCAAAGGAGGTTAAAGGAACAGCAGATATATTTCGCTGATTGATTGGCAATAAGTAAAACATGTAACTGACATGTGTTGAGTCCTTTATTTAATCAAACTGCCACCTTTTATGCATTACATTGTTTTTTACTTCAAAGTAAATAACTATCAAGATAGCCATTTGTTCTTGAATTTCCTTTATCATGGTGATTTGATTGGATCATTGACTCAAGTTTTAATAGCTGTTGAAACAGCTGTGAGGGCCCACAGTTTTTGTATATTAGTTGTCAACGAAGCAGTGGCAAGTCAGTGAAAAAAACTTCAACATTGCAATGAAACGAAAGAGAAATGATTGATCACTTGCTGATAAATGCAAGGTTGTTAAACTGATGAAATGATGCTTTGATTGAGTAATGGATCAGGTTGGCGTGTTGAAGGTATATACAAGTTTCAAAGATTTTGGAAATGTAGTGCTGGGGGGGGGGGGGGGGGGGGGGGGAGGGGGGGGTGCATTTCTTGGTTAGTGTTCAATGGGAACCTTTCTGGAAATGTTAATACCAGTGACTAAAATCATTTTTCACTCTAAATAATGATTTTAGTTACCTCTAACATTAACATTCCCTGGGAGGTTTTCATTTAAGACTAACCAAGAAATGAGGCTTTGAACCATTAATGTTGGACTTGGGGGAGTGGGGGGGGGGGGGGGGGTAAGCAAGTGCCTGAGACAGGAGGAGGAGTTGAATTCTTTCTGAAAATGATCTGGAAAATCAATTTGCAGAAAAATTTCAATGAAAACTTGATGAAGAGATGACCATCACCAAGCATTTATGCTTCGATTGGGCTATGGCACGAGGCAGAAGGAATATGTATTGGTTTCAAAATTTTGCTTGCACAATTTCAGAGGTTTTAAATGGACTTTTTTAGCTCACCTGAGCGAAGCTCAAGGGGAGCTTTACTAATCACGTCCATCTGTCGTCGTCCGTCCAGCGTAAACTTTACATTATCGACTTCTCACAAACTCTTGGACCAAATTGAACCAAATTTGTTGTGCATATTCCTCATCATATGTCAACTCAAATTTGTACAAATAAAGTTGCCACGCCCACAGTGGGCACCACAAGGGGCATAACTCTGATAGCACCTATAAATTTTTCATAAATTCAAAAAAATCTTCTTCAGATCCATACATCTCTGGGGGGTCAGATTCAAGTTTGTTCAAATCGTGTTGCTGGGTTAATATTTGGGCTCCCTATGAGATCCAAATTTTAACTTTGTGCAACATGTGGAATATTCTTTAAAAATGTTCTTCAGATCTACCAGTCAGAATCATCTCATATTTGGTATACAACATCTCTAGGGGGTTCAGATTCAAGTTTGTTCAAATTGGGTCCCTGAGTTAGTATTTGGGCTCCCTATGGGAGCCTGAATTTTAACTTAGTACAATATGAGGGAATTTCTTTAAAAATCTTCTTCTTCAGATTCACCAGTCAGAATACAAAAGTTGTTGACTAATGGAAGGAACCCTAAAAGTCTTGAAAGCAATCTTAACGTGGGATAACAGCAAGAAAATTCATCTCTCACTTTTTCTTTCATTTTCTAACTTCAACTCCTAACAGGGATTCTTGGAAGACTTTCATAGATGGCTTTCCAAAAAATCATTGTCAGGACCTGTTATCAGTTAAAAAAAAGTGTAGAGTTTTTTTTAGGATTATCCTTCAACTTGTTTTTGGTTTGGTACTGAGTGTATGTATGTTTGATTGTTGATTTATTTTTCTGTAGTCTTTAAACGTTTTGATTCTGGGGAGAACCCACCCTTGAAAATCCCTGAAAACAGGGCAGAAAATACCTTGAAAGTCTTCCAATACAGTCTTTAGCTTACTGCAGGACCCAGTTGTTCATACATCTATGCGTTGCACTTTCATTTCTGTCAAAGAACTTGTTAAACTACTATTTGAAATCATTTGATTTTTTTTGGCATCCATTTACAACTATACAATATATTAGTCAAATTCAGTTTTGAACTAATTCCTCCTTTTTTCTTTTTAGATTTTTTAGCTAAAATAGACTTCAAAATTTTCATTTCTGTCTGATCATGATTCACTGTCAGAATCTGTTGATTTTTAGCATGCTTTTATAACTGCACAGTATTTAGGTCATTTTGATTTTAAACAATTTTCAACATTTTTTCCAAAACTATTTTCAAGCAAAAATGGACTTTGAAATTTTTGTTATGTGTTTATTCATTGGCAGGCCAGAAGAAGCAAAAGATATAGCATCTCAGATGTTAGGGCATAAAATATTCACAAAACAAACTGGAGCTGATGGCCGAATGTGTAATGATGTCATGTTAGCTGAGCGTCTTTATTCGCGAAGAGAATATTACTTTGCCATTTTAATGGACAGAAAATATGCTGTAAGTCATTTTGATTTTGATAAACGGTGCATATATATTATTTAGCAATAAAACCTGAAAAGTACTATGTACAGAACTACTGTGATCATAAAAGTGGTATTTTTCCCTGAAGATTGCAATTTGTTCTCTGAGTTCCAGTGTGTTCTATGTGCCAGTAGGCACATAGAACACATTGGTACTCAGGAGACGAATTGGATCGCGACACTTTTTCACCCAGTAGTTGAGATTTCATAAATAAAATATTGCAAAATCAAGATCCAATCAAGAAAACCAAAGGAAAAGTGAATTGATAATTAGTGTTCAACTGATGATCGGAACCGGCCATGACAATCGGATGACAACGGCAATGGCTCCTGGAACATCGGTTCAACAGATTGTTGCCAAGCATTTTGTGATGATTCATAACAGCATTTTATTATCTTTTACAATTGTTCAATTGTAAATGTAGAATGATGTCAATGATACCATTCAATAAAGTTGAAAAACCACCACAATGTCTATTCTTAAAATCTCTAGACACCTCTTCAGGGGATATGCAATTTAAATGACATATAACGCTTACAATTGAGTGTACTTGCGGCAATCGCCAGTTCATACCAGAAAACTTGTGGTTGCACTCCATTGACTCAGGTCACAATAAAATTACCAGTTGCATGCACTTGGGTGGTAAACGTGGCTCTGAGAGTGTGTGCGACTAGTAATTTTACTGGACCTGAGTCAACGGAGTTTAACACTGTGAGATATGTTCAATTTAATGTAGTTCTTTAGAGTCTTGACTTATCGAGTAGTGAATGCACTGTAAACCCGTAAAATAAGTTCAATTTAATGTAGTTCTTTCGAACCTCGACTTGTCCAGTAGTGCACAGTATTACAATCTGCATCAGAATCAGTTAATTGTGAGTGCAAATAACATGTAATCAGTCAGCGGCCATTTTTGGTAATCGGTTGAACACTAATGATAATTTTGACTTGACCTCTATCCAGTTGAAATTCTCTATCTGCTTTTACAATCACAGCACTGCATAGTATTACATTAGGCACCACAAGGTAGATCTTCTGTTTCTCAGGCCGTTTTTTGTAAAATTGCATGTGGGCAGGTGTTATTAGCTTAACTTGACATAGTCAAGATAAGCTATTGCCATCACGCGTGTGGAAGTCTGTTAGTCTGTGAGTCTGTGACGTCTGTTCACATTTCCTTTAGCACGGGCTACACCCCGCAGTTCTTGTCTGATCGTCACGAAATTTCATATGCAGGTTTGGGGTCATGTCTAGATGAGAACGTCCCCTTTTGGTCGCGATCGGGCAACCGGTATGGCTGCCCGAGCCCAAAACCCGAAAACCATTAGCACAGTCTAGAGGTCGTATTTATGAAGGGATTTCATTGTAACTTGGTAGGATGCCTCTGTATAGTGCCTAGACGAGAACGTCCCCTTTTGGGCATGATCTATCAACCGTGATGGCTGCCCAAGCCCGAAAACCCAAAAACTTTTAGCACAGTCTGCAGGTCATGTTTAATGTGGAGGGATTTCATTGTATCTTGGTAGGATGACTCCTTATGATGTCTAGATGCGAATTTCCCCATTTGGGCATGATCTGCCAACTGTGACGACTGCCCGAGCCCAAAACCCGAAAACCTTTAGCGCAGTCTACAGGTCGTATTTATTGAGGAATTTCATTGTAACTTGGTGGGTTGACTTCATACAATGTCTAGATGAGAAAGTCCCCCTTTGGACGTGATTGGGCAACTGTGACGGCTACAGGAGCCCGAAGCCCGAAAACCTTTAGCACAGTCTAGAGGTCATATTTATGAAATGATTTCATTGTAACTTGGCAGGATGACTCCAAATAATGTCTAGATGAGAACGTCCCATTTTGATCGCGATCATGCAGCCTTGATGGGTGCACGAGCCCAAAAACCTTTAGCATAGGCAAAAGGTCATATTTATGGAAGGATTTCATTGTAACCTGTTAGGTTGACTCCATATAATGCCTAGATGATGACATCCCCTTTCGGTCGTGATTGGTCAGTTGTGATGGCTACAAGTGCCCAAAGCCCGAAAACCTTGAGCACAGTCTACAGGTCATATTTATGAAGGGATTTCATTGTAACTTCTTAGGATCACTCCAGATGATGCTCAGATGAAATTGTCCCCTATGGTTGCGATCATTCAACCATGATGGCTGCTCAAGCCCAAAGCCCGAAAACCTTTAGCACAGTCTACAGGTCATATTTATGAAGGGATTTCATTGTAACTTGGTAGGTTAACTTCATATAATGTCTAGATGAGAACGTGCGATCATTCACCCATGATGGCTGCCCGAGCCCGAAGCCCGAAAACCTTTAGCACAGTCTACAGGTCATATTTATGAAGGGATTTCATTGTAACTTGGTAGATTAACCTCATATAATGTCTAGGTGAGAACGTCCCCTTTTGGACATGATTGGGCAACTGTGACAGCTAAAGGTGCCCTAAGCCCGAAAACCTTTAGCACAGTCTACAGGTCATATTTATGAGGGGATTTCATTGTAACTTGGTAGGATGACTCCAAATAATGTCTAGATGAGAACGTCCCCTTTTGATCGCCATCATTCAGCCTTGATGGGTGCCCGAGCCCAAAAACCTTTAGCATAGGTAAAAGGTCATATTTATGGAAGGATTTCATTGTAACCTATTAGGTTGACTCCATATAATGCCTAGATGATGACATCCCCTTTTGGTCGTAATTGGTCAGCTGTGTTGGCTATAAGTGCCCGAAGCCCAAAAACCTTGAGCACAGTCTACAGGCCATATTTATAAAGGGATTTCAATGTAACATCATAGGATCATTCCAGATGATGCCAAGATGAGATTGTCCCCTTTGGTTGCAATTATTCAACCATGAAGGCTGCCCGAACCCGAAGCCCGAAAACCTTAAGCACAGTCTACAAGTCATATTTGTGAAGGGATTTCATTGTAACTTGGTAGGTTGACTTCATATAATGCCTAGATGAGAACGTCCCCTTTTGGACATGTTTGGGCAACTTTGACGGCTAAAGGTGCCCGAAGCCCAAAAACCTTTAGCACTGTCTACAGGTCATATTTATGAAGGGATTTCATTGTAACTTGGTAGGTTGACTCCAAATAATGTCAAGATGAGAACGTCCCATTTTGGCCGTGATCATTCAGCCTTGATGGGTGCCCGAGCCCAAAAACCTTTAGCATAGGCAAAAGTTTATATTTATAGAAGGATTTCATTGTAACATTGTTAGTTTGACTCCATATAATGCCTAGATGATGACATCCCCTTTTGGTCGTGATTGGTCAACTGTGATGGCTACAGGTGCCCGAAGCCCGAAAACCTTGAACACAGTCTACAGGTCATATTTATGAAGGGATTTCATTGTAACTTCGCAGGATCACTCCAGATGATGCCCAGATGAGATTGTCCCCTTCGGTTGCGATCATTCAACCATGATGGCTGCCCGAAGCCCGAAAACCTTTAGCACAGTCTAAGGTCATATTTATGCAGGGATTTCATTGTAACTTGGTAGGTTGACTTCATATAATGTCTAGATGAGAACGTCCCCTTTTGGACACGAGTGGGCAACTGTGACGGCTTCAGGGGCCCAAAGCCCGAAAACCTTTAGAACAGTCTACAGGTCATAATTATGAAGGGATTTTATTGTAACTTGGTAGGATGACTCCAAATAGTGTCCAGATGAGAACGTCCCCTTTTGGTCACGATCATTCAGCCTTGATGGCTGCCTGAAGCCCGAAAACCTTTAGCACAGTCTACAGGTCGTATTTATGGAGGGATTTCATTGTAACTTGGTAGGTTGACTTCATATAATGTCTAGATGAGAACGTCCCCTTTGGACGCAATTGGGAAACTGACGGCTACAGGGGCCCGAAGCCCGAAAACCTTTAGCACAGTCTACAGGCCATATTTATGAAGGGATTTTAATGTAACTTGATAGGATGACTCATTTTGGAATAATTTCATTGTAATTTTGTTGATATATGTTAACTGTGAGGGCCACATATATTAACTGTGAGGTCATATTAACCCACCCCTCAGATCTTTAGTACAGTGTACACCTCATATTATTTTTATCATAAACATAGCATACAGGGAACAGAAATGAACATATTCCCAATTATCACAATTCTTGTCTTATTTCATAATCCTTTTATAAACATTGAACATTATCCTTTTCATCAAACACAACACACAAGTTAAGCTACAGTGTCATTGACACTTTCATTTTTTATACCCTCGTTTGAATAATGGTCGTATTATGCAATCAGCCTGATCATCCATCCGTCCATCTGCTAAGATTTTTGGTGTCCAATGGCAAATTGGGACAGACTTTTCGCATTATAACTCCAGCATCAGTTGTAGGATTTTGAGGTCATTAGGTATGGTGATAGATCACTATGGGGGAAAAGATAGATAGATGTATTGTTGTATTTCTTCCACACAAATGTACCAGAGTTATGGCCCTTGTTACACATAGAAAACTTTGTACACACACCTTTCACATTATAACTCAAGCATCGGTTGTCTAGTTTTGATGTCCTTTGGTATGGTGATAGAGAGCAATGGGGGGAAGAATATGCATATATTGTAGGTTTCGTGCATGCATATGTACCAGAGTTTTGGTCCTTGTTTCATATTCATATATAGATAAACAAGGTTATAGATGTAATTTGTTTTGGCAGAATATGCTATCTGTGGTATTGCTGAAGGAGGGAGGGGCATATGATTCGCTTTGCATTGCTCTTTTTTCTTTCATTTATCTACCATTAGAACAAAAACATGGAACCTCACTCATTAGATATCACAAAGAGACCAAAACAGTTCTTCATCTATCCTCGTTGAATTTTTTTCACTGTGTAACTGGAAATAAATGTTTTTTTCTTTTTTTGTCCTCAGGCAAAAAATTAATAAATTGGTTCTAGTTACATGCTTCAGAAAAATATTGTCGGTTGGTCAGGATTTTTTTTCTTGGCATTTTTTAGCTTAACTTAACAAAGTCCAGATAAGCTATTGCCATCATGCGTGCGGAAGTCTGTGAGTCTGTTCACATTTTCCTTTAGCACAGGCTACACCCCATACTTCTTGTCCTATCGTCACAAAATTTCATATGCAGGTTTAGGGGCATGTTTAGATGAGAATGTCCCCTTTTGATTACGATCGGTCAACGGTGATGGCTGCCCGAGCCCAAAACCCGAAAACCTTTAGCACAGTCTACAGGTCGTATTTATGAAGGGATTTCATTGTAACTTGATAGGATGCCTCTCTATGATATCTAGATGAGAACGCCCCCTTTTGGTCATGATCTGTCAACCGTGATGGCTGCCCAAGCCCGAAACCCAAAAACTTTTAGCACAGTTTGCAGGTCATATTTAATATGGAGGGATTTCATTGTAACTTTGTAGGATGACTCCGTATGATGTTTAGATGAGAATTTCTCCATTTGGTCGCGATCTGTCAACCGTGATGACTGCCCGAGCCCACAACCCGAAAACCTTTATCACAGTCTACAGGTCGTTGTTATGGAGGGATTTCATTGTAACTTGGCAGGTTGACTTCATATAATGTCTAGATGATAATGTCCCCTTTTGGTCATGATTGGTCAACTGTGATGGCTACAGGGACCCAAAGCCTGAAAAACTTTAGCACAGACTACAGGTCGTATTTAAGATGGGATTTCAATGTAACTTGGTAGGATGACTCAGTATAATGTCTAGATGAGGACATCCTTGTTTGGTTGTGATTGGTCAGCTGTGATGGCTACACAGGCCTGAAGCCTGAAAACCTTTAGCACAGTCTACAGGCCGTATTTATGAAGGGATTTCATTGTAACTTGTTAACTTTCGTTGACATACATTAACTGTGAGGGCCACATTCATTAACTGTGAGGGTCACATTAACCCAGCTCTCTGTTCTTTAGTAGAGTCTACACCTCATATTATTTTTATTGAAACACAGCATACAGGGAACAGAAATTAACATATTCCCAATTATCACAATTCTTGTCTTATTTCATAATCCTTTCATAAACATTGAACATTATCCTTTTTGTCAAACACATCACACAGACAAGTTTAGCTACATGGTCATTGACACTTTCATTTTATTTCCTCATAGAGTCACTTAATCTTTTACCTAACATAGTGACAAAAACCAGCTTGTGCCATTTACAAAAATCGCCATACAAAATTTTATTACTTTTTCATTTTTTGTCACTAAAACATAACTTATGCCCTCTCATTGGAACGAGCTAATTCCATTGATGGGCCATAACTGTTTTTGAGGCAAAAAATGAAAGTTTTGTCATTGAATTTTTTTTTAAAGTGTCGTGTGCAATTTGAGTAAGTTGAAGGGTTGAAAAGTATGGCCTATTTTCAGGATGCACATGTATTTTAAGGTCTGGTCCATATGTATCTTTGATATCATTTTGAATAGAAATATTTTTGTTGAGTGCTTATAAAAAGATTCGGTTGGGCATGAAAATTAGGATCAGACGGAAACCCAAAACATTTCATTTTTTTTCCCTCAACCTCATGTATTGAGGAAGGCAGAAATATTGAGATTTAAGACAACAACTCTATAAGCATGTGTGACAAATTAAATTTGTTAATGGAAGTTATGTTGAGAAAGTATGTGTGTGTCCGAACATTTTCTTCAAGTATTCAAAACAATTATTTCAGGGACCAGTGATGGTGAGTAGTTCACAAGGGGGAGTGAATATTGAGGATGTAGCTAGAGAAAATCCAGATGCTATCATCAAGGAACCAATAGATATCATGAAAGGATGTGGTAGAGATCAAGCAATAAGAGTTGCTACAGAAATGGGCTTCAGTCCTGCATGCATAGATCAGGTGGATAAAATTACTATATTTTAGTTTATCTTACAAAGTATTTATTTATATATGCTTCAGTCACTTCTTGCGGTGCAAGGATCAATACAGGGTTGTACGGGTCATTAAAAACCTGGAAAGGTCATGGAAGTTGATATTTCACTTTCCAGGCCTGGAAAACCTTGAAAAATTGATGTTTTTTTGATCAGTCATGAAACGGTCTTGGGAAAATGACGAAGTTCCACCTGCCTACAACATACCAACCATACAGACAAACTTTTTACTGGGAAGAATTACAGAGAACGAAGTGGCAGATGTATACAGTTCTGTTGCAGTCATTAGTGTTCAGATAATTCGATGATTTTTTAGCTCACCGAAGAGAACTTAACTTATCACTTGCCGTCCGTCGTTGTCCGGTGTCGTTCATCGCCGTCCGTCGTCGTCCATCGTGAACTTTACATTATCGACTACTCTCACAAACTACTGGATCAAATTGAACCAAATTTGGTGTGCATGTTCCCCATCATATGTCAATTCAAACTTGTACAAATAAACTTGCCGCACCCACAGGGGGCACCACAGGGAATAACTCTGATAGCACCCATGAATTTCTTTCCAAAATTAAAAAAAATCTTCTTCTTCAGATCCACCAAGCAGAATTCTTTCCTATTTGGTATACATCATCTCTGGGAGGCAGATTCAGGTTTGTTCAAATCGGCCCCCTAGATTTATATTTGGGCTCACTATAGAAGCCCGAATTTGAACTTAGTGCATTTCAGGCAAAGTTCTTAAAAAATCTTCTTCTCCAGATCCAGCAGGCAGAATCTTTTGATATTTGGTATGCGACATTATGGGGTGTATCTAATTCAAGTTTGTACAAATCGGCCACCTGGGTTTATATTTGGGCTCAGTATAGGAGCCCGAATTCAAACTTAATGCATTTCAGGCAAATTTCTTTAAAAATCTTCTTCTCAAGATTCAGTAGGCAGAATCTTTTGATATTTGGTATGCTACATTGTGGGGTGGATCTGATTCTAGTTTGTTCAAATCGGCCTGCTGGATTAACATTTGGGCTCAGTATAGAAGCCCAAATTTGAACTTAGTGCATTTCAGGCAAATTTCTTAAAAAATCTTCTCCAAATTCAGCAGCCAGAATCTTTTGATATTTGGTATGCATCATTGTGGGGTGGATTTGATTCAAGTCTGTTCAAATCGGCCCCCTGGATTCATATTTGGGCTCACTATAGAAGCTTAAATTCGAACTTAGTGCATTTCAAGCAAATTTCTTAAAAAATCTTCTTCTCCAGATCCAGCAGGCAGAATCTTTTGATATTTGGTATGCAACACTGTGGGGTGGATCTGATTCAAGATTGTTTAAATCGGCCCACTGGATTCATATTTGGGCTCACTATAGAAGCTCGAATTCGAACTTAGTGCATTTCAGGCAAATTTCTTAAAAAATCTTCTTCTCCAGATCCAGCAGGCAGAATCTTTTCATATTTGGTATGCAACATTGTGGGGTATATCTGATTCAAGTTTGTTTAAATCGGCTCCTGGGTTCATATTTGGGCTCAGTATAGAAGCCCTAATTTGAACTTAGTGCATTTCAGGCAAATTTCTTTGAAAATCTTCTCAAGATACAGCAGGCAGAATCTTTTGATGTTGGGTGTGCAGCATGCTTAGGGGTGTGTGATTCAAGTTTGTTCAAGCCAAGTCCCTAGGTTCATATTTGAGCTCACTGTGGTAGCCCAAATTATAACTTAGTTCAAAATGAGGAATTTTCTTTAAAAATCTTCTTCTTCAGATCCAGCAGTCGGAATGTTTTGATATTTGGTATGCAGCATCCTTAAGGGGGTGAGATTCAAGTTTGTTCAAGCCATGTCTGAACTGCCTTTAAGGATTGCATGGACTTGGATATTTTCAAATGACGTCGTGGTTGTTTAACAGAGTTCTCAAAATGGTAGTTGGGATTTTTAATTTGATGGGCTTGAAGTTATTTTTAATGGACATTTTATGCAAAATGTTGTAAAAACAGGAAGAAGTTAAACCAGTAGAATTCACCTTACATATGAAGTTGCTAATGATTTTTGTTGGAGAGTTAATCTGAGTTATGCCTGGAATGTTTCACAATCAAAAGTAAAGCATCAGTGAACTAGTTTTCAAATTTGTTTGCAAATTTTCATTTACATTTTGCGATACAAGATAATCAACTGCAGCCCAATAGGTTGCAGTTGATTATCTTGTATCACAAAATGCTATACATAATTGAACATTGTGAAGCTTTTTGCAAGTTTTGCATAGCAAAAAGCGACGCAACACCGCTTCTTTGGAGCCCTGTAGGTGATGCATTTAACCCTTTACCTAACATGAAAAGCAGACAACACTTGCAAAAAAATTCTTGAATAACTAATTTTTTGTCTCAAAAACAAAGGTTATGACCCCTCGATGGAACGAGCTCGATGAGCTCGTTCCAATGAGGGATCATAACCTAAGTTTTTGAGACAACAAATGAAAAAATAATGAAAATTAATAGGAGATTTTTGAGACTAGTGCGGGTCTTTTTTTGCCATTATGTTGGGTAAAGGGTTAAAGAGTTTAAAGTGTAGATTGTTCCTGATAAGGATAAACACAAAGCGAAGTGCAGTGCATGTGACAAAACATTTGGCAATATGGGTGTAGCTGCAGTGTGATCGCATGCGAAAGGCCCGAAACACATGGAGAAAATGAAAAATAAAAATCAATTAAAATTAAAAATGATGGTGCTTTGGTGGTATTTTCAGAGTCATAGAAAATGGTAACTTGGTCATGGAAAAGTCATGGAAATTTATATTCAAAAATGTGGACGAACCCTGTCAATAATTGGTGTTGCTTGTATCATGGTACTTGATAAGAATGTTATGTCAGACCCTGATACGCAAACCTATATTCTTCCCAAATAACCAAATACAGTGGAACCCAGATAATTGGTGAGCTATTTTGCCAGTGAAAATATTCAGTTAACAGGAGCATTCAATTGAAGGAATGTGGTGATTCATCTGTATTTCAGTGATAAACTGAGCATTTATTCTATTATATCTTGTTTGACAGAGCTCAAACAAGAAATAATAGCTTAAATGCCATACTGGTTGTACCAAGGCCTTTTACATGGGGAATTCAATGGTTGTCAGACAAGCCTTCAGTTTAGTCCAATTTAGGCACAACGATAATACTGATCCCCTGTATTGTGGCCTGGTGGGAGAGAAAGGCACCAGTATTTTCTCTTGCACTGCATCTGATTTATAGGTTTCAGGTTTTCTTCCTTAGAATCATAGTTTACAGCCTGGTCACGATTAGTGGGGAACATGAGTATTAACGACTTCATCTCCATTAGCCATTGTGCAGAAGTATATGACCTTAAACACTAATAAATAAATAAAATACATGTAGTTTACATCCTCTTGTTAACCTTTTACATCACATGAAAAGCAGACTGGACTTGCAAACAGAAGTATTGAATAACAATTTTTTTTCATTTTTTGTGTCGAAGACATTGCTTATGACACCTCATTTGAATGAGCTCAATGAGTCATAAGCTATGTTTTTTAGGCAAAAAATTAAAATTGAATGGCAATTTTTATGAATATCACTGGCTGGTTTGGGCCGTTAAGTTGGGTAAAGAGTTATTTCTCTTCACCCTTATTACTGGTTCTCCTCCTTCGTACTATTGAAAAGGCTTCTTCATTTTCCAGCACTAAGCCAAAATCCTATTTGAATGTAAATTATGGATCACATATATAGAGGATATGGAATGAGTGTTTTTCTCATATAATATTTATGAAACGAGTTTAAGAATTTTCCGTTTGGGCGGGCCTCTGGCGAGCCCGAACGGAAAATTCGAACAAGTTTCATAAATATTATATGAGAAAAACACTCATTTCATATTCTATTTATCATATGACACAAACACGCACAAATTAGCCACTTTGTATGACTTTTTGACCCATCACCTAACTTGAGTTGCAGACGGCACTTGGAAAAAAACATCCTTGTATAACTAAAAACTTTAATTTTTTGCTTCCGAAACATAGGTTATGACCCCTCATTGGAACGAGCGTGACACGCTAGTTCCAGTGAGGGGTCATAACCTATGTTTTGGAAGCAAAACAGTGAAAATATTAAAAAAAAATGAATGGCGTTTTTCTTGTATTGCGCGAGACGGTTTTTGCCATTATGTTAGGTAAAAGATTAATACTATATAACCCACCCTAAATAGGACAGATAACGTAAATTCTCCCTTCTGAATTTATGCAAATATGACTCCGTTGTATTTTGTTTAGCCAATCAAATTGTCCAGTTTTGAAATTGACCAATGAAAGCTCCCAATTCTAATTATGCAAATAATGAAAATGTGGCCCAGTTGTATTTTGTTCAGCCAGTCGAATTGTCTAGTTTTGAAATTGACCAATGAAATTGACGGTAGGCTTTATTTATCACTGATTAATATGAAAACAAAATATCAAATGTTTTAAAGTGAACAAAATGGACGAGTCATATGATAAAATAAGAAATGTCACAAACATGAATATATTCGATCTAATGATTTAAGTACAAGCTTACCGAGTTTGCCAGTAAAAAGCAGTCACACATTGCACAATTGATGCAGATTGCTTTTCTCTGGTTATTTAGCTCAACTTTGGCAAAGCCAAATTTGAGCTTATGCCATGGCCAGTTGTCTGGCATTCGTCTGTCCATCAACAATTCAATACGGCTCGGGCTAGAGGCCGTATTTATGAACCAATCTTTACAAAACTTCTTGGGTACCTTTGTTATGACCGTGGGATGAGAACGAGTGTTTTGGGTCCGATCCGAAATTCAAGTTGGTTTCTTGCAGCCATTTTGTACAAAATTAGGTGCAATCAGATTTTTGCACAGAACTTCCATATGAAAGCGCTGATTTGAATAATTTTTTGTGTGAATGTTGAGTACCACGGGATGCATCACTAAAAATACGGGTTTTTTTCTCGTGCAGAAATTATGCAAATTATGAACTTTGATTTTTTCAGTGCGACTTACACACAGTAAGTACACATGTCAATACAGCTCGGGCTAGAGCCTGTATTTATGAACCACCGATCTTCATGAAACGTCTTGGGTACCTTTGTTATCACCTTGGGACGAGAACGAGTGTTTCTGGGTGCGGCCTAAAATTCAAGATGGCTGCCAGTGGCCATTTTGTACTCAAATTAGGTCTAATCAGTTTTTTGTACACAACTTCTATACAGCTCAGACTAGAGGCCGTATTTATGAACCGATCTTTACAAAACTTTTTGGGTACCTTTGTTATCACTGTGGGATGAGAATGAGTGTTTTTGGGTGTGGTCCGAAATTCAAGATGGCCACCAGCAGCCATTTTGTACCAAAATTAGTGCAATCAGTCTTTTGTACAGCACTTCTGTATGAAAGTTCTGATTTGAATAAATTTTTGTATAAATGTTTAGTAACATGGAATACATCACATATTGTACAGGTTTTTTTCTCGTGCAAAAATTATGCAAATTAGATGAACTTTCATTTATTCAGTGCTACTTATACAGTGTAAGTGCACATGTCAATATGGTTCAGGCTAGAGGCTGTATTTATGAACCAATCTTCACAAAACTTCGTGGGTACCTTTGTTATCACCTTGGGACGAGAATGGGTGTTTCTGGGTGCGGTCCAAAATTCAAGATGGCTGCCAGTGGCCATTTTGTACCGAAATTGGTCCAATCAGTTTTTTGTCACAAGTACTATACAGCTCGTATTTATGAACTGATCTTCACGAAACTTCTTGGGTACCTTTGTTTTCACCTTTGGATAGGAACGAGTGTGTTTTGGGGTGCCTTTGTTATCACTGTGCTATGAGAACAAATATTTTGGGGTTCAGTCAGACCCACTCTGGGACTCAAAGATTTTTTTCTAGTTTAGCATCTGACTGTCACCCACCTTTACCTATACATTTGTTACAGGCTACAGTCAGTATTTATGCACAGACCGTTACAATACTTTATATGTACCTTTGTTATCAGGTCATTACCTAGATGTTTGTCATTGCTCTGTCACATACTATACATGTACATGTCTTGACAAGTTGAGCTATAGTGTCATTGACACTTTCATTTTTTATACGCCCGTTTGAAAAAACGGGACGTATTATGTTATGGCGTTGTCCGTCCGTCTGTCCGTCCGTCTGTCCGTCCGTTTGGTTTCCGAACAATAACTTTAGTATTTGTTTTCCGAGTGGCTCCAAATGTGGTATGTGGTTTAATCACAACAAAATAAAGGTCAAGTTCGAATATGGGGTCGGTCCGAACATTTTTCGCCTGAATTATGGCCCCAGTTGGACTTAGAATTCGTCAAATATTTGGTTTCCGGATGATAACTTTAGTACTTCTTTTCCGATCGGCTCCAAATGTGGTATGTGGTTTAATCACAATAAAATACAGGTCAAGTTTGAATATGGGGTCGGTCCGAACATTTTTCGCCTGAATTATGGCCCCAGTTGGACTTAGAATTCGTCAAATATTTGGTTTCCGGATGATAACTTTAGTATTTGTTTTCCGATCGGCTCCAAATTTGGTATGTGGTTTAATCACAACAAAATACAGATCAAGTTCGAATATGGGGTTGGTCCGAACATTTTTCGCCTGAATTATGGCCCCTGTTGGACTTAGAATTCGTCAAATATTTGGTTTCCGGATGATAACTTTAGTATTTGTTTTCCGATCGGCTCCAAATTTGGTATGTGGTTTAATCACAACAAAATACAGGTCAAGTTCGAATATGGGGTCGGTCTGAACAATTTTTGCCTGAATTATGGCCCCTGTTGGACTTAGAATTCGTCAAATATTTGGTTTCCGGATGATAACTTTAGTATTTGTTTTCCGATCGGCTCCAAACTTGGTATGTGGTTTAATCACAACAAAATACAGGTCAAGTTCGAATATGGGGTCGGTCTGAACAATTTTTGCCTGAATTATGGCCCCTGTTGGACTTAGAATTCTTCGTCAAATATTTGGTTTCTGGATGATAACTTTAGTATTTGTTTTTCGATTGGCTTCAAACTTGTTAGTCTTTTTCTCAAATGACCGTAACATATATATATATGCCAGTATAAATTTCTCGCACTCTAAAAAAATTGCAAATGTGTTAAAATGGTACAATTTGAACAGTTCACGGGCGTATGATGCAATGCCCAGCGGTGCTCTTGTTAAAGTTATTGATCTGTTCCATTATTTGTTTCAACATGGGTGTCCTAAGCTATATTGCATGCTTCAAGGAAACTTGACCAGTCTATATATAACCGAAACACTGCAATACTTTGGAAAAAGTTTCAAATACCACTTAATTTGGGCACAATTGCCTTATTTGGGCACAGCATTTATAATCGCTATTTGGGGGAAATTTAAAGGCATGTTGCCAAAATAATTGCTAGATAGATTACAGTATTTTTTATCTGCTCACCTAACTGAAAGTCAGGATAATCTATTGTTATCAATCACCATCTGTCGTCGGTCATCTGTTGTCTGTGAACATGGTGTATGCCTCTTATCCTCCATAACCGCTGAACTGATTTCAGTTACATCTGAGGTGATTGCTTGTTCTAACATATTTTGTGTTTGTTCAAATCAATTTGCTCAGTCCCTTTTGGAGGGGTGGGGGAAATGCTTCAAAATTAAAAAAAAACTCTCATGAATCTGTGGGTGTAATGACTTTATATTTGGTACAGAGCTTCCTTTTGAGGTGCAGAATAAATTTGTTCAAACGAAGTTCGTGGAGCAATATATGCCTTTGTAATGGGAGGGGCAAGATTTTTGGCCCCGCCTAAAATCTTTCTTTTCTGAACCAATGAGTTGATTTGAACTAAATTTGGTATGTGATATTACTATGTCATAAGTACCTAATTCATGCCAAAAAAAAAAAATTCCTGTGTCCCTGTAGGAACCACAGGAGCTAAGAATAGAAATATTTTCAAACACCCCTATTTCCCAAACTGCATTGAACAGAGAACTGTCATTTGGTATGAAGCATCCTTAGGACTAGTAGAATGGAATGGTAAAAAAAATGCCATCTGTTGTGTCAGTGTGTTCTGTAAAGGGGGATGGGGGGGGGGGGGGGGTGGGGAGGGGGGGGGGGAGGAATTTTCTTCCCCAGAAAGACTGATCAGAATCTTTGATATATTGTATACAGCAGGGCTTGCCTTGAGTAAAATGGTCGGGGCCTAAAAAAAAAGTCCCCCAGATGTTGAGGTCGGGGCCTGCTGGGGGCCTGAAAAAAGTCCCCCCAGATATTGAGGTCAGGGCCTTTTGGGGTAATTTTATGTTGTTACATTCTTTCCAATGGCGACCTTAGTTGATTACTTTTGCTTAGAAAAAAAAATTCTGGAGATGAAACGACTTGGACCCATCATGTGGGTGCTGGACGTTTCGAACATATACATTTTGGATTTTTTGTTGATAAAATTTCAGGACGTTTCGTACATATTGTGGGGTGTGTATTTTCGATCCAAGGGTTGTCTCAAAGAAAAAAATTGAAAAAAAAAAAAATTTCAGTTTACCGTTTAAATAATTTCAATCCATGAAAATTCCCCACAGCTTTGGATATTTCAGAAATGGAATGCGCCCCACCTCTCCATAGACAAAGGTACACATTTTATTTTATTTCGTACATTTATTTTGACGGCAGTTTCTCTGTCTCGTGTTGCATTTATTTAGATGTTAGGATCGGATGTACCCGTGCATAGTATTGTGGGATTGAAGGGAATTCCCCCATTAGTTGACAAGCGTGCTTTCGAAGTCTCGTAAATGTGTTGTTTTTTTTTGTTTAATCTTGGGATTTTCTCAGTTTTCATGCGGATTTCGGTGGATGTTAATTCGAATCAGACAAAAACAGTTTGTATTATTATTTTATCTGTTATTTGCTGCTTCTTCTATAGTAATCACACTTACGTGAATGAGACATGAATGGAAAAATTAATCTCGCAAAATTTTGTTGCCCAAACCTACTAACACTGAGATTTCGGGAGCCAAGACAGAAAAAAAAAGTCGGGGCCGAAAAAAAAGCCCCGAGAAGGGGCGGATCTCGGGGCTGGGGCCGATCGGCCCCGACTCAAGGCAAGCCCTGATACAGTATCCTTGGGGGTGGGGAATTGATACCAGTTTGTTGAAATTAAGCCCTGCGGTTTATATGGGTGCTCAATGCAGGGGCCTGACCTTTAACTTGGGGCAATATGGGGAATAAACTTTAAAAATCATCTTCTTCAGAGCCAACAGTCATTATCTTTTAAGATTTGGTTGACATTTATGTTATGAGGGTCAGATTCAAGTGTGTTCAAAGCAAGTCCCTCAGTTAATATTTGTTCTTCCTATGGGGCCCAAATTTTAACTTAGCGCAATATGTTGAATAATCTTTAAAAATCTTCTTCTTCAGCTCCACCTGTGAGAATCTTTTGGTATACATCACCCTTATGGGGTTAAATATAATTTTATTCAAACCAAGCCTCTGGGTTAATATTTGGGCTCCCCATTGGAGCCCAAATTTTTAACTTAGTCCAATATGAGAACTAATCTTTAACACACTTCTTCTCCAGAACCTGAATCTTTTGATATATGGGATATAAAATCCTTACAGTGGCTGGATTCAAATTTGTTCAAGTCAAGTCCATCGGTTAATAAATTGGGCTCTCTGTGGGAGCCTGGATTTTAATTTTGTGCAATATGGGAAATAATCTTTAAAACTCTTCTCCAGAACCACTTTTAGAAATCTTCTTCAGATCCTCCACTCAGAATCTTTTCATATTTGGTATACATCATTCTTAGAGAGGTCAGATCTAAGTGTTATTAGTCCCCTACGGGAACCGTAAGGGGACTATAGGATTGCACTCCGTCCGTCTGTCTGTCCGTCCGTCCGTCCGTCCGTCCGTCCGTCCGTCCGTCTGTCTGTCTGTTTTTTATGTTACCACCTCTCCCTCCAACATGCTTTAAGCTACACCTTTCGTATTTGGTACATGGATAAATGGTTCTGAGAGGATGATGCACGCTCAAAATTTTTTTTTCAGAATCCAAGATGGCGGAATGGCGGCCATTTTTGTTGTGTTTTTTAAGCTTTTTTTCTCTATTTTCATGTTACCACCCCACCCAGCAACATGGTTCAAGCTACACTTTGCATATTTGGCATCTACGGGAACCGTAAGGGGACTATAGGATTGCACTCCGTCCATCTGTCTGTCTGTCCATCCGTCCATCCGTCTGTCTGTCTGTTTTTTATTTATGTTACCACCTCTCCCTCCAACATGCTTTAAGCTACACCTTTCATATTTGGTACATGGATAAATGGTTTTTGTTGTGTTTTTTAAGCTTTTTTTTCTCTATTTTCATGTTACCACCCCTCCCACCAACATGGTTCAAGCTACACTTTGCATATTTGGCACATGGATAGAGGGTTGGGAGGGGATGATGCATGTTCAATATTTTTTTTTCAAAATCCAAGATGGCGACATGGCGGCCATTTTTGTTGTGTTTTTTAAGCTTTTTTCTCTATTTTATGTTACCACCCCTCACTCCAACATGGTTCAAGCTACACTTTTTATATCTGGCACATGGATAGAGGGTTGTAATGGGATGTTGCACGTTCAATATTTTTTTTCCAAAATTCGTCCGTCCGTCCGTCCGTCCGTCCGTCCGTCCGTCCATCCATCCGTCCGTCTGTCTGTCTGTCTGTCTGTCTGTCTGTCTGTCTGTTTTTTATGTTACCACCTCTCTCTCCAACATGCTTTAAGCTACACCTTTCATATTTGGTACATGGATAAATGGTTCTGAGGGGATGATGCACGCTCAAAATTTTTTTTTCAAAATCCAAGATGGCAGAATGGCGGCCATTTTTGTTGTGTTTTTTAAGCTTTTTTTTCTCTATTTTCATGTTACCACCCCACCCACCAACATGGTTCAAGCTACACTTTGCATATTAGGCACATGGATAGAGGGTTAGGAGGGGATGATGCACGTTCAATATTTTTTTTTTCAAAATCCAAGATGGCGGCATGGCGGCCATTTTTGTGGTGTTTTTTAAGCTTTTTTCTATATTTTATGTTACCACCCCTCACTCCAACATGTTTCAAGCTACACTTTTTATATCTGGCACATGGATAGAGGGTTGTAATGGGATGTGGCACGTTCAATATTTTTTTTCCAAAATTCAAGATGGCGCCATGGCAACCATTTCTGTTGTGTTTTTTAAGCCTTTTTCTCTATTTTATGTTACCACTACTCCCTCCAACATGGTTCAAGCTGCACTTTTCATATATGGTACATGGATAAAGGGGTTGTGAGGGGATTATGCACGCTCAATATTTTTTTTCAAAATCTAACATCTGTCTGTCTGTCTGTCTGTCTGTCTGTCTCTGTCTGTCTGTCTGTCTGTCTGTCTGTCTGTCTGTCTGTCTCTCTGTCTGTCTCTGTCTGTCTGTCTGTCTGTCTGTCTGTTTTATGTTACCACCTCTCCCTCTAATATGCTTCAAGCTACACCTTTCATATTTTGTACATTGATAAATGGTTCTGAGGGGATGATGCACAGTCAATATTTATTTTTCAAAATCCAAGATGGCAGAATGGTGGCCATTTTTGTTGTGTTTTTTAAGCTTTTTTCTCTATTTTATGTTACCACCCCTCCCTCCAACATAGTTCAAGCTACGCCTTTCATATATGGTACATGGATAAAGGGTTGTGAGGGGATTATGCACGCTCAATATTTTTTTTTCAAAATCCAAGATGCTTATATACTCTAGTGTCTTCTGTGACAAAAACACCTTATGTCACAAAAGCGCTGTAGGGGACTAATACCACCTCGGTGGTCAAACACTTGTTCAAACCAAGTCCCTGTGTTAATATTTGGGCTCTTTGTTGAAGCACAAATTTGACGTTAGTCCAATATGAGAAATAATCTTTAAAACTCTTCTTCTCCAGAACCACTGGTCAGAATCTTTTGATATACAGTACGTGGAGAGTGTATTATCACTAAATCACCTTCATAGTGGAGATTCCACCCAAGCAACAATTGCAAATGTGTTGCAAAGCATAACAAGCACAGACAAAGTTTCAACCATTGGCTGAAACATTGCTTGTGTTTTTTGTCCATATGTACAAAATTTGAAAGTTATAGTTTGGGTGATAACTCCACTCTGTGGGTGATTTAGTTACAGTCCACTCTCCGCGTACTGTATGGTATGCTGAATCCTTACAGAGGCCAGTATCAAGTTTGTTCAAATGAAGTTCATTTGTGCTCTTTAAAGGAAGCCTGAATTTTAACTTAATGCAGTATGGGGAATAATCTTTAAAAATCTTCTTTTTCAAATCCACCACTCAGAATCTATTGATTTTGGGTTTGCAGCATCCTTATGGGGGCAGTTTCAAAGTTTGTTCAGACCAAGTCCCTGAGTTAATATTTGGAGACCAATTATTTGTATTGTTTAAAAATCTGCTTGGGTAGAATCTATCGGCTTTTGCCAGTGAGTACTTCAGGCTACTTGGGGCCCTATTTTTAAAGTAGAAATGATAATGAAATTAAATCTTGTAGAAAAATTCAATTTTTTTTAAAGTTTAAAAGTGTTTTCAGTAGTGTATATGATTTATGTCCCAGACATCATCCAGCTGTTTTCTATAAATGCACATGGCACTTTTAGTGTATATTTCATGAAAATACCAGATTGATTGCAAATTTCAACACTTTTATAGGCTGCAGATATAATGCAGAAATTGTACAATGATGTATTTCTAAAATATGATGCCACAATGTTAGAAATCAATCCAATGGCTGAAGTCACAAATGGAAATGGTGAGTTATTTTTGTGTTACTCAGTTAAGCCTCATACAATATATACAACTATCAATACAAAAGCGGACACATTCATGATCAGTCAAAATTATCTATTTGTTTTTCTGCTCACAACTTACCTGTCAAAAATGAAAAGCAAAAAAACATTGCTTCTCAGATATTATTATACACCCCCCCCCACCCCCCACCCCACCCCCACCTCCTGTTTATGCAATACCTTGAACAGTAGTTATCGGATTTTACTTAATTATCGTTTGCTGCATTTTATTAACAATGCCTTGGGACAAGTTTGATATCGATCATCATTCAGTGAAAATTAAGGTAGTTATTGCCCTTTGTTTATTTAATTTTTTTTAAATTTCATTGTTTATATAATAACTACAATTCGGCCACCGTGGACTGGTCACTTTCCACGGGTGGGCAATATTTCCACTGGTGCAATCATATTGAATTCCAAACACTAATTATATGAATAATTATCAAAAGTTTAATTAATGAAGCACTGGGCCCAGGACATCCCACTTTGAGCTTTTGGCTGATGCATGCTCTGTTAACTTTTACAAACCTGGCTTCTTCTTTCTTCTCCACAGCCATTCAGCCAAATTCAAACATATTAAACCTTCCCTGGGATATTTCCTTTCTATTTTGTTCAAATGGAGCGGCTGCTTTTTTCGGGCTCTGGGCAATGATGCCAAAGCCTAAAAATCATTAAAATTCTTCTTTTCATGAACCACCAGAGAGATTTCCTTGATATATGGTATGTAACATTCTTTGGTGTTGAAGATTAAAGTTTGTTCAAGAGAAGTTGGTAGATCAATATTTGGGCTCTTTGTGGGCACATATCCATTTTGGGCCCCGCCCGAAATTTCTATTTCAAGAACCGATGGGCCGATTTGAACCAAATTTGGCATGTGGTATAAGTGGGTCCAAAGTACTTGATTTATGCCCGAAATTATATTTTCGCTGCCCTGTGGGTACCCCAGGGGCTAAAAATAGAAAAAAATTCAAATGCCCATATTTTCCAGACTACACGGAACAGAGAAGTGTTATTTTGTAAGAAGCATCCTTTTGACCGGTAGAATGGATTAAAAAAAAAAGGCCATTGATTGTGTTGGGGTGTTCTGTAGGGGCATTTGCAAAAATGCTGAGTCAGCATATTTGCAAAAATTTAAAAAAAATTTTTCTTCAGAACCGCTGATCAGAATCCTTTTGGTAGTTGGTATACAGCATCCATAGGATGGTCAAATACAAGTGTGTTCAAGTCGACCCCCTCAGCTCTTTTATGGGATCAACAGAGGAGCCCAAATAATTAACTTAGGGTGCTATGGGGAATAAGCTTTAAAAATCTTCTTCAGATCATACAGTCAGATTCTTTTCAAACTTGGTATACAGAATGTCTACAGGGGGTCAGATTGAAGTGTGTTCAAATTGAGTCCCTCGGTTAATATTTGGGCTTCCTATGGAAGCCTGAATATTAACTTGATGCAATATGGGGAATAATCTTTAAAAATCTTATTCTTCAGATCCACCGGTCAGATTCTTTTGACATTCGTTATGCAGCATCTCTAGGTGGGTTAGATTCAAGTTTGTTCAAATGGGATCCCTGGATGAATATTTGGGCTCTTTATTGGAGCTCAAATTTTAACTTGGTGCAATATGAGAAAATTTCTTTAAAAATCTTTTTCAGACCCACTAGTGAGAATCATATTTGGTATGTGACATCTTTAGAGGTGTAAGATTTGAATTTGTTCAAATCGACTCCCTGAGATAATATTTGGGCTTCCTATGGGAGTCTGATTTTTAATTTGGTGGAATAGGGGGGGATATTCTTTAAAAATCTTCTTCTTCAGATCCACCAGTCAGATTCCTTTGATATTTGGTATGCTGCACCTTTGGGGGGTTAGATTCAAGTTTGTTCAAATAGGATCCCTGGATGAATATTTGGGCTCTTTATTGGAGCCCAAATTTTGAATTCGTGCAATATGAGAAAATTTATATAAAAATCTTCTTTTTCAGACCTGTTATTGAGAATCCTTTCATATTTGGTGTGTGACATCTCTCAAGGTGTAAGATTTGAATTTGTTCAAGTCGAATCCCTGGGTTAATATTTGGGCTTCAGGTGAGAGCCTGAATATTAACTTTGTGCAATATGGGTAATAATCTTTAAAAATCTTCTTCAGATCCATGAGTCCGATTTTTTTGATATTTGGTATGCAGCATCTTTAGGGAGGGGTGGGGGGGGGGGGGGGGTTGGGGGGTTAGATTCAGGTTTGTTCAAATGGGATCCCTGGATGAATATTTGGGCTCTTTATTGGAGCCCAAATTTTAACTTCGTGCAATATGAAAGAATTTCTTTAAAAATCTTCTTTTTCAGACCCACCAGTGAGAATCCTTTCATATTTAGTATGTGACATCTCTAGAGGTGTAAGGTTCAAATTTGTTAAAATCGAGTTTCTGGGTTAATATTTGGGTTCCCCAAGGGAGCCCAAATATTTACTTAGGGCAATATGGTCAATTATTGTTTAAAATCATCTCCTTCAGATCCAGCAACACCTCTGGGAGGGTTAGATTGAAGGTTGTTCAAATCAGGTCCTTGGCTTAATATTTGAGCTTTTTATTGAAGCCCAAAGTTTAACTTAGAGCAATATGAGAAAATGTTGGGAAAATTCTTCTTCTTCAGATCCACCAGTGAGAATCCTTTCATATTTGGTATGTAACATCTCTAGGGGTGTCGAATTCAAGTTTGTTCAAATTGATTCGCTGGTTTTCTTGTTTTTTAGCTTAACTTGTTAAAGTCAAGATAAGCTATTGCCATCACTTGTGCGGAAGTCTGTTAGTCTGTAAGTCTGTGAGTGAGTCCGAGTCTGCAAGTCTGTTCACATTTTCCTTTAGCACAGGCTACACCCTGTAGTTCTTATCCGATCGCCACAAAATTTCATATGCAGGTTTGGGGTGATTTCTAGATAAGAATGTCCCCTTTTGGTCACAATCGGTGAACCATGATGGCTGCCCGAGCCCAAAACCTGAAATCCTTTAGCACAGGCTACAGGTCGTATTTTTGAAGGGATTTCTTTGTAACTTGGTTGGATGCCTCTGTGTAATATATAGATGAGAACATCCCCTTTTGGTGATGATCTGTCAACCGTTACGGCTGCCCAAGCCCGAAACCCAAAAACTTTTAGCACAGTCAGCAGGTCATATTTAATATGGAGGGATTTCATTGTAACTTGGTAGGATAACTCTGTATGATGTCTAGATGAGAACTTCCCCATTTGGTCGCGATCTGTCATCCATGATGACTACCTGATCCCAAAACCTACACAGTCTACAGGTCATATTTATAGAGGGATTTCATTGAAACTTGGTAGGTTTACTCCATATAATGTCTAGATAAGAACGTCCCCTTTTGGTCGCGATTGGTAAACTATGACGTCTACAGGGGCCCGAAGTCTGAAAACCTTTAGCACAGTCTACAGGTCATATTTATGAAGGGATTTCATTTTAACTTGGTAGGATGTCTCCAGATAATGTCTAGATGAGAACGTCCCCTTATGGTCATGATCATTCAACCATGACAGCTGCCCAAGCCCAAAACCCGAAAACCTTTAGCACAGTCTACAGGTCGTATTTATAAAGGGATTTCATTGTAACTTGGTAGCATGACTCAGTCTAATGTCTAGATGAGGACATCTCCTTTTAGTTGTGATCGGTCAACCATGATGGCTACACTGGATCGAAGCCCAAAAACTTTTAGAACAGTCTACAAGCCGTATTTATGAAGGGATTTCATTGTAACTTGATAGGATGACTCGTTTTGGAATAATTCCACTGTAAATTGGTAACTTTCATTGATATACATTAACTGTGAGGCCACATTAACTGTGAGGGCCACATTAACCCAGCCCTCAATTCTTTAGTACAGTCTACACCTCATATTAATTTTATTGAAAACATAACATACAGGGAACAGAAATTAACATATTCCCAATTAGCACAATTCTTGTCTTATTTCATATTCCTTTCATAAACATTGAACATTATCCTTTTCATCAAACATAACACACAGACAAGTTAATCTACAGTGTCGTTGACACTTTCGTTTTTTTTGGTGGGGAGAGGGGGAGGATGCTAGAGAGAACCACAGTAGTTTAAAACAAAACAAAAATCTCATTCGGTTGTTGTTTTTTAATACTTCACAGAATAGAGTTTTCTAGGAAGCTTTCCTAGGATCAGCAGAAATGAATGGCCAAAAAAGTTGCCTTTGGTTGTGCCATAGCAAATCAAAAAAATTGCTCTTGCTGCTGATCACATGATGATACACTCATCTGTTTTGACAATTTGAGCCAAGTGAGCATTTTAGGCTCACATGAGCCTCTGGTTTTAGTATTATCGACTTTAATCTCAAACAAATTTTTGTAAATTCATATTTCGAATCTAGCTGTATAAATTTGCATAATTTCATGTTCTTACTGTTGCTAGCGTCACATCAAGACGTCGCAATTCAGACATGTGGTGAAATGAAAAGTTCACACATGTAGTCAATAGCATGTATGTCTCCATTTGCCTCTTGAATGGCAAGACATCGACGGCGCATGGACCTGATAAGTCCCTGGATGTCACCCTGTGGTATTGCGTTCCACTCCTGCCTTAGAACATTACGTAAATTTCCTAAAGTTTGAAGATCATGAAGTCATACCTGATGATCCATTTGATCTCAAAGATGCTCGATTGGCAACAAATTTGGTGAAAGTGGGGGCCAATGAAGAAGTTCGATGCTCTGCTCCTCAAGAAAGTCACGACAGATATATGCCACATGACATTGGGCATTGTTTTGCTGGAATAACTGCAATCCGACTTTGGCGTTGGACAACAACAGCTTTAAGAATTTCATGCCTATATCGCTGTCCATTTGGATTACTATCGATGAAGATCAACTGCGTTTGATGGTGCACGGACGGAAATTCCTGTCCAAACCATTACACTACCCCCGCCGAAACGGTCGCATTACCGCATGCAAGCATCAGAAAACCGTTCTCCTCGTCGGCGATACACTCTTGCCCCACCATCAGCGTGCTGTAGACAAAATCGTGATTCATCACTAAAAAGAACTGTGCTCCAACGCTGCTGGGTCCAGTGAACATGCTGACATACCCATTCCATTCTGATGGTACGATGACATTGGGTAAGGATTGGTCCATGGTATGGACGCCTCCTTCGGGTGCCGTGTTCAGCGAGTCTATTGCGGGCAGTTTGTGCACTGATTCTGTTGTTCTGTCAGGAGTAATTGCTGCTGTCTTCGTCATCGGAAGGAAGCGATCTGGCAAGTGAGACGTCCTGATGTGTCAGTCTTGTGCAGGGGTCGTAACTCTTGGTTAACCTGAATGCGGTCGGTCGGCAGTAGATCCAGTGGTTCTGTACCTTCCAATGAAATGGTTAATAGTGGCCACAGTGACTCTGAACTCAGCAGCGAGCTCATCTGGAGGTATCCCAGCCTCATGCATACCAATGGCACACAACCCCTGATTTTTGGTTAACCTTGGCTTTCTTTAAAATGTTGGAAGACAAAATCTAGTGTGTTTTCTCAATAACCCAGACTCTCTAGCACAACATAACACAGAGAAAATCGTCAGTCACCCATTCATTTTGACATTCTCGGGTAGCACATGCTATTTTGAAATCTGTAGCAAAATTGTATACAGTTGGGTGGACAACAACAACATGTCATTAAACTCTTTGCACGACTTCTTGTCCACAAACATGCAACATTTGAACTTTGGGTGGACAACAACATGTCATTAAACTCTTTGCACGACTTCTTGTCCACAAACATGCAACATTAGAACTATTATATTTTCATCCTTTAAGCTATTTTCTCACATTTGTTTCTTTTATATTTTCTTTTTTGACTCGGTATATATCCATATTTGTGTGGGTTATCGAAAACTAGTAAACTACACAGGATGTAAATAAAAGCTGCTTTGTATCAACCTTTTAGTTCTATTTCAGTCACCCAAACCAACAACTATCCCCAGAAGGGGGAATTTTTTTACAATTTTATATTTTTACATTTTTATACACTCAGAAATAACTTCTTTCCATTAATTTGCATTAAAATAATCTTTCGGACAATTTTCATTTTATTTTTATTTTATTTCAGTTGTATGTATGGATTGCAAGATCAATTTCGATGACAATGCATTTTATAGACAGAAATCCATATTTGATTTAAGAGATTGGAGTCAAGAGGATGCACGAGATAGAGCAGCAGCAGAAAGCAATTTAAATTATATTGGCTTAGATGGAAATATAGGATGCTTAGGTATTCTTATAGTTTAACTCCTTGCATGCTTCTGGTGGATATTCCCGCCCAGGGCAGAATCTCTCCTGCCATTGAAATATATATAATTTGGGTACATTTAATCAAATTTTCCCCCTGTAAATTGATTGGATTTTTGCACCAAGGATTTCTTGTGTTAAATTTAGAAGACTTTTTTATCAGATCTAGTCATGGCTGCTTCACAGCAGTCATGACTAGATTTTACGAAAAATATCTTGAAAATACTCAGTGGGATAAGAGTTAATGCTATTCAATACTATGACTATGATTTTATGCTTTATAAGAATTTTGGTTCCTTCCCAATTGAGTGTTCAGTGAATGACAGCATGCTTGGAAGAATATTATCCTTAAACTTACCCTTAAAGAACATATTCTATCACATCCACGTGTCCCTAGATGCAAAATGTACCACCACATTTAATCTTGAAGTTTCTGGACTTTCAACTCTGTTTTCTAGTACCATAAACTGAAAAAGTGAAGCTCTGTAGTGGTTTCTAGTCAAGTCTTGGCTGCCTCTATTGGCAGCCATGACTTGAATGAAAACCATCAAAAAGTTATCTTGATCTTCCCCTGGAACACACACTAAACATTTTACAAGTGAGAATTGGTCTTTTCTGAGTGAAAATATTAAAATGTAATTCATTGTACACATCATTTCTGTTTTTGTGCAGATATTTTTAATACCTCGCCTTAACCCTTTACCTAACATGGAAAGCAGACGACACTTGCACAAAAAATTCTTGAGTAACTAATTTTTTTCATTTTTTGTCTCAAAAACATAGGTTATATGATCCCTCATTGGAACTCGCTCGACAAGCTCGTTCCAACGAGGGGTCATAGCCTATGTTTTTGAGACAAAAAATGAAAACTAATTGCCGATTTTTGTGAATAGCATTGGCCGGTTTTGGCCATTATGTTGTATGAAGGGTTAAAATTGCCTTAGGGGATATAGTGAAAACTTGTCTGTCCATCATTTAATCTTTCTGTCATTCCATCATTCCAAAATAACAGTTTTGCAGACTTTTTTTCACCATACATTGAGATATTTGGCTGATTTATGGTATGTGGCTGTGTCATGGACACTTACAAATCGAGTTTGAGTTTGGTCCTTGTCGGATGATTTTTTTGCAGACTTATTGACCTTGAACTTCCAAAATAACAGTATTTTTATACTGTACCAATGACCCAGACTTAGCTGGTGCTAACTCTTAAAATTCTAGGGCCAAACACAAATTTTGCCCCCCAATCCCCAAAATTTGCATCTAAAACCAAAAGAAATCATGTCCTGAAGGACCTCCATACTTTGCCCTCACTGCGCATGCGCAGTGTCAAGGACGTCCCGAAATTGGCGCCAATTACCATTCTTTGTTTGGCCCTTCATCAGTTAACATCTCACTGATCTTTGTGCTTGTAAATCTCAGTTTAAATGATGCCAGACACATAAATATTGGAGAAATGGTGATTCTAAGGAGGATATACAAGGAGGAGAGGAAAAAGGAGTGACAGAAAATATTCAGGGCTGTAACTTAAAATTTTGTAATGAAATTATGTTAAGTTGCCTATTTTCGAGGCATGGGCCTGTTGTTGTCATTCTTGCTATGAAGTTGCACTGCTTATTCAGTGTTTCCTCTCCCCTTGTCCTTTAAGTCCCCTCTTGCTATTCTCCCATGCTTTTGGCATATTTTTGAGTAAGATTACTACTAAAATTTCTTTGGAGATTTAGCTTGGTAACAGAATGAATTCTGTTATTTTCCCCATGTTTACGTTCTCACCCATGGGTGTTTAGACATAGTGTTCTGCATCTACCATCTGATGTTCTGCAGATTCTTCCCTGGAAGTCTCTGTTTTGCATCAGATAGTGTATATTTTGGTAACTGATTTCGGGCCAGGATTGTCAGTGCCTGGAGTCATGTTTTCTGGTGTTTATACACTTCTTGTTTACATTGGCAACAGTCTCTTTTGAGGGGGGCTTTTTGCCTTTGTACTAGTTTATCTTATTACAAGATACATTATTATTATTCGTAAGTGTTGCATTAATTATTTAAAATAATTTTAAAATTTTTGTCCACACTTAGGCTTGGGATCCATTGGGGTTCAACGTTACTTTTCAGAAACTTGGGCTTTGCTGAAAAAATATTTTTCAAAATTTATTTTTGATTCCAATTGTTTTTTTCAATGTTAATGGATCATGTTATTATGTATCTTTGTTTTCAGGGGTTCGTGCGAGTACTAGGACTTATTGTTGTCTTTTCACAATGAAAGGATATTGTTCAAATTGTAATGAGAGGAAATCTTCCTCTGACTTTCATGATCATTGTATTAATTGTAGTCTGTGTACTCGCACTAACTCCTGTTCAGTATGTGAATATTGGGATGACAAACATTGGAAACGTGTGTCACGGTATGTTGTTAGCGGGGAAAGGGCTATGCCGGTCCTTTCTCCGCAGGGTCACTCTAGTTTTTCAGTTTCTATTTCAGAGGAACAAGAACAGGGTGATGTTTCCATGTTATCTTCCAAAGGTGTGCTTCCGTCATCACAATCAAATGAGGAGCTAGCGGCAAAAGTGCTCATGGAGATACGCCAGTTGCCTAAGAGGTCCCTAGTAGGATCGACGGCGCTGTCGACTGCTAGCTCGCCCGGTGTAGCGTCCATTCACCGAATGGTTCGGCAGCCGGGTTCGTCCGTTGCGGTCCAGGAAGGAGTTTTGGGTGATGCGAGCACTATAAACATACAAGGTGCACACCCAGTGACGGCGGATAAAAGGAGAGATCGGAGGAAGCCTTGTAGTCCGGTTCCTAGCTCGTCCAGGTCCAGCCGGGCCGCGAACGAGAGAGGCCCCTCTCTCGTACAACAACATCTGGGACCAGATGTTGTGGTACAAAATGTTTCGCAAGCTCGGGACGCTCTGTTATATAGGCAGTTCAGAGAGACTGTACAGGCTTCCTCATCCTCTCAGCAGCGCACACGACCGCACCTTGGCTACGTGACCGCGGATATTCAGCCTGCTTCGCCGAACAGGGATTCAACGGCGATCAGGTCACGCCATCCGGTAGCCAGGGACAAGAGGCCAGTAGACTCCGGACGTTCGCATAAGAGAAGTATGCGGGAGTCAGTTGATGCGGAGCTTCCGGCGGCTAAGCAGTGAAAGACCGCTACTCCGCAGGCCTCGATGACGGACGTGCTTGCTCAGATAGCGCAAATTATCGCAGCATCCCAGCAAACAACAGAATCGTTGTCGGATCAGGAATTATCCGACGGCGCTGGGTCGGTACGCTCCGCCGAAGCATCGGGTGCAGACGACTGGGAGCATCATGAGGTCCGACCGGATGGCGAAAGGGATACTGAGGACTTGGAGCTATCCCTTTCGGAACAACATAAAGCTGCCGTAGATTTCATCCGGCACTACATTCCTCAAGTTGTTCCGTCGGGTCAGACTGCTGCGATGCCGGACAAGAGACTGATAGCGTCATTGGACACTGAATTTTTTGAGCGGTTCAGAGACATCGTCCCTGAGTTTCCGTCACAGTCCAATAATGTCACAAGAACATTCGAATTATTGAACGACGCTATCTTTAAGCTTGCTTCCAAAACAGGCAAAGCTGGTTTCTTGTCCGCCAGTGCTCTTAACCTGCCTTTCATCAATTCAAGGAATAAATTCGATACGGCAGGACAGGGCATACCGAGAGTTCCTCTGCGTCTAGACGACGAGGCGGAAGACTTGGAATTGTCATTACCGTCATCTATGTCCATTCCAACCGCGGTGTTGGAAATGACAATTACGTCTAACAGAGCCAGCTTAGACGCTTTATCATATGCAGACCACCTTACAAAGGCGTTATCACTGCGTCTTCAAGGGAAAGAATTGCAGGATATACAATCCTCATTAAGACTTCTTTCAAGGGCAGTGGCTTATTCCACGTATAACTCCGCCCTCAGTGGCAAACCTGGAGTTGGTTAGACGTGACGCAGCCCTAGCTACATCCACACGCGTGGATAGTAAGGTGAAGAACTCTCTCAGAGTCGCTTCGGTCTCCGGAGAGCTTCTCTTCGATGGCAAGCTTTCTGCTATCTATGATAAAATAACTAAGAAAGCTTCGGATTCTCTGCTTTTTAAATCCGCTTCCAAAAAGTCGGATTCAGCAGATAAGAGTAAGACAGGCACTTCTGGGACTAATACGCCCAAGAGAGGTTCCTATAGAGGTTCCGGTGCGTCCTGTTGGTCTTATTCTAGAGACCGTCAAGGCAGCGACTCAGTGTGGGACGTTCTTTGGGCCGAGACAACCGGTCTGACGTCCCGAGGTCGACCGGACGAGGTGCGGGTCGTGGAGGACGTGGTTTCTCCTCCCGCAGGCCTCGCAGGTCCAGGAGGTGATGGTTGGAACCTCTATCGTGTTCCGGTTGGCGGAAGGTTGTCGAGTTTTACAGAAGAGTGGGCGTCGATTACGGACGACTAAGAATATCCTTCAACGAAAGCCTCCATTAACTCGAAGTCCAAAATGGACTCAACTTCCATCAAATTCGCAGAAAAGAGACGCTCTTTTATCGGAGGTACAGTCTCTTTTGATGAAGAATGCGGTAGAGGTCGTAGAAGACCAGGAATCACAGGGGTTCTACAGCCATCTATTTCTGGTTCCGAAACCAGACGGCTCGTTCCGTCCAGTCATAGATTTGAGCTGGATAAACAAGCTGATCGTTGCTCCGAAGTTCTATATGGAGACGATTCGATCGGTCAGTGCGAGTATTCGGGTGAACGATTATGCTACAAGCATAGATCTCAAAGATGCGTACTTTCACGTCATGGTACATCCGACATTCAGAAAGTATCTACGCTTCGCAGTCCTAGGAGTTGTATATCAATTCCGGGCGATGTGCTTCGGATTGAACCTAGTGCCCTGGGCTTTCACTCGAGTAATGAACTCGGTAATGATGTATTTCCGAGCTCATTCGTCTGCGGTAACGTCGGCCTACCTGGACGACATTCTTCAGAGGTACGGCAACGAGTTAACGCTTTAGAACGATGTGCAGAATCTGCTTCTATTGCTCCGACGTCTCGGTTTTGTTATAAACGAGGAGAAGTCGGATCTGGTGCCGTCCAAGTCATTCACTCATCTGGGAATGAGCTTCGAGACGCACAACAATCTCGTTCGTCTGCTGTTAACCAGAGCGAAGTTAATCAGTTGTTACGCTCGCTATTGTCTTCATGCAGACAAAGTCACAGCGAGGGAGTTCATGAGACTGATAGGTCTGTGCGGAGCCGCTGCGGATCTCATTCCGATGGGGCGGTTGCGCACTCGTCCTCTCCAAATTTTCTTGACTCAGAATTGGAGTGTGAAGATTCATTCGCTCGATATAGACGTTCTCTTGTCAGATCAAGTGAAACAAGAGATTCAGACTTGGGCAAACATTCAGTGGTTAACTCAGGGAGTTCCGCTGCAGTTGCCGGATCCGAGTTTTACGATTATGACGGATGCCAGTCAAACAGGTTGGGGTGCAACATTAATCCCAACGGATTCGAAGTGCCAGGGTCTTTGGGATCCACAGTTTCTAAGCAAGCACATAAACATCAAGGAAATGATGTCAATTTGGCTTGCGTTACGCCATTGGATGGACATTATTCACAAAGCTCATGTCTAAATCCTGTCCGACAATACGACAGTAGTGGCGTATATCCGGAACCAGGGAGGCACTCATTCCGTTCCGTTATTCAATTTAACGGAAAGAATCCTTCTGTTTGCTCTAGAACACCAAGTTCTACTTTCGGTCCGTCATATACCGGGTCGTCTGAATGTCCTAGCAGACTCCCTTTCACGGAAGGGTCGCTTGTTGCCATCAGAGTGGACTCTCAACAAACAGGTATTCAATCAGATTTGCTACCAATGGGAACGGCCAATGATAGACTTATTTGCGACACATCTCAACAATCAGTTACAGACGTATGTGTCACCATGTCCGGATCCACGAGCATATGCAGTAGACGCTCTATCGATCTCGTGGGACGGAATGATAGGATATGCGTATCCTCCAGTGCCGTTAATACAGCAAGTATTGCTAAAGATAAAACAATCTCAATGCAGGATTCTGTTGGTAGCATCTCTGTTTCCACAGAGACCGTGGATAAATCTACTCAGATGTCTGCTGTGGGACTTACCGCGAAAGCTTCCTCCAAGGGAGGATCTTCTTTCGCAGGGGAAATCGCGTCAGCTTCATCACAACCTGCAAGGTCTCAACCTTCACATATTTCCGTTGTGCGGTCCTTCTTGCATGGCAAGCCTTTTACAGGACGAGCAGTGGACGCGATTTCTAACTGTAGGAGGACCTCCTCTTCACTAAATTATGCGGCTAAGTGGAAGGTCTTTCGTCGTTGGTGTAGGGATCATTCTGTTGATATTTTTGATCCCTCCATACCAGACATTGCAAACTTTCTAGTATACTTGTTTGACGAGATCAAACTGCAGCCTGTTACTATTAAAGGTTATAGGTCTATGTTATCTGATACCTATGCACACCATGATAGTTTACAAATTGGATCTAATGTCTCTTTATCTAAGTTAGTTAGAAACTTCTCGATAAATAGACCTAGAACTCTTAGATTAATTCCCAAATGGAATTTAGCTTGGGTTCTTCTTAAACTGAAAGAAAAGCCATTTGAGCCTCTTGGGACAGTAGATTTGAAGTATGAGCTCTTTCTACATCTTGGGCTTACGCAAATAGTGTTGCTATTACAGATTTAATGGAGGCTGCTTATTGGTCTCAGCCATCCACATTCACAAATTTTTATCTCAGAAATATTGAGTCCATTTCTGGAGACCTGCATTGTTTAGGTCCGTTATCTGTTGCTCAGAATGTCGTCCACTAAACAGTTGCAACTATAGTTATGCAGGCTTTCTGTTCCGGCAGTGACTCCGTCCTGCTTCCCTCTTTGCTCTGGGCTATTTGACCCAGGGCAAGGGGAAGGGGGGGGGGGGTTCCCTTAGGTCACCATGCTTTATAGTGAAAAGCAAGGGGATTCCTCCTCCGGAGTCAGTAATTCTGAGTCGTTACCGGGATGGTTTTAAAGTGTAATATTAATGTTAAAAATTCATTCATGTCTTATTTTTAAAGTGTAGCTCGGTGTGAAGCATTTGTATATGTCAAGTGTCAAACGGGCGTTAATATAGAATATTATAAGAATATAAAGAGTCTCATTTCTCTGGACTAACTTTATTTATTGGCTTACTTTAAAAATAATTAGTATAAGGGGTTATACTGGATGTTAATAGAGAACATGAATGTTATTATGCTCAATTATGAAGGGTATTGCATCTTTCTAATTTAATATAAAATAAGAAAGATACATGTAAAACCTAATACTCCTTTTCTCCTTGAGGGGTTGACTCTATTTATATAGTTGAGCTTATTGGATTTCCTCTATGTCCTAGGCCCTCCAGCCTTTTTACTATTCAGCTAAGCCTGGGTCATTGGTACAGTATAAAAATGTTAAAAAATTTATAGTAATTTATATATTTTTTATACTTACCAATAACCCAGTTGGGGATGGCCCTCCCAGGAGTTGGGAACTCATACCTCCCCGCTGAGTACATAGCGCTGACCAGGCACTGCTTGTAAGAATGGTAATTGGCGCCAATTTCGGGACGTCCTTGACACTGTGCATGTGCAGTGAGGGCAAAGTATGGAGGTCCTTCAGGACATGATTTCTTTTGGTTTTAGATGCAAATTTTGGGGATTGGGGGGCAAAATTTGTGTTTGGCCCTAGAATTTTAAGAGTTAGGACCAGCTAAGTCTGGGTCATTGGTAAGTATAAAAAATATATAAATTACTATAAATTTTTTAACTTTCCAGACTTTTTTTTCACCATACATTGAGATATTTGGCTGATTTCTGGTATGTGGCTTTGTCATGGGTATCTACAGAATGAGTTTGAGTTTGGTCCCTGACAAATGATTTTTTTGTGGTGTTATTGACCTTCAACTTAGTTTATGATGTGAAAACCCAGAGAATCAGTTTTCCGGACCTTTTTGATACATCAAGTTTATATGATAGTTTATTATTTTTCATTGCTCATTTTAAGAAAAAAAATGGCATTTTCTGATGAAATGCTGTTTTGGGTTCTCAGAGAATCCTTCATTGAGTTTAACCCCCCCCCCCTGCCCCCCATACCCCCCACCCCCCTCCATTGGATCTTCCAAAATAAGTATGATATCATGAAACTTTAATAGTTTTCCCATTTTGCTTGATGTATATTTATTTGCACATGTAAAAATAACTAAAATATTATGTGAATAGTAATTATTTTCGAACAAAGACCATAATTTATTATACGCTAAACAATAGATTATCGAAGAAATTGCGGAAAGATAGAAATCGTAACCCCCACTGTGTCAATCAAAATGGCAGCTTTCAAAGCATCACTTCAAGGTGAATACAAGTCAAATTATCACTGGAAATGATCAATTTGTTCTAAAAACATATAATGAAAAGTAAATCTGGTGTTTTTGAGTGGATACCGATCATTTCCAGCAATAATTCAACACGTATTCACCTTGAATTGATACATGAAACCTGCTAGTCCAAACATGACCTAAAAGGCTGTAATATAAGTTTTTGGTTTGGTACGTCCTTTGAAAGGACGTACCAAACCAAAAACTTATATTATAGACTTTCAGATCATGTTTGGACTAGAAACCCGCCAGCTGAATCAGATTGTAAGATGCTATCTGCTCCGAGTATTAATCAAATCACTTCCGCGTATCAATGATTCAATGTGCTGTTTACTTTCATGCATCAATTCAAGGTTGAAACGAGTTGAATTATCAGATTCCTATAAAAAGCATATAATAAAAAGAAAATCTAGTGTTTTTTAGTGGATACCGAAAATTATCTCATTTGTGACCGAGACAAATGGTTATAAACATTTGTCTCGGTCACTCCTGAGATAATTTTTGGTATCCACTCAAAAACACTAGATATCCTCTTATAACTCAACACAAATATATTTTATATTAACTGGTAGAGTGCTAAATTTTTTTTCGTCACTAAAATTTGTTCACATGTTTTCTTTGTTACAATTTATACAAGAGTGCCTACAGGTACTCTCCTATACATTGTAAGATGAATTGTAACAAGGCAAATCTATATGGATGAAATAAATTCACTTTAAAGATCATGTGAACCACATATACAGAATATGAAACCTTTAATTTATGGTACCAGCACTTAAGAATGGAGCCCAAATATGGGCATCCAGAACTCAACCAGTTGACAAACAGAAAAATCAAAATTAAAAACAAATGCCTCCCTCCCTCATTGATTTGAAAAATTAATAGCTGGAGAACCAAATGTATTTTATTTTTATACCACCCACTTGAAAAGTGGGCGGTATATAGCATTCATGGCGTCCGTACTTTCGTACTTACGTACGTCCGTACTTCCGTACGTCCATACGTCCGTGACGCTTTGGGGGTACACATCTGCTATCCGCTACTCCTCTTAAACCAGTGGGTGGATTTCATTGAAACTTACAGGCATTCTTTTCTATACATTATAGATGTGCACCTCCTATTTTGCTTTCAGGTATTTTTATTTTTTACTCTTTGCCAAAGGGCGAAATGAACTTAGCCAAATTGTTGTGATGCTTTAGGGGGGTACACTCCTGCTATCCGCTACTCCTCTTATACCAGTGGGCGAATTTCATTGAAACTCTCAGACATTTTTTTATATACATTATAGATGTGCACCTTCTATTCTGCTTTCAGGTATTTTTATTTTTTTTTTTTGAGGGGGGGGGGGGGGGGGGGGGGGTTGTCAGTGTTTGTGCTCTCTACATTAAACACACTTTTACTGTTGTAAAATGTTTCTTGGTGGGAGTGGGTGGTATCATTTAGTGAGCAGTGCTCACAGTTTTTCTAGTTTTATTTGGTTTTACCGCTTAGCAAACACTTCCCAGTAGTGTGTCTGGGTTTAGTGTTTGAAAATAGGATGTCTACAGACACCTCAACCCTCCCCCCCCCCAAAAAAAACCGCCACAACAACCCAAAACAAACAAAAAAATCAAATTTATTAGGCCTCTAAAAAAAAAATTGTTGTTTCTCAGGCAATTTTTCCTCAATTTTATGATGAGGGAGGCTTTTTTTAGCTCACCTAACTGAAAGTCAGGGTGAGCTTTTCTTATCACTCTTCGTCCGTCCGTCGTCCTGCGTGAAGGTGGTGTTTGAGCCTCTTTCTCCTAAACCACTGGCCACATTTTAATTAAATTTCATGTAAGTAGAGGTTATATAGGGGCATTTTGATTTTTATCCAAATTAGGTTTCAGCTCATATTGAGCAGAGGTGTGGAGGAAAAAATGGCCAAATTTTTTGAAAATCTTCTGATGAACCACCAGTAGCAGAGACTTGATATGTGGAATACAGAGTCCTTTTGAGGTTTAGAATCAAGTTTGTTCAAGAGAAGTTTGTCGGGCATTATTTGCCTTCGTTATGGGAGGGGTAAAAATTTTGGCCACCCCAAAAATTTCTATTTTCTGAACCGTGAGGTCGATTTGAACCAAATTTGATATGAGATGATAATGGGACATGAGTAGTTGACTGATGCAAAAAAAACTTTTCTCATTGCCCCGTGGGAACCTCGGGAGCTAAAAATAGGAAAAACCTTAAAACTGCCATATCTCCAAAAATACACGGCACAGAGAATTCTTATTTTGTATAAAGCTTACTTTTATCCAGTAGAATAGAATGGTTAAAAAAAAATCCCTATCGGTTTGAACACAAGGTACTTTTTTCAGGACTTTGAAAAAGTGCTGAGTCAGCACTTTTTAACACTGTAGGCAATGGGAAAAAGATAAAAAAAATCTTCTTCTCCAGATCCAGCCGGCAGAATCTTTTGATATTTGGTATGCAACATTGTAGGGTGGATCTGATTCAAGTTTGTTCAAATCGGCTCCCTAGATTCATATTTGGGCTCACTATAGAAGCTCGAATTCGAACTTAGTGCATTTCAGTAAAATTTCTTAAAAAATCTTCTTCTCCAGATCCAGCAGGCAGAATCTTTTGATATTTGGTATGCAACATTGTGGGGTGGATCTGATTCAAGTTTGTTCAAATCGGCCCCCTCGATTCATATTTGGGCTCACTATAGAAGCCCGAATTCGAACTTAGTGCATTTCAGGCAAATTTTTTCAAAAATCTTCTTCTCCAGATCCAGCAGGCAGAATCTTTTGATATTTGGTATGCAACATTGTGGGGTGGATCTGATTCAAGTTTGTTCAAATCGGCCCCCTGGATTCATATTTGGGCTCTCTATAGAAGCCCGAATTCGAACTTAGTGCATTTCAGGCAAATTTCTTAAAAAATCTTCTTCTCCAGATCCAGCAGGCATAATCTTTTGATATTTGGTATGCAACATTGTGGGGGTGGATCTGATTCAAGTTTGTTCAAATTGGCTTCCTAGATTCACATTTGGGCTCACTATAGAAGCTTGAATTCGAACTTAGTGCATTTCAGGCAAATTTCTTAAAAAATCTTCTTCTCCAGATCCAGCAGGCAGAATCTTTTGATGTTTGGTATGCAACATTGTGGGGTGGATCTGATTCAAGTTTGTTCAAATCGGCCCCCTGGGTTTATATTTGGGCTCAGTATAGGGGGGTGATGAGATTTAAGTTTATTCAAGCCATGTCCCTAGGTCCATATTTGGACTCACTGTGGGAGCCCGAATGATAACTTAGTTCAAAATGAGGAATTTTCTTTACAAATCTTCTTCAGATCCATGATCCATCAGTCAGAATGTTTTGATATTTGGTATGCATTATCCTTAGGGGGTGAGATTCAAGTTTGTTCAAGCCGTATCCCTAGGTCCATATTTGGACTCACTGTGGGAGCTCAAATTGTAACTTAGTTCAAAATGAGGAATTTTCTTTAAAAATCTTCTTCTTCAGATCCAGCAGTCAGAATGTTTTGATATTTGGTGTTCCGCATCCTTAGGGGGGGTGAGATTCAAGTTTGTTAAAGCCAAGTCCCTGGGTTCATATATGGGAAGCCTGTGGGAGACTGAATTATAACTTAGTTCAGTTTAGTTAGATGCAACTTGTTGAAATCAATTCTCTGGGTTGATATTTAGGCTACCATGTCAGGTGAGCACCCTCAGGCCCCTTGGGGCCTCTTGTTCTTTTTTTAATTCACAAACCAGTCCTGAAAATAGTTGGAATCAGAAATTTAACTATTTACACTATTATGTGGCAAACCAACTTTTTCAGCATTGAAAATTTCACATCATGTAGTTGAAAATCTGCCAAACAAGGTATAGTTGGATAAATATTTGTCCTACAAGTGCAGAAGAGATTTCCAGGTGAACAATGTGATGAGGCAGCTTTTCTGTGATGAGGTAGGTGCCTTTTCCTTGATAGGAATGAGCTTGTTCGAATGTGGGGACAATAGCTATGTTTGGAGACAAAAATTGAGAAAATTAGAAAAGAGATTTTTGTGATTAGCAGTGGCAGAAAATACTTAAATATTGAAAGAGAAGAACGCTATAAATTTTGGAGTGTGTACCAAAAGGCCAAAGGTTATGGGACTTTTCCTAAAAATAGAACTATCAAAAATTAGTTTCATGATGATAACTTAAGTTGTATTGATATCAAGTTCTTCTATGATAGTGGAAGAACACCATAGATTTTTATACTGTACCAATGACCCAGACATAGCTGGTGCTAATTCTCAAAAATCTAGGGCCAAACCCAAAATTTGCATCTAAAACCGAAAAAATCATGTCCTAAATGGTCCTCCATACTTTCCCTCCACTGCGCATGCGCAGTGTCAAGGAGGTCTCGAAATTGGCGCCAATTATCATTCTTTGTTTGGCCCTTCATCAGTTCACATCTGACAGATATTTGTGCTTGTAAATCTCAGTTTAAATGATGCCAGACACATAAATATTAGAGAAATGGTGGATCTAAAGAGGAAATAGAAGGAGGAGAGGAAAAATGAGTGGCAGGAAATAATCAGGGCTGTAACTTTTTACGAAATTATGTTATGTTGCCTAATTTCGAGGCATGGGCCTGTTGTTGTCATTCTTGCTATAAAGTTACACTGCTTGTTCAGTGTTTCCTCTCTCCCTTTCCTTTAAGTCCCCACTTGCTATTCTCCCATGCTTTTGGCATATTTTCTGTAATATTATTACTAAAATTTCTTGGGAGTTTTAGCTGGGTAACAGAATGAATTCTGTTCTTTTCCCCATGTTTACGTCCTCACCCATGGGTGTTTAGGCGTAGTGTTCTGCATCTACCATCTGATGTTCTGCAGTTTCTTCCCTGGAAGTCTCTGTTTTGCATTAGAGAGTGTGTTATTGGTAACTGATTTTGGGCCATGGTTATCAGTGCCTGGAGTCATGTTTCTGGTGTTTATACACTTCTTGTTTACATTGACAACGGTTTCTGTTGAGAGGGATTTTCTTGTCTTTGTATTAGCTTAATCATAACAAGATACATTATTATTATACGTAAGTGTTGCATTAATTTTTTTGTAATATTTAAAAAAATTTTGTCCACACTTAGGCTTTTTGGGATCCATTGGGGCTCAACGTTACTTTCAGAAACTTGGGCTTTTCTGAAAAAAATATTTTTTCAAAAAATTTTTTTGATTTCAATTATTTTTTCTATATTAATGGATCATGTTATTATGTATCTTTGTTTTCAGGGGTTGGTGTGAGTACTAGGACTTTTTGTGTTCTTTTCACAATGAAAGGATATTGTTCAAATTGTAATAAGAGGAAATCTTCCTCTGACTTTCATAATCATTGTATTAATTGTAGTCAGTGTACTCGCACTAACTCCTGTTCAGTATGTGTCAATTGGGATGACAAACATTGGAAACGTGTGTCACGGTATGTTGTTAGCGGGGAAAAGGCCATGGCGGTCCTTTCTCCGCAGGGTCACTCTAGTTTATCAATCTCTATTTCAGAGGAACAAGAACAGGGTGATGTTTCCGTGATGTCTTCCAAAAGTGTGCCTCCGTCGTCACAGTTAAAAGAAGAGCTAGCGGCAAAAGTGCTCATGGAAATACGTCAATTGCCTAAGAGATCCCTAGTAGGATCGACGGCATTGGCATCCGCTAGCTTGCCCGGTGTAGCGACCATTCATCGAATGGCTCGGCAGCCGGGTTCGTCCGTTGCGGTCCAGGAAGGAGATTTGGGTGATTCGAGCACTATAATAAGACAAAGTGCACACCCAGTGACGATGGATCAGAGGAGAGAACGGAGGAAGCCTATTAGTCCGGTTCCTAGCTCGTCCAGGTCCCTCCGGGCTGCGAGCGAGAGAGGTCCCTCTCTCGTACAACAACATCTGGGACCAGATGTTGTGGTACAAAATGTTTCGCATTCGGAGCATACGTCCGCCGCTCGGGACGCTCCGTTATATAGACAGTCCGGAGTGACTGTCGATAAGGCTTCCTCATCCTCACGGCAGCGCACCTTGGCTACGTGACCACGGATATCCAGCCAGCTTCGCCGATCAGGGATTCCACGGCGACCAGGTCACGCCATCCGGTAGACAGGGACACGAGGCCTGTAGACTCCGGACGTTCGCATAAAGGAAGTATGCAGGAGTCAACGTACACGGAGCTTCCAGCGGCAAAGCAACGTAAGACCGCTACTCCACAGGCCTCAGTGACGGACTATCCCAAATAGCACAACTTATCGCAGCATCCCAGCAAACAACAGAATCTCTGTCGGATCAGGAATTATCCGACGATGCTGGGTCGGTACGCTCCGCCGAAGCATCGGGTACGGACGACCAAGAACTTCATAGGGTCCGACAGGATGGCGAAAGGGATTTGGAGCTTTCCCTTTCGGAACAACATAAAGCTGCCGTAGATTTTATCCGGCATTACCTTCCAGAGGTTGTTCCGTTGGACCACAATGCTGCGATGCCGGATAAGAGACTGATAGCATCATTGGACACAGAATTTTTTGATCGGTTCAGGGACATCGTCCAATAAGGTCACAAGAACATTTGAATTATTGAATGACGCTATTTATAAGCTTGCTACCAAAACGGGCAAGTCTGGTTTCTTATCCGCAAATGCCCTAAATCTGCCTTTCATCAATTCAAGGAATAAATTCGAAACGGCAGGACAGGGCATACCGAGAGTTCCTCAACGTCTAGACGACGAGGCTGAAGACTTGGAATTGTCTATACCGTCGTCTATGTCAATTCCAATAATGTCTAACAGAGTTAACTTAGACGCCTTATCATACGCAGATCACCTTACTAAGGCGTTATCATTACATCTTCAAGGGAAAGAATTCCAGGATATACAATCCTCATTAATACTTCTTTCAAGGGCAGTAGCTTATTCCACGTATAACTCTGCCCTTTCAGTGGCAAACCTGGAGTTGGTTAGACGTGACGCAGCCCTAGCTACATCCACGCGCGAGGATGGTAAGGTGAAGAACTCTCTCAGAGTCGCTTCGGTCTCCGGAGAGCTTCTCTTCGATGGCAAGCTTTCAGCAATCTATGATAAGATAACTAAGAAAGCTTCGGATTCTCTGCTTTTCAAATCCGCTTCCAAAAAGCCGGATACAGCAGAAAGAGTAAGACAGGCACTTCTGGGACAAGTACACCCAAGAGAAGTTCCTATAGAGGTTCCTATGCGTCCTCTAGGTCTTATTCTAGAGACCGTCAAGGCAGCGACTCTCGTGCGGGACGTTCTTCTGGCCCAGATTACCGGTCAGACGTCCCTAGGTCGACGGGGCGAGGTTCGAGTCGTGGAGGACGTAGTTTCTCCTTCCGCAAGCCTCGCAGGTCCAGGAGGTGATGGTTTGAACCTCTATCGTGTTCCGGTAGGCGGAAGATTATCGAGTTTTATAAACGAGTGGGCGTCAATTACGGACGACCCCTGGGTTCGAGGGGTGATTTCGGAAGGACTAAGAATATCCTTCAAACGAAAGCCTCCATTAACTCGAAGTCCAAAATGGACTCAGCTTCCGTCGAATCCGCAGAAAAGAGACGCTCTTTTATCAGAAGTACAGTCTCTTCTGAAGAAGAACGCGGTAGAGGTCGTAAAAGACCAGGAATCACCGGGTTTCTACAGCCATCTATTTCTGGTTCCGAAACCAGTCGGCTCGTTCCGTCCAGTCATAGATCTGAGCTGGATAAACAAGCTGATCGTCGCTTCGAAGTTCTATATGGAAACAATTCGATCAGTCAGGGCGAGTATTCGGGTGAATGACTATGCTACAAGCATAGATCTCAAGGATGCGTACTTTCACGTCATGGTACATCCGACATTCAGAAAGTATCTACGCTTTGCAGTCGTAGGAGTTGTATATCAGTTCCGAGCGATGTGCTTCGGTTTGAACCTAGCGCCCTGGGCTTTCACTCGAATAATGAACTCGGTAATGATATATTTCCGAGCTCATTCGTCTGCGGTAACGTCGGCCTACCTGGACGACATTCTTCAGAGGTACGGCAACGAGTTAACGCTTCAGAACGATGAGCATAATCTGCTTCTATTACTCCGACGACTCGGTTTTATAATAAACGAGGAGAAGTCGGATCTGGTGCCGTCCAAGTCATTCACTCATCTGGGAATGAGTTTCGAGACGCACAACAATCTCGTTCGTCTGCAGTTAACCAGAGCAAAATTAATAAGTTGTTACGCTCGCTATTGTCTTCACTCAGACAAAGTCACAGCGAGAGAGTTCATGAGACTGATAGGTCTGTGCAGAGCCGCTGCGGATCTCATTCCGATGGGGCGGTTACGCACTCGTCCTCTCCAAATTTTCTTCACTCAGAATTGGAGTGTAAAGATTCATTCGTTCGATATAGACGTTCTCTTGTCAAATCAAGTGAAACAAGAGATTCAGACTTGGGCAAACATTCAGTGGTTGACTCAGGGAGTCCCACTGCAGTTGCCGGATCCGAGTTTTACGATTATGACAGATGCCAGTCAAACAGGTTGGGGTGCAACATTGATCCCAACGGATTCGAAGTGCCAGGGTCTTTGGGATCCGCAGTTTCTAGGCAAGCACATAAACATCCAGGAAATGATGTCAATTTGGCTTGCACTACGTCATTGGATGAACATTATTCAGAAAGCACATGTCCAAATCCTGTCCGACAATACGACAGTAGTAGCGTACATTTGGAACCAGGGAGGCACTCATTCCGTTCCGTTATTCAATTTAACGGAAAGAATCCTTCTGTTTGTTCTAGAACACCAAGTTCTACTTTCGGTCCGTCATATTCTGGGTCGTCTGAATGTATTAGCAGACTCCCTTTCACGGAAGGGTCGCTTGTTGCCGTCAGAATGGACTCTCAACAAACAGGTATTCAATCAGATTTGCTACCAATGGGAGCGGCCAATGATAGACTTATTTGCGACACAACTCAACAATCAGTTGCAGTCGTATGTGTCTGTCCGGATCCCTGAGCATATGCAGTAGACGCTCTATCGATCTCGTGGGACGGAATGATAGGATATGCGTATCCTCCATCGCCGTTGATTCAGCAGATATTGCTAAAGATAAAACAATCTCAATGCAAAATTCTATTGGTAGCATCTCTGTCTCCACAGAGACCGTGGATAAATCTACTCAGGTGTCTGCTGTGGGACTTACCGCGAAAACTTTCTCCACGAGAGGATCTTCTTTCGCAGGGGAAATCGCGTCCACTACATCACAACCTGCAAGGTCTCAACCTTCACGTATTTCCGTTGTGCGGTCCTTCTTGCACGGCAAGCATTTTACAGGACGAGCAGTGGACGCGATTTCTAACTAGGAGGACCTCCTCTTCGCTAAACTATGCGGCTAAGTGGAAGGTCTTTCGTCGTTGGTGTAGGGATCATTCTGTTGATATTTTTGATCCCTCCATACCAGACATTGCAAACTTTCTAGTATACTTGTTTGACGAGATCAAACTGCAGCCTGTTACTATTAAAGGTTATAGGTCTAAATTATCTGATACCTATGCACATTATGATAGTTTACAAATTGGATCTAATGTCTCTTTATCTAAATTAGTTAGAAACTTCTCGATAAATAGACCTAGAACCCTTAGATTAATTCCTAAATGGAATTTAGCTTGGGTTCTTCTTAAACTAAAAGAAAAGCCATTTGAACCTCTTGGGACAGTAGATTTCAAATTCTTGTCTTATAAGACAGCATTTCTCTTAGCTTTCTCTTCTGCTAGAAGAGTCAGTGAGCTTCATGCACTATCTGTGGACGATTCTCACTATCGTAGTGTCGGGAACACTATTACCTTTACTACTAATGTTGGATTTTTGGCTAAGAATCAGGCTCCTAATAAATATCCGGAACCTATTGTTATTAAGACCGTTCCGTCTTCAGACGGGCATAGGCCTTTACTCTTACGTATTTATAAACGAAGATCTCAGTTTATCAGAAAGGGACAAAAACACTTCTTTCTGTCTCTGATGCCTAATAGAAAGGACATTACGGTCCATTCTATTGCTAGATGGATTCAATTAACTATCCGTACTGCTTATGATAATCTATCTTCAACTCAGCAGTCTGTGCTTAAGATTTCAGCTCATGAAGTAAGAGCTCTTTCTACATCTTGGGCTTACGCAAATAGTGTTGCTATTACAGATTTAATGAAGGCTGCATATTGGTCTCAGCCATCCATATTCACAAATTTTGATCTCAGAAATATTGAGTCCATTTATGGAGACCTGCATTGTTTAGGTCCGTTATCTGTTGCTCAGAATGTTGTCCACTAAACAGTTGCAACTATAGTTATGCAGGCTTTCTGTTCCGGCAGTGACTCCGTCCTGCTGCCCTCTTCGCTCTGGGCTATTTGACCCAGGGCATGGGGAAGGGGGGGGGGGGGAGGGTGTTCCCTTAGGTCACCTGCTTTATAGTGAAAAGCAAGGGGATACCTCCTCCGGAGTCAGTAATTCTGAGTTGTTACCGGGATGGTTTTAAAGTGTAAAGTTAATGTTTAAAATTCATTCATGTCATATTTTTAAAGTGTAGCTCGGTGTGAAGCATTTATAGATGTCACGTGTCAAACGGGCGTTAATATACAATCCTCGGACACTTTTAAAGAGTATAAAGAGTCTCAATTCTCTGGACTAACTTTATTTATTGGCTTACTTTAAAAATAATTAGTATAAAGGGTTATACTGGATTTTAATAGAGAACATGAATGTTATTATGCTCAAATATGGAGGGTGTTGTGTCTTTCTAATTTATCATAAATAAGAAAGATAGATGTAAAGCCTAATACTCCTTTTCTCCTCAAGGGGATGACTCTATTATATATAGTTGAGCTTATTGGATTTTCCTCTATGTCCTAGGCCCTCCAGCCTTTTTACTATTCAGCTATGTCTGGGTCATTGGTACAGTATAAAAATGTTAAAAAATTTATAGTAATTTATATATTTTTTTATACTTACCAATGACCCAGACGGGGATGGCCCTCCCAGGAGTTGGGAACTCATACCTCCCCGCTGAGTACATAGCGCTGACCAGGCACTGCTTGTAAGAATAATAATTGGCGCCAATTTCGAGACCTCCTTGACACTGCGCATGCGCAGTGGAGGGAAAGTATGGAGGACCATTTAGGACATGATTTTTTCGGTTTTAGATGCAAATTTTGGGGATTGGGGGGCAAAATTTGTGTTTGGCCCCAGATTTTTGAGAATTAGCACCAGCTATGTCTGGGTCATTGGTAAGTATAAAAAATATATAAATTACTATACATTTTTTAACATTTTGGAGTTTGCAGCTGTGAGATTAAAGGTCATAGGACTGTTACCATAAATGGAACTTTGTCTTTGTCAAAGATTTCTTACAATGCAATATTTATGCTCCCCCCCCCCCCCCCCCCCCCCCCACTACTATGGGTTGGGGGGGGGGGGAATTCTGGAATCACCTGGTCTCTCTGTCCATCCATCCATCTGTCCATCCATCAGTCCATCACCTTGTCCATCTGTCTCCTGGCTGTCCCTCCATCTGTCTGTCTGTATATATAATTTTGTCTGGAGTTTTTCTCAGATGTTTATGGACCAATCTGCTTGAAACTGGGTACAAACTTACACACCATGGGAACCAGTGCACCTGCGATTATAGTTCCAGTCGGATTATTTTTGCAAAAATTATGCCCCTTTTCGACTTGAAAAAGCAGGCCTATAATTTTGTTTGGAGTTTTTCTCATATGTTCATGGGTCAATTCCTTTGAAACTTAGTATGGATGTTTACTACTACAGAAACCTATGCACATGTGATTTTAGTTTTGATCAGACTTTTTTGGCAGAGGTATGCCCCTTTTCATCTTAGAATAATCATGGCGGGGGGGGGGGGGGGCAGGGTATGGACAGGCCGATCTGGGACAGTCACACCTCTAGTTTAAGTTCTGTTTGACACTAAGTTCACAAGTTTGGTCCCCTGTGGAAGGTAAAAGCCCTTAAACTTGCTGATTTAGAAGTATTAACTGGCAGTGTGCTTAGGCTTTATTCCAAGTGCAGGTGCCACAAATGAACGGTCCGGAATTCTGTGGATTTGCTTCATATTGTCCTTGAAATGAAATTATTCAATGTGTATGTATTTGCAATGTTACAGTTTATGGGAGTGCTCCTTTAGGCATGCCCCCATAAATTGTAACAAGGCAAAGACATGTAAACAAATTTTAACAACCAAACATAATTGAGCACTCTGCCAATTAAGACATAAGGTCATAGGTTACAGGAGTGCCACTATAAAAGGAAGTTAGTCAAAATTCCACCAATTTATGACCAGATATGACTTTTCTTAACCCCTGGCACTCTGATAGTGCATCAGAATTTTCTCCAATCACTCTGTTTTTCTCTTGTTTAACTATGAATTTAATCAATTATTTCTTTTTTTGACAGAGCTCACTGAGCTCTGTCAGACAAGGTATATTTAGTTAAATATCAGACTGTATTGTGGGAAATATTTGCTGTCACTTTGACATCAGAGTGCAGAGGTTAAAGAGGTAATTTCTCAACTTAATTATTGTCTGAGTGATCCTCTCATTTGATTTTTTCAAAGATAGTTTGAAACCATTTATTCAAAATTTAGAATTATTAATTTGACTCTGTTTAGGTATTTGCTTTGTTGAAGGATAAAATTAGATATACACTATTAAAAAAAAAGTAGGGATGTCCAAACTGTAGTTGATATTTTCGGAAAATGGTATTGGATATGCGTGATTGGACATGTTACCAAGTTTAGTATGGATCATGAATGTCACCAGCCCACAAAAACTTTGTGCAGGTTTTTTGCATGATCGCCATGTTAATGACTGTGGAGTACGTTTTGAAATTTTCATTTGTACTGGACGGGCTTTTTCAGAGGTCTCATCATTCTTTTCTTGGTATAAACTTGTTCATCAATAGTTTCTGGTCGAAGCGTAACTTTTGAGGTATTCGAAGACTGACATGTGACAAACGTTTATGTGCCGTTAGCATGTTCGAAGCAATCAGCAAACAGACAACAGTGGCTCAAATTCTCAACGTTACTCAATCGGTGATTAGCAGGTTGTGGTCATGCTACCGTCAGATAGACATGTTGATGACAGACGTCGGTCAGGTCGTCCAAGGGCGACAACTGCTAACCAGGATCGTTTCATCCAAACCACAGCATTACGTAACCGCCATCAAAGTGCCTCAGAAATTGGACAGCATCTGAACCGAGCGACAGGCGAAACAGAGTGTGGCAGCAGCAGAACGGACAATACCATGACGTAACCATTAGGCAGCACGATCGTTTTGGTGGTGGGCCAGATATGGTGTGGGGAGGCATAACCATGACAAGCAACACAGCATTACATGTCATGCAAGGGCGTATCACAGGGCAGTACTACCGTGACATGTTTGCAGCTCATGTGGGGCCATTTGCGCGACGTCACGGCCGTTGATTCATTTTCCAAGATGACAATGCAAGAGCACACATGGCCCGTGTCACTACAGAGTTCCTCCAGGAGCAGAACATCACTACACTGCCTTGGCCAGCACTAAGTCCAGACCTTTCACCAATCGAGGACGGTCAGGGATATGCATGGCAGGTGCCTATGACAATGCCAACAGCCCCCTACCAATGTCCAGGAACTCACCGCTGCACTGCAGGAAGAATGGAATAACATCAGTCAAGCTGATATTGGACGTGAGGAGTATGCAACTTCGGATCCATGCTAGTCTTGCGAACCGAGGAGGATTTACAAGATATTGATGTCTTGGACTGAATGTGGTAAATTCTCTGACTGACTTCCATGTCTTCTACAGTGCAGTGCCTGGAATGTGTGCTTGTCAGACACCCAACTATCACTAAAATCATCCATCAGACGTCACAATGCAATGCCTCAACACTCTTTTTGATGAAAATATAAATATATTCCTTCATATATCTCACTTTTTCAAATATCCCCTACTATTTTTGAATAGCATATAAGGGTATAAGCATATAAGGGTGATGAAATTGTTACGAATTTGATAGTGTATATAAAAAGTGATAATGATTCAGGCCATTGAAATTTGATTCAGACAATGTATTTTATATTTTATTTTTGTACATTAACTTCAGTCAATGGAGCTGGTCTTGCCATGGCAACTATGGATATAATAAAACTACATGGTGGTGAACCTGCCAACTTCCTTGATATGGGAGGAGGAGCTACTTCAACACAAGTAAAAGAAGCATTTAGATTAATTACTTCCGATTCAAACGTAAGTTAAAATTTAGTGAACATTGCATATTAGTTGCAATACAGTGGGACCCTATTATCTGGTAGAGTGCTGGACACCCATATTTGAGTTTTATTTGGAAGTGCAGGTGCCGCAACTTAATGGCTTCATATTCTGTGGATGTGCTTCATATTATTTTTGAATTCAAATTATTCAGTCCGTGAGGATTTGCCTTGTTACAACTTTTGGAGAGTGCCACTATGCACTCTCCCATAAATTGCTGATAGGGACAAATTTGGTCGACCAAAAATAATTTAGCACTCTACCAGTTGACTGGTAGAGTGCTGGAATCCCATATTTGGGCTTTATTCCTAAGTGTGGGTACCACAATTTTATTCTGTGGATGTGCTTCATATTATCTTTGAAGTGTTATTATTTTATCAGTGAGGATTCACCTTGTTACATTTTATGGGAGAGTGCCTGCAGGCCCTCTCCCATAAATTGTAACAAGCCAAAGACCCATGAAGAAATTTCCAGGTCCAAAAATAATTTAGCTCTCTACGAGTTAATTGAATATCCACTTTGAAAGTGATCAATCTTCATCTTTGAGGATAGATTGATTGATTTATGATTTTATTCTGTGGCATACAAAGAGTATAATAGATACAGAAAACGGTAGATAGTAAAGATTCATAAAACTGTAGAAAACTAGCACAAACTATTATCCCATGAAAAAAGAATAAACATGCATACCGTAGGGAGGTGATATAGCCAGATTGGCTGTCTACCTGTGCCCCCCCCCCCTCCCAAATTGAGATGAAAATTACTTTGTGTCAGACCACTGGTTGGAGCACACCCAAATTATACATACTTTTTATGTGTACCCATACTATGTATGGTACACATAATGCCGGCATCCGGGGTGGCCATCCGTTGTTTGTCCATCCTTTGTCCGTCCGTCTGTCCGTCCAACCACTGGTTGGAGCACACCCAAATTGTACATACTTTTTATGTGTACCCATACTATGTATGGTACACATAATGCCGGCATCCGGGGTGGCCATCCGTCGTTCGTCCATTCTTTGTCCGTCCGTCTGTCCGTCTGGCGTCCGTATCCATTTTCTTTGGCATTCGATAACTTGAAAAATATTGCTTGGATTGTCAAGTTACTTTATATTTGTGTTCAGGTTACTGATGTGCCGAGCTGTATAGTTTTTGGTGTAAATCGGATAATTTGATCCTGAGATCTTAACCCTTTATCCTTCAAATTGAAAATTCCTCCAATCCCTTTGGCATTCATTCGATAACTTGAAAAATATCGCTTGGATTGTCAAGTTACTTTATATTTGTGTTCAGGTTACTGATGTGCCGAGCTGTATAGTTTTTGGTGTAAATCTGTTATTTTGATCCCGAGATATTAACCCTTTATCCTTAAAATTGAAAATTTGTCCAATCCCTTTGGCATTCGATAACTTGAAAAATATTGCTTGGATTGTCTAGTTACTTTATATTTGTGTTCAGGTTACTGATGTGCCGAGCTGTATAGTTTTTGGTGTAAGTCTGTTATTATGATCCTGAGATATTAACCCTTTATCCTTCAAATTGAAAATTTCCCCAATCCCTTTGGCATTCGATAACTTGAAAAATATTTCTTGGATTGTCAAGTTACTTTATATTTGTGTTCAGGTTACTGATGTGCCGAGCTGTATAGTTTTTGGTGTAAATCTGATAATTTAATCCTGAAATATTAGCCCTTTATCTTTCAAATTGAAAGTTCCTCCAATCCCTTTGGCATTTGATAACTTGAAAAATATTGCTTGGATTGTCAAGTTACTTTATATTTGTGTTCAGGTTACTGATGTACCAAGCTGTACAGTTTTTGGTGTAAATCGGATAATTTGATCCTGAGATATTAACCCTTTATCCTTCAAATTGAAAATTCCTCCAATCCCTTTGGCATTTGATAACTTGAAAAATATTGCTTAGATTGTGAAGTTACTTTATATTTGTGTTCAGGTTACTGATGTACCGAGCTGTATAGTTTTTGGTGTAAATCTGTTATTTTAATCTTGAGATATTAACCCTTTATCCTTCAAATTGAAAATCCTCCAATCCCTTTGGCATTTGATAACTTAAAAAATATTACTTGGATTGTCAAGTTACTTTATAATTGTGTTCAGGTTACTGATGTGCTGAGCTGTATAGTTTGTGGTGTTAATCTGATAATTTGATCCGGAGATATTAACCCTTTATCCTTCAAATTGAAAATTCCTCCAATCCCTTTGGCAGGAGATAACTCAAAAAATATCAATCCGATTGTCATGTTACTTTATATATTTATTCAGGTTACTGATGTGCTGTGCTGTATAGTTTTTTATATAAATCTGATAATTTGATCCGGAGATATTAACCCTTTATTCATCAAATTAGACACTCCTCCAATCCATTTCTATATGTACCCATACCTTGTATGGTGTACATAATGTTGGCATCTGTGGTGGCCCTCTGTCATACAGCTTTCTACTAGTTGTGCGTATGGGTACACATCTGACGATTTCATCAGCTTATTTTTAACATGTATATAGCAGCCTGTTGATTATTGAAAAAGTTCTTCCTCCTTGGTCCAAATCCCTTAACATTTATCTGTTTTCACTATTTCCACTTCTGTCCCTCAATACCTTCAAGGCTACTTCGAACATGCATATGGGTTGGGGGTATTGGCCCCACTTCGCGTTGCCCTTGTGTTATTATATCTTAAACAAGATACAAAAGAATAACAGCTCATTGGAAAAACTGTTGCCAAAGAGTTCTATAAATGTGGAGAATTTAGAGAATGCAAGAATAATTTCTTATTATCATAAATTCCTTTATCACAAAACTGCTTATTCATTTAACAGGGGTTTATTTATAAACCATGTGATTATCAAGGCAAATTTGGTTTGAAAGTATGATAAATGGTTTTGGTGTTTGAAAATTATTTTCATTTAACATGGTTATTCCATAAAGTAATATCTGACTAAGTGTATGCCACTGTCACATCAGTTGAATACAAGTCAGGATCCTTTTTCACATGGCAGCTTTATTTTTTGGAAAATATAAATTTCACAAGAAAGTTAGAAAAGGGAAGTACACGTAATTCACAAAGAAAGCAGTATTTTTATACTGTACCAATGACCCAGACATAGCTGGTGCTAACTCTTAAAATATAGGGCCAAACACAAATTTTGCCCCCCAAGCCCCAAAATTTGCATCTAAAACTAAAGAAAACATGTCCTGAAAGGCCCTCCACACTTCGCCCCTACTGCGCATGCGCAGTGTCAAGGACGTTCCGAAATTGGCGCCATTAATCATTTCTAAGTTTGGCCCTTCATCAGTTAACATCTGACTGATCTTTGTGCTTATAAATCTCAGTTTAAATGATGCCAGACACATAAATATTAGTGAAATGGTGATTCTAAGGAGGATAGAGAAGGAGGAGAGGAAAAGAATGTGTGACAGAATATTATCAGGGCTGTAACTTAAAATTTTTTAATGAAATTATGTTAAGTTACCTATTTTCAAGGCAGCAGCCATTTTGTTGTCATTCTGATTATTTAGTTACACTGTTTTTTTAAGTGTTTTCCTCTCTCCCTGTCCTTTAAGTTCCCCCTTGCTATTCTCCCATGCTTTTGGCATAGTTTTTGTAATTATTATTACTAAATTTTCTTGGGAGTTTTAGCTGAATAACAGAATGAATTCTGTTCTTTCCCCATGTTTACGTCTTCACCTACGGGTGGTTAGGCGTTGTGTTCTGCATCTTCCATCTGATGTTCTGCAGTTTCTTCCCTGGAAGTCTCTGTTTTGCATCAGATAGTGTATTTTTGGTAACTGATTTCGGGCCTGGGTGCCTGGAGTCTTATTTTAGTGTTTTTACACTCATTGTTTACATTTACAACAGCCCTCTGTGTGAGGGGGGGGGATTTCTAAAAAATAATATCTTGATGTTATTTTAATCATAACTAGATACATTATTATTGTTCGTAAGTGTTGAATAAATTGTTTAAAATATTTTTAAAATTTTTGTCCACACTTAGGCTTGGGATCCATTGGGGCTCAACGTTACTTTTCAGAAACTTGTGCTGTTCTGAAAAAATATTTTTTCAAAATATTTTGATTTCAATTATTTTTTCTATATTAATGGATCATATTATTATTATGTATTTTGATTGCCAGGGGTTAGTGCGAGTACCAGGACTTGTTTTCTTTTCACATTGAAAGGATATTGATCAATTGTTTTAAGAGGAAGTCTTCCTCTGACTTTATTATCATTCTATATGTGGTCAGTGTACTCGCATTAACTCCTGTTCTGTATCGTATGATTTCGATGACAATATGGGAAGCGTATGTCACGGTATGTTGTTGGGGATTTGGACACTCCGGTCCTTTCCCCGCAGGGTCACTCTACTTTATCAATTTCTATTTCAGACGATCAAGATTAGGGTGATGTATCTGTGATGTCTTCCAACAGTGTGCCTCCGTCGTCACAATTAATGAAGGGCTAGCGGAAAAGTGCTCATGTAAATACGCCAATTGCCTAAGAGGACCCTAGTAGGTTCGACGGCCTTTGACGTCCGCTAGCTCACCCGGTGTAGCGTCCATTCACCGAATGGTTTGGCAGCCGGGTTCGTCCGTTGCGGTCTAGAAGGAATTTTGGGGTGATGCGAGCACTATAAATTAACCTAATGCACACCCAGTGACGGCGGATCGGAGGGAGAACGCAGGAAGCCTTTTAGTCCGATTCATAGCTCGTTCCGGTCCATCCAGACGGCAAGCGAGAGAGGCCCCTCTCTCGTTCAACAACATCTGGCCCCAGATGTTGTGGTACAAAATGTGTCGTAAGCGGAGCATACGTCCGTCGCTCGGGACGCCCTGTTGTATAGGCAGTCCGCTGAGACTGCTAAGGCTTCCTCTTCTCGTCAGCGCACACGACCGCACCTTGGCTACGTGACCGCCGATATATTACCAGCTTCGCCGATCAAGGATTCTTCGGCGACCAGGTCACACCATCCGGTAGCCAGGGACACGAGGCCTGCAGACTCTGGACGTTTGCATAGGAAGTGTGCGGGAGTCAACGTACGGAGCTTCCGGCGGCAATACATCGTAAGACCGCTACTGCACAGGCCTCGGGAACGGACGTGCTTTCCTTAATAGCACAGTTTGTCGCAGCATCCCAGCATCAACTGAATCTGTCGCATATATTTTATCCGACGATGCTGGGTCGGGACGCTCCGCGGAAGCGGGTACGGACGTCCGAAAGTTTCATCCGGTCCGACGGGATACCGAAAGGGATTCGGAGGATTTCGAGCTTTCCCTTTCGGAACAACATATGCTGTTGTGTATGTCATCTGACTTGGTCTTCTACAGCTTCTTTCGTCGGACCAGAATGCTGCGATGCCGGATAAGAAACTGATAGCGTCGGTGGACTTAGAAATTTTTGGTTCGGTTCAGGGACATCGTCCCTCAGTTCCGACATAGTCCAATAATGTCACACAAACTTTCGAATTATTGAACGACGCTATATATATTATTATTTTATGCTTGCTAACCAAGCATTTCTGGTTTCTTGTTCGAAGAGTTATGGAGATGTCTTTCAAAAGTGTGCCTCTGTCGTCATAGTTAATGAAGAGTTAGCGGCAATAAGTGCTCATGGAATATGTCTATCGCCTACGGAGTGACATTCGCTAGCTCACCCGGTGTAGCGTACATTCATCGAATGGTTCGGCTGCCGGGTTCGTCCGTTGCGGTCTAGGAAGGAGATTTGGGTGATGCGAGCACTTTAATTACTTTAGTACTCACCCAGTGACGGCAGATTGAGGACAGATCGGAGGAAGCCTGTTAGTCCGGTTCCTGGCTTGTCCAGGTCCGTCCGGGCTGTGAGCGAGAGAGGTCCCTCTCTCGCCCAACAACATAGGGGACCGCATGTTGTGGTTCAGATATTTTACATTCGGAGCATATGTCCGTTGGTCGGGACGCTCCGCTATATTGACAGTCCGAGAGACTGTCTTTAATGCTTCCTCATCCTCACAGCAGGGCACACGACCGCACATTGGCTACGTGACCTCGAGTTTCCGATCAGTTTCGGCATTCAGTGATTCCACGGCGAATAGGTCGCGCCATCCGGTAGCCAAGGGACACGAGGCCTATACACTCCGTTCGCTCGCATATTGGTAGTATGCACGGGGTAACGATCACGGAGCTTCCAGCGGCAATGCATCGTAAGACCGCTTCTCCTCAGGCCTCAGTGACGGACGTGCTATCCGAGTTAGCACAGTTGTTTCGCAGCATCCCAGCAATTGACAGTTTCTCGGTCGAATCAGGAATTATCAGACGGCGCTGGGTCGGTGCGGTCCGCGGTTGCATCAGGTACGGACGACCGAACGCTTTATAGGGTCCGACAGGATGGCGAAAGGGATTCGAAAGATTTCGAGTTTTCCCTTTAGTAGTATCGGAAGATGCCTTTCATATCTTCTGACATTATCTTCCAGTGATTATTATTTCGGACTTCATTGCTGCGATCTTGGATAAGAGACTTATAGCGTCATTGGACTCGGATTTTTCGATCGGTTCAGGGACATTGTCCCTGACTTACCGACGCAGTCCAATATTGTCATTACAACATGTGTTTTATTTTTCGACGCTATATATATATATATACAAGCCTGCTACTAAGCATGATAGTTTAGTTTCTTGTCCGCGTTGCTCATTTCTGCCATTTTATCATTTATACAAATAGTTTATTTTGGCAGAGCAGGGCATACCGAGAGTTCATATGTGTCTAGACGGTGTGATTAAAGACTGCATATATTCTTTTTCGCCGTTTATGTCTTTTCCAATTTCAATGTTGGGAACGACATTATGTATAGTAGACTTAACTTAGACGCTTTATTATACGTAATCCGCCTTACTGAGGCGTTATCATTACGTCTTCAAGAAAAGATTTACGGGATATTATTCTCAATGTAATTTCTTTTGAGGGCAGTAGTTTGTTCACGTATAACTCCGCCCTTCAGTGGCTGATTGGAGTTAGTTAGACGTGACGCAGCCCTAGCTACATCCACACGCGTGGATAGTAAGGTTAAGAACTCTCTCTTAGAGTCGCTTTGTTCTCGGAGGAGCTTCTCTTCGACGGCAACTTTTCGGCAATCCATGAATTGCTCGATTTACACGTTCTCTTGTCTATCTAGTGTTACAAGAGATTCAGACTGGGGCAAACATTCGGTGGTTGACTCAGAGAGTGCCGCCGCAGTTGCCGGACCCGAGTGTGGCTGTTATGACGGTTGCCAGTCAAACAGATTGGGATATAATACTGATCCCTACGGATTCGAAGTGCCAGGGTCTTTGGGTTCCGCAGTCTTTTAGCAATCAGTTTTCTTCCGCGGAATAATGTTTTTTTAGGCTTGCTTTATGTCATTGCATGAACATTATTCAGAAACGCATGCCCAAATTCCTGTCCTTTAATTCGACAGTAGTGGCGTATCTCCGGAACCAGGGAGGCACTCTTTCGTTTCCGTTATTCAATTTAATGGAAAGAATCCGTCTGTTGGTTATAGTACACCAAGTTCAGTTTTGGTCCGTCATATTCCGGGTCGTCTGATTGTTTTATCGGACTCCCGTTCTCTTACGGGTCGCTTGTTGCTGTCAGAATGGACTCTCAACAAACAAGTATTCAATCAGATTTGCTATCTATGGGAGCGCCCAATGATGATTTATTTATGACACAGCTTGCTAATCAATTGCAGACGTATGTGTTGGCTTGTCCAGATCTCTGAGCTAATATTGTTAACGCTCTATTGATCTATAGGACAGAATGATAGGATACGCGTATCCTCCGGCGCTGTTGTTTTAGCAGGTATTGCTAAGATAAACAACCACAATACATTTCTGCTGATAGCATCTCTATCTTCACAGAGATCATGAGTAATTTACTCTCTTGTCTACTGTGGGTCTTAACGTGAAATCTTCCTCTATGTGAGGATCTTTTTCACTGGGTAAATCGTGTCATCTTTATCACAACCAGCAAGGTCGCAACCTTCATGTATTTCGTTGTGTGGTCCGTATTGCATTGTAAGCACTATACTGGACGAGCTTTGGACGCGATTTCTTACTATAGGAGATCCTCTTCTTCGCTATTCTATGCGGCTAAAGTGGAGGCTCTTCCGTCGTGGTGTAGGGATCATTATGTTCATATTGTTGATCCCTCCATACTACTCATTGCTATTTTTTAGTATACTTGTTTCACAAGATCTACTGCAGCCTGTTATTATTTAGGTTATAGGTTTATGTTACCTCATACCTATGCACTCTACGATAGTTTACAATTGAGTCTTTTGTCTCTTTATCTAAGTCAGTTAGTAACTTTTTGATAAATAGACTTAGAATCTTTAGATTAAATTCCTATACGGATTTTAACTTCGGTTCTTATTTAGCTAAGTAATCATTTGAGCCTCTGGAAACAGTAGTTTTCAAATTCTGACCTTTTAGACAGTAATTCTGTTGGTTTCTCTTTTACTGTAGAGTCAGTGAGTTTCATGCACTATCGATGGATGATTTTCACTTTCATAGTTTCGGAATCAATACTTCCGTTACTATTTAGGTTGGATTGTTGCATAAGAGTTAGGCTCCTATTATCTGGAACCTATTATTTTAAGGTCCTTCCGTCTTCGTATGGGCATAGGCCTTTACTCTTTCCGGGTACAGTTTATGTATTTATAAACAGATATCTGTTTATTACTATGGGCGTAAGCTTCTTCTGTCTTTGATGTCTAGTAGAAGGACGTTATGCTCCATTTTATTGTTAATGGATTCTATTAACTATCGGTACTGCTTATGGTATATCATTGACTTAGCAGTTGTGCTTAAGATTTCGGCTCATGAAGTAAGAGTTCTTCTACTTCTTGGGCTTACATTAATAGTGTCGCTATTATAGATTTTTGAAGGCCGCTCATTGCGCTCAGCCATCCACATTCATGAATTTTATCTCAGAAATATCGAGTCCATTTCTGGAGGCCTCTATTGTTAGGTCTATTATCTACTGCTCAGAATGTCATTCACTTAACAGTTGCTACTATAGCTAGGTAGGCTGTCTATTTCGGCAGTGTCTCCATTCGGCTGCCCTCTTCGCTCTGGGCTATTTGACCCAGGGCAAGAAAAAGGGGGGGGGGGGGGAGGGTGTTCCCTTGGGTCACCTGTTTTACTATGAAAACAAGGGGATACCTCCTCCGGAGTTAGTAATTCTGAGCTGTTATTGGGATGGTTGTTTAGTGAGAAGTTTAGGTTTTTAAAATTCATTCAAGTCTTAGTTTTTAAAGTATAGCTTTTGAATATTGCATATGTCAACGGACATGATTATGCAATCCTCAGACACTTTTAGGAGTATAAGAGTCTCTATTCTCTAGACTTACTTTATTTATTGGCTTACTTTAAAAATTATTAGTATAAGGATTATATTGGATATTAATAGAGTACATGGATGTATGAAGCTCAATTTTGGAGGGTGTTGTATCTTTCTAATTTATCATAAATAAGAAAGATACATGTAAGGCCTATTACTTCTTTTTCCCTACAGGGGATGACTCTATTTTATTTTATTGAGCGTATTCCATTTTGCTCTATGTCCTTGGCCCTCCAGCCTTTTTACTATTCAGCTATGTCTGGGTCATTGGTACAGTATAAAAATGTTAAAAAATTTATAGTAATTTATATATTTTTTATACTTACCAATGACCCAGACGGGGATGGCCCTCCCAGGAGTTGGGAACTCTTGCCTCCCCGCTGAGTACATAGCGCTTACCAGGCACTGGTTATTAGAATGATTAATGGCGCCAATTTTGGAATGTCCTTGACACTGCGCATGCGCAGTAGGGGCGAAGTGTGGAGGGCCTTTCAGGACATGTTTTCTTTAGTTTTAGATGCAAATTTTGGGGATTGGGGGGCAAAATTTGTGTTTGGCCCTATATTTTAAGAGTTAGCACCAGCTATGTCTGGGTCATTGGTAAGTATAAAAAATATATAAATTACTATAAATTTTTTAACTTTTTCAAAAAATTTCAACAAAACCATATCACATGACTCCTCATTAGAGCAAGTGCATCAAGCTCATTTCAATTACTGTGTGGGATAGGGGTGTGAGTTACATGATACATTTTTGGGGGTATTTTTTGAAAAATGTGAAAAAAAAAAGTTTTGATATTGTGTGTATTAGTAAAGAGTTAATTCATTAGGGATTTTGTCAGCTTGAAGTATTAAATGAACATAACGATTTATTGCAGTGCCAGGCTGTATTACCATACCCCTGCTGTAGCCAATCTCAAGTTCAGTACTGTTAACTATGCCACTGAATCTCAACTTGCACACTGATATATCAATGCATCAATAGTGTAATATGAGGAATATTCTTTAAAACCTTCTTCTTCAGACCCATCAGACAGAATCTTTTGATATTTGGTATGAAGCATTCTAAGTGGGGTGAGATTCAAGTGTGTTCAAATCAAGCCCCTGGGTTCATATTTGGGCTCCCTATGGGAACCTGAATTTTAACTCTGGCCAATATGACAATTTTTTAAAAAACATCTTCACATCCATCTTTCATAATCTTTTGATAGTTGATATAGATATTTATCATACAATCATATAGATTTTGGCCTGAAAACTACGAGAAACGGTATGTATCACAATGTGTTCCGATTCCGTATCATATGGACGACTCATTTCCGGTAGCTCTACGGGCTATCATAACAGGCGCATGGATACATTCTATGTGCGTTTCAGTGATCGACCGAACATTATGTCCCAAAAATGTTTAAAAATAATTTAACCCTCTACCTACCATGAAAAGCAGACGACACTTGCAAAAAAAATTCTTGAATAACTAATTTTTAGCTCAACTCTGACGAAGTCAAATTTGAGCTATTGTCATGGCCCGTCGTCCGTCTGTCCGTCCGTCCGTCTGGCCGTCTGTCCGTCTGTCCGTCTGTCCGTACGTCAACAATTGGCTATGGCTCGGGCTAGAGGTCTTATTTATGAACCGATCTTTACGAAACTTCTTGTGTACCTTTGTTATGACCCTGGGACGGGAACGAGTGTTTTTAGGTGTGGTCCGAAATTCAAGATGGCTGCCAGCGGCCATTTTGTACCGATGATGCAAAAATCAGTTTTTTGTACAGAACTTCTGTATGAAAGTTCTGATTTGAATAAAGTTTTGTATAAATGTTTAGTACCATAGGATACATCACATATAATACGGGTTTTTTTCTCGTGCGTAAATTATGCAAATTAGACTGACTTTGATTTATTTAGTGTTACTTTCAGAGCTGTAAGTGCCAAGCTGCTATGGCTCGGGCTAGAGGCCGTATTTATGAACCAATCTTTACGAAACTTCTTGGGTACCTTTGTTATGACCGTGGGACGAGAACGAGTGTTTTTGGGTGCAGTCCCAAATTCCAGATGGCTGCCAGCAGCCATTTTGTACCGACGATGCCGAAATCTGTTTTTTGTACAGAACTTCCATATGAAAGCTCTGATTTGGATAATTTTTTGTATGAATGTTTAGTACCATGGGATACATTACATATATTACAGGTTTTTTTCTTGTGCGTAAATTATGCAAATTAGGCTAACTTTGATTTATTTAGTGTTACTTTCAGCACCGTGAGTGCAAATCCCAATACGGCTCGGGCTAGAGGCCGTATTTATGAACCGATCTTCACGAAACTTCTTGGGTACATTTGTTATCACTGTGGGACGAGAAGGAATGTTTTTGGGTCCAGTCTGAAATTCAAGATGGCCGCTAGCAGCCATTTTGTTCAAAATTAAGTGCAATCAGATTTTTGCGCAGAACTTCCAAATGAAAGATCTGATTTGAATAAATTTTTGTATGAATGTTTAGTACCATGGGATACATTACATATAATACAGAGTTTTTCTCGTGAATAAATTATGCAAATTAGGGGTCCGGGTGGGACTTAGAAAATTTTGGACCAAAATCCGGAAATTAGTTTTTTGTGTTTTGATGCATTTTGGTCAATTTTAAGAAGAAGAAGAAAAAATTTTAGTCTGAAAATATTTTGTTTGGGACTGAAAATTTCCACACAAAAATAATAATCTACAATGATTGGTCTTAATCTGTAGTCCATTACAGTCACCTTGTAATTCTTTTATTATTGTTGACTGGGCCAAAACAAATACTAATTCCTGTCATATTCATTATTCAGTTGTCTTGGTCACAGCAAGTACTAATTCCTGTCATATCCAAGTTGAGCTACAGAGTCATTGACTCTTTCATTTTCATTTTTTGTCTCAAAAACATAGGTTATAACCACTCGTTGGAAAGAGCTCGACGAGATCCTTCCAACGAGGGATCATAACCTATGTTTTTGAGATAAAAAATGAAAAAATAATGAATATTATCTGGCGATTTTTGAGAATAGCGTTGGCTGGTTTTGGGCGTTACATTGGATAAAAGGGTTAAGATTTAATGTGTGTATGTGACAGAATTGTTAGATAAATGAATTATCATGATAATGTGCATGTCCTGTGATTTGCATCAGATTCTCGGTGTGTCCAAAAATGGGATCACAACTTGCCGGCAAAGATCCCATTCTGGACACCACCTCGAATCTGATGCAAATCACAGGACATGCACATTATCATGATAATCTGTATGTATAACATAGTGCAATATGAGGAATATTATTTAACAATCTTCTTCTGAAGATCTACCAGTCAGAATCTTTTCATATGTGATTTGAAGCATCCTTAGGAGGTTCAGATTCAAGTTTGTTCAAATCAAGTCCCTGGTTTCATATATGGGCTCCTTATGGGAACCTGGATTTAAAACTTTGTGCAGGATGAAGTAATTTATTCAAAATTTTCTTGTGATCTACCTGTCAAAATCTCTCGATATTTGGAATACTGCATCTTTAGGGGTCAGCTTGAAGTTTGTGATATTTGGGCTCCCCACAGGGAGCTGTTTCATATTAACTGTTTAATATGAGAAAAAAGTTTTTAAAATCTTCTTGAGATCCACCAGTCAGAATCTTTTAATGATTGGAATAGAGCATCCTTAGGAGGGTTAGATTCGAATTTGTCGAAATCAAGTCCCTAGCTTCATATTTGGGCTCCCCATGGGAACCTGAATTTTAACTTGTAGCAATGTGAGGAAATTTGTTTTAAGACCTTTTCCTATTAATCTACCTGTCAAAATCTCAAAATATTTTGTTTACTGTATCTTTTTATACACCCGTTTATAAAAACGGTTGTATTATGTAAATGGTCTGTCTGTCCGTAAACAGTTGGTTTTCGACCGATAACTCCAGTTTGGCTGCTTTGATCTCAGCCGGTGTTGATATGTGTATTACCCAGCTAGTGATGCAGGTCAAGTTCGAATATGGGTTCCGTCCAATTATTTTTACATGAGTTATGTCCCTTTTTCAACTTAGAATTTGACCGTCTATTAACATTTTGGGTTTCCGACCGATAACTCCAGTTTGGATTATTTGATCTCAACCAACGTTTGTACCTCTATTACCCAGCTAGTAATACAGGCAAGTTGGAATGTGGGCTCCGTCCAATTATTTTTACAAGAGTTATGGCCCTTTTATGACTTAGAATTTGGCCGTCTATTAACATTTTTGGTTTCCGACAGATAATTCCACTCTGGATCATTTGATCTCAACCAAAGTTGGTAAAATTTACAATGGCTAATGGATGTATTTAGCAACGCCTTGCGATGCTCTTGGTTTTTTGTGGGGGGAGGGGGGGGGGGGTGCTGGGGTGTAGAGGGTGGCTGCTTGAAGTTTATTAAAATTAAGTCCCTGGAGTGATATTTGGGAGCTCCGCATTTTAACTTGGCGTAATATGAGAAAATGTTTTTAAAATCATCTTCTGCTCCACCAGACAGCATCTTTTGATGATGGGTATGTAGAATCCTGATTCAAGTTTATTCAAATGAAGTCCCTGGGGTCATATTTGAGCTCCCTTTAAAAGTCTTCTTCAGTCAGAATGTTTTGATGTGCAATCTCCTTAAGAGGTTTTGATTGGGGTCATAGTTGAGCTCCTTGTGGGAGCCCAAATTTTAACTTGCAATATAAGGAATATTCTTTAAAACCTTTTTCAAATCTCCCTGTCAGAATCTTTTGATATTTGGTTTGTAGTATCCTTAGTGGGGTTCGATTTCAGTTTGTTCCAATCAAGTCCCTGGGTTCATATTTGGACTCCCTGTGGTAACCTAAATTTTAACTTAGTGCAATATGGGGAGTTTTCTTCAAAATTCTCCTACAGATCCATCAGGCAGAATCTTTTAAAATTTGAGATGCTGCAACCTTAGGTGGTTCAGATTTCAGTTTGTTCAACCATGTCTCTAGGTTTATATTTGGCTCCATGTGGGATCCTAACTTTTAAATTAGTGCACTATAAGGCAGGGATTCCTCTTGGGTAACCTGGGGTCCCCTGAACGGCCCCATTTCCCTCACCCTAAATTCCTCTAACCGCGCATTCCATAGTTGATATGATGCTACAAGAAGTTTGACATCAGGGAAAATGTGAAATGCTACCAACGCAAAGCATTCAACGGGTTACACCAAACAGGAGCAGGAAACGCATTGTAAAATTATCAGAGATCAATCAATGACACTCCCCGAGTTCGCAAAGACCACATACAGGTCGTGTGGCAGTGTATGAGAGTGTCGGTAAACTTCAAGTCAATCAGTGACTCACATCACAACTGCATGCAGACATTACAACTACATGCTTTTTTATTTCTGCGTGATTGCCTCTGAGTAAACTGTTGCGACTTATAACGGTTGTTCTAGAAGTTAGACACATTTAAAAAAATGAGTCACAAGGAAGGTTACTGTTCAGGGTATATTTTTCGGACACCCCCGTACATGCAATTGTTGTTGAACTGGATCATCCATGCCACCATGGACAGGTATTGTCTGTAGGTACTGTAATCTGTATGAATGATTTTTCACCTGAATTTCTCCTTATTGGGTCTTATTCTTCTGCAATTATCGGTTCTTGGAATTTGAAAACCAACATAAATATCGCTGTGAAAAACCTCAAAATATCTCTCAGATGCAACAAAATGGGGGTTTTGGGACCCGAAATATAAAAATTTTCCTACCACAGACGTCTTGGTTGCCCCACTGATGATTTTCCCTAAATTACCGGCCCCAACATTTTTACCCTTGCAGAAACCCTGTATAAGGACGATTCTTTAAAAAACCTTCTTTTTTCACCTTCACTATTATTTTGTTACATAGTATTGACACCCTTAGAATGGTGAGATATGTTCAAATCAAATCCCTGGGCTCATATTTTGGCTCCCTATGTGAACCTAAATTTTAATTTAGCGCAGCATGAGAAATATTCTTCAAAGATCTCTGTAACATTTGGTATATAACATTACTATGACTCCTAGACTGAAGTTTGTTCAAAGTGTTACTCTTGACTGAGTTTGATGGACACCAAAGGGTTTTGAAATTTAACACAGAACCCGATAGAGAATTTACTATGAATGACTGATCTGGTAAACTTGAGTTAGATGTAAATGTAAGTGCATAAGATTAATGTTTGTTCAAATGGGGTTCCACAAGTCATCTTGAGGCCACAGGGTGGGAAGGGGGGGGGGGGGCCACGATGAATCAACTGGGTGATTGTTTTCTTTTTGATTCATAATGAGGTTTGAGTGATTTTAACCCCCCCCTCCCCCCCCCCCCCCCCCCCCCCCCCAAAAGGGAAACTATACTAACATGAAGATGCTGAATGTGACCACACATCCTTCTTTAAACAATTTTATCAGGGGACCAATTAAGGCTCGAAGGGACCTCTTGTTACTTGAATCTGATTAGTGCTGTCAAACAGGGTTGAATTGGTTAATATATCTCCTACAGAACAGTTTTCTGCACAACTCTGCTTCAAACAGACGCCTTGTTCCAGTGAGAGGCACTTGATATAGTTTTGTCGAAATGTTTTGAAAAAAGTTTGAAAAAAATATTAATTCGAATAATAAATTTTGATATTGTGTGCGTTGTGTAAAGGGTAAAATGGCTATGTTTAGGTTTGCAGGCCTGCCTGCATGCTAATTAATTGTTTTCTTGGTTTGCCCACAGTTCATAATAAGTGTAGCTATAGTTTGTTTTATGTAAGTGAACAGTAAACTGTTCGTAAAGTTTCTTCCTGGTATTGCCAACTCAAAATCAATGAGCACACATCTTTGGAAAATGGATCCAAAATATGCCAGAGCTGAGAAGGCAATAAAACGTGAAAGCCAATCCACAGTTATATAACCAAACCAATGTTATGGGCAAGATGGGGGTGAGAACAAAAGTTTATTTTACTCCCAACAGAGAGCTGCTTATAACAATACCGGTCGTGAATCAAAAAGTCCTGCTAGTCTGAATGATATTTGATTGCCATGGACGGATGTTAGGTTGTTCCAACGATCATAGCATTTGGGGTTCTTCTCTTACTGTTGGAATAGCCCCACGTAGAATTCTACATAGGACACTTTTTGGCAAATAGAGAAAGTATATATAAAATTAACTCGCATGCCAACTGGAGCAGGATGAATACTGTTTTAACCCTTAAGGGCCTAATTCCAACTTTGACCACATTTTTTTGCAACAGAACAGGTGCCCCTACATGCAGTCTTTGGGTTAACTCACAAGTTACTTTCTAGCATCTTGGTGTTTGTTTTTAGGCAAGTCTTGGCTGTCTATAAAGGCAGGCAAGACTTGGCAAAAACAGCAACAAAGTCTCAGTATGTAGACTGTCAAAGTATAGCAAAAATTTGTAAAAATCTCTAGGCTCTTAAGAGTTAAGGCTCAAGTACCCAGAAAGTGAATGCATAGCAATAGTAAATATCTGAGTGAGAGTACATGAACCAGTTTTAGGGAATTTAGACATGAATATAAACAAGGAGATTTTTCAGGAAAAGTGTGATGCAAGTTCTATGCCCCCACCACACACACACACACACCCCTGTTGCAGATACAATTTCACATCTCGTCGGTCTTTGAATGAAAAGCGTTCTGGAAAACTCTTGTGTATAATACTCAAACAGTAAGGAAAATACTGGATTACATTTCGATCTATCCATTTGTCCATCCATCTGTCAAAGCATCTGTTGTTCATCCATACTTGCATACATTTGTCAGTCCATGCTGACATATATGGATCAATGAATGAACGATATGACACAATGGTGCAACGTGGATGAACAGGATGCCACATTTTGAGTTTTGACAGCCACCAAAATGGCTGCCATCAGCCATTTTTAGCTTAACTTGACAAAGTCAAGATAAGCTATTGCCATCATGCATGCGGAAGTGTGTGAGTCTGTAAATCTGTGATTTTGTTCACATTTTCTTTAGCACAGGCTACACCACTTAGTTCTTGTCCAATCATCACTAAATTGCATGTGCAGGTTCGAGATTTTGGTTGCGATGAGTCAACCTTGATGGCTGCATGGGTTCAAAACAGTCTACAGGTCATATTTATGAAGGGATTTCATTGTAACTTGGTAGGATGAAACTATAATGTCTAGAAGAGAGAACGTCCTATTTTGGTCGGGTTCGGTCAATTGTGATGGCCGCATGGTCACATGACCTAGATTTGTTTAACACAGTCTACAGTTTATATTTATGAAGCGATTTCATTTTAACTTGGTAGAATGACTCAGTATGATGTCTAGATGAGACTGTCCTATTTTGGTTACGATCGGTCAGCCATTACTACCGCTTGAGCATGTGACCTAGATTCCTTTAGCACTGTCTGCAAGTCATATTTATAAGGGATTTCATTGTAACTTGGTAGGATGACTAGTATGATATCTAGATGAAACTGTCGTATTTTGGTCGTGATCAGTCAACCGTGACCACCAGGCAGGCACGTGACCTAGATTCCTTTAGCAAAGCCTATGAATCATATTTATGAAGGAATTTCATTATAACTTGGTAGGATGACTTGTTTTGGAATGATTTTATTATGTACAGCTTGGTAACTTTGGTCGACATATATTAACTGTAGTAGTCTACACCTCAAATTATTCTTGTTGAAAACATAGCATTTAGGGTACAGAACTTAACATATTTTCAATTATCACAACTCTTGTCTTATGTCATAATCCGTTCATAAACATTGAACATTATCCTTTTCATCAAACACTACACACAGTCAAGTTAAGCTGCAGTGTCACTGACACTTTCATTTTCTAAAAATAGCAGTACACTTTTCAAGCAAGAACTTTCAAACAGCAATTTTGATTTTGATTACTTTTGGTATGGAAAACAACTTGCCTGATATACATAACAGACTTTCCACGTTTTTTTCTTGTCCATAAAGTATGCACATTAACCAGTCATCTTATTTTTTTCAAAATGGTTTGTTCTGTCAACATCTTTTCTCACGAATGTTCTGATCATCACCAAATTGGCATATGGGTGTATGTGGACAATGTAATTGTGGCTGAGGCATTGACTTTCATGTTCCTGCAGGAAAACAAAGAAAATACATGGAAATCTCTTCCAAAAATGAGACTGTTATGTATCTCCCTTGTGGATGTTCTGATTGTCGCTAGACTTCAGTAACAATGTTCATTGCCTTTACAATTGCCACTTGTGGTGGGAGTGTGATTTCTTGTTTGTGTATATCCCCTGTGGTACCCCCGGGAAGTGAAGCAATGCATGTTTACTGTGGTAAACAAGCTCTGTTTTACTGGTAAAATAGGACCCATCACCAATGCCTTGGGTGGAAGTCCTCTAAAATGAACAACATGGGAATAAACAATTAGCTGGACTTGACTTTATCTCTGTGTTGCAGTCACGATTAGCCATTGTGCAGAAGTATGTGACCTTAAACACCAATAAATAAATAAATAAATAAATAAATAAATAAATAAATAAATTGTTCATGTATATTTTCTTTGTGTTTCCACTATATTTTAATGAAACCTTTTATCAACGAAGTTTCATCATTTAATTTATTGTACTTATGAGAACTAGATTATAGTAGCAATCCATCTTAACTTTCCCCAACAAATATTGTTTTAACAATCAACATGCATTACTGATTTCTACTAGAAAACAATTTGTGCTGGCAATTTGATAACCCCCGAAATTGCATTATAACAAATGTGCAGCTTGAAATTTGGGTGTTTTGACACAAGTGTACAAAGGTTAAATACTCATTTTATCATCAGGGCTTGGTGACCTAACCATATTCTTGTAAAATGATATTACTTTTTAAATGGGTAATTTTACTGGCAGTGTTATTCTATAAGCAGTGTTCTTTTATATCTCACTGTCTAAACCCTTTTAAGGCCTGGAGATTTTTAAATATTTCCTGTACACATTGACAATCTACATCTTGTGGGCTTTGTAGCTGTTTCTAGGCAAGTCTTGTTGTATGCCTATATAGAGACTTGCCTAGAAACAACTGCCAAAGTACTTATAATGTAAGTTTGAGTTTACCCAGAGCCAACATGTTGGAGCACCTGTTCTGTTGCAGTAAAAGGTGATAAGAGTTGTATTGAGCCCGTAAGGGTTAATTTTTTCATTTGTTTGGTTTAGGATAAATAGTAAACCTGTCAAGAAGCACTGTTTCTGACTATCATGAAACACCAGACAGCTGCATCAATGGAATCTGCTACCAAAACACATTTTGTCAAGGCTAGATGATGTACTTGCTCCTGCTCCTTAAAACCTTACTCAGTGCAAAGGATATCAAAATTTATTATTTTAATTATTGTTTTCTGAATTTAAAAAAAAAAAATTCAACAAAATCATATCATATACCCCCCCCCCCCCCCCCCCCCCCCCCCCCCCTCATTGGAACGAGCTCGATGAGCTCGTTCCCATGAGGGTTCACACGGTTTTGTTGAAATGTTTTCAATTTTTTTTTTCAACTGCTAAATTTGAAACTCAAGTAGCCTATTTGTTAGATAAAGGGTTAACCTTATCCTTGAATACTTTTCTCCATCACAGCCAGTTTATTGCACCTTGCAATTACTGGCGTTCTCATCTTACAATTAGCAGAAACAAAATAATCAGATTGAATAAACAAGGTTGCAGCTACCAGCTGGTGCAGTACTCCAAACGTTGGAGTGAGAGGGAAAGGAGCAGTTTATCCATCTCCACTACGAATTCTGCAGCAAAGTTTTCCCCATAATTGCTATTGAGAATTGAACCAATGATATCTTCTTTGGCAAAGGTCTTTCCAATATAATTGATTGAATTCTCTGTCTAACCTGAGAAAATTAAAGTCATCAAAGAAAAATGGAGTGCTTGAAGTTGATAGATCACCAGAGAGGAAGATTTTCATAATATAATACTCGACTTGCGGCAGCCCTTGTTAGCTCAACTGACTGAAAGTCAGTGTGAGCTATTGCCATCACTTGGCGTCCGTCATCCATCGTCCATCATATGTCCATCATATGTTAGCTTTTACAAAACAATCTTCTCCTCACAAACCAATGGCCCAAATTGAAAATATATGGGCCACATCATCTTGGGTGTATTCTGTTTTAGTTTTGTTCAAATGGGGTCACTGCCCTTTTTGGGCGTGGTCTTATGCCCAAATATGATAAAATTCTTTAAAAATCTTCTTCTCATGAACCACAAGTGGGAATACTTTGATATTTGGTATGAAACTTCCTCTGGTGTTCAAGATTAAAAGTTGTTCAAAGAAAGTTGATAGGTCCATATTTGGGCTTTCCAGGGGATGAGCTCACTTTTGAGCTCCCCTGAAATTTCTATTTCAAGAACCAATGGAGCGATTTGAACCAAATTTTATATGTGGCATTAGTTGACCCTAAGTACTTCATCCATGCCCCCCAAATTTTTCTTGGTTCCCGTGGGAACACCTGGTGCTAAGAATAGAAAAAAAAAAATGAAATGTCCAATATTTCCCAAACTGCACAGACTAGAGATTTTGTATTTGGTATGAAGCTTTCTTCTGAGCAGTTGAAACATTTGGACAAAAAAATTGCTCTCGAATCTGTTATATGGTTCATTCCGATTACATTTTCTCCATACCCATGACCCTTACAGTTTAGGACAACTTGGTCCTGGTGAGCGTTTTAGGCTCTCTTGAGCCTCTAGTTCTATATCCCACCACAAACTCATTTCACACAAGTGTGGGTATGAATTAGAGCAAGATTAAAGTAATGTTTTATTGGTAATATTGAAATTTGTTTGAAAATACCAGTCACATTATTTAATTGAAATTTGTATTCATTTACAAGGTTCATGCTATACTAGTTAATATATTTGGTGGCATTGTGAGATGTGATGTCATAGCACAAGGAATTGTTGCTGCTGCTAAAGAGTTAAATATGAAAGTACCCATAGTAGTTCGATTACAAGGTAATGATAATCTTATTGATGCATTAAATTGAAATAAAATCACTTATCAGTTGAGCAATAATTTTTAAAACCTGGTGTATCATCACCCTGTCGATGAAATATAGTTTTATGGTAAGCAGAACACAAAATATTAATAAAAAGATATCAGTGACATGTGACAGGTGAAAGTATTCTCTACCTCTCACCCAAGAAGTCTATCTGAAGGCAGTAACTTTTGACTCATTGATGATAAACTTGTGGTGTGCTGGATGCAGGACTTCAGTTTATCCAAAATTTGGGCACAACAAGTAAGGGTCACATGCGCTATCGAGCTGTGCAAAGTTTGGCCCAGTAGGAGACATTTCCTTGCATCTGGAACTCCAGGTAGCACCCAGTTCAACATGATCTTGATATTGGGAGCTTGGGGAGACAGTTGGGGATAGTTTTATTGGGAAAATTATTCAAAATGGACTTATAATGTATTTTCCAAACCGAGAGGCTGATTTGAACCAAATTTGATCTGAGGCTTTATTGGGACACAAGTAGTTAATTTATGCCCCCAAAAAATGTTCTTGTCGCCGCATGGGAACCACAGGAGCTAAAAATAGAAAAAAATTAAAGCACCCATATCTCCAAAACCGCAGGGCACTGAGAATTTTTATTTGGTGTGAAGCTTCCTTCGAACCAACAGAATGGAATGGTAAAAAAAAATTGCTATCGGTTTCATCATAGGGTACTTTTTCAGGACTTTGAAAAAGTGCTGAGTCAGCATTTTTTAATACTGTGGGTAATGGGGAAAACATTAAAGAATCTTCTTCCCCAACCCACTGGTCCAAAGGCTTTCATATTTCACATATAACATCACTGGAAGATTGAGTCACATATTTGTTGAAATCAATTCCCTGGGTCCGTATTTGAGCTCTCTATGGGAGCCCAAATGTTCAAATTAGTGCAATATGAGGAATATTCTTAAAACTCTTTGACAGAACACCAGATTCAGCAGTCAGATTTTTTTTATATTTGGTATGCAGCATCCTTAGGGGGGTGAGATTCAAGATTGTTCAATCCAAGTCTCTGGGTTCATATTTGGGCTCCCTGTGGGAGCCCGAATTATAACTTCGTTCAGTATGAAGAATATTCTTAAAAAATCATCTTCTTCACATCCACCAGTCAGAATTTTTTAATATTTGGTATACAGTATCCTTAGGGAGGTGAGATATAAGTTTGTTAAAGCCAAGTCCCTGGGTTCATATTTGGGCTTCCTGTGGTAGCCTGAATTGTACCAAAATTTCTATTTTCCAAATTGAGAGGCCAATTTGAACCAAATTTGATATGAGGGCTTATTGGGTCATAAGTACCTAATTTATGCCAAAAACATTTTTACCGTCATTGGAACTGCAGGAGCTAAAAATAGAAAAAATTTAAAACGTCCTTTTCTCCAAAACTACACAGCACTGAGAATTTTTATTTTGTGTGAAGCTTCCTTAGGAACAGCAGAAAGGAATGGTCAAAAAAAAAATTGCCATCGTTTTTTTTCATAGGGTACTTGTCCAGGACTGAGTCTTCATTTTTAGCTCAACTTTGACGTAAGTCAAATTTGAGCTTATGCCATGGCCAGTCATCTGTCTGTCCGTCAACAATTCAATACGGCTCAGGCTAGAGGCCGTATTTATGAACTGATCTTTACGAAACTTCTTTGGTACCTTTGTTATGACCGTTGGACGAGAACGAGTGTTTTGGGGTCCGATCTGAAATTCAAGTTGGCTGCTGGCAGCCATTTTGTACAAAATTAGGTGCAATCCGATTTTTGTGCAGAACTTCCATATGAAAGCACTGATTTGAATAATTTTTTGATTGAATGTTTATTACCATGGGATACAGGATTTTTCTTGTGCGTAAATTATGCAAATTAGAATAACTTTGATGTATTTAGTGTTACTTTCAGCACTGTAAGTGCAAATACCAATACGGTTCGGGCTAGAGGCTGTATTTATGAACCGATCTTTACAAAACTTCTTGGGTACCTTTGGTATCACCGTGGGACGTGAACAAGTGTTTTTGAGTCTGGTCCGAAATTCAAGATGGCAGATGGCAGCCATTTTGTACAAAATTAGGTGCAATCAGATTTTTGCGCAGAACTTCCATATGAAAGCGCTGATTTGAATAATTTTTTGTGTGAATGTTTAGTACCAAGGGATACATCACATATAATATAGGTTTTTTCTCATGCAGAAATTTAGCAAATTAGATGAACTTTGGCTTTTTCAATGCTACTTACACACAGTAAGTAGACATATCAATACGGCTCGGGTTAGAGTCTGTATTTATACTCCCGCTTCGAAGAAGTGGGGGCTATATAGGAATCGCCCTGTACATCCGTACGTCCGTCCGTATGTCTTTCCGACCGAACAAATTCTTGTGTGCGCAACTCCTCCTACATTAATGAACCGATTTTGATGAAACCTTCATCTCTACTAAGTGAACATGTGCACATTCCAAACTTTTTGATCTGCGACAATTTTAACCAGGTTATCTCTCTTGAACTTTGATTTAATATGGGTTTCTATATGAAATTCTTGTGTGCGCAACTCCTCCTACATTTATCAATCAATTTGGACAAAACTTTTCAGACATCATCACTACTAAGTGAACATGCGCATATTCCAAGATTTTTGATCTGCGACAATTTTAACCAGGTTATCTCCCTTTGACTTAGATTTATTATGTCTTTCCGTTCGAACAAATTCTTGTGTGCGCAACTCCTCCTACATTAATGAACCGATTTTGATGAAACCTTTCAAACATCATCTCTACTAAGTGAACATGTGCATATTCCAAACTTTTTTATCTGCGACAATTTTAACCAGGTTATCTCTCTTGAACTTTGATTTAATATGGGTTTCTGCATGAAATTCTTGTGTGCGCAACTCCTCCTACATTTATCAATCAATTTGGACGAAAGTTTACAGACATCATCACTACTAAGTGAACATGTGCATATTCCAAAATTTTTGAGCTGTGGCAATTTTAACTAGGTTATCTCCCTTTAACTTAGATTTATTATGGGTTTCTACATGAAATTCTTGTGCGTGCAACTCCGCCTACATTTATCAATCAATTTTGACGAAACCTTTCAAACATTATCACAACTAAGTGAACATACACATATTCCCAAATTTTTGATCTGCGACAATTTTAACCAGGTTATCTCCCTTTAACTTGGATTTATTATGGGTTTTCAAATGGGATTCTTGTGTGTGCAACTCCTCCTACATTAATGAACCGATTTTGAATACATGTTGCACATTGTAAATGTGTTTTTCCAAATGTAAACCATATATGTGTGGGCTCTTTAAGTATTCAGTGCTGTTCTGTGGAAGGCCACATGAAAATACAAATTTCAACAACAAAAAATGATCTTTATGTATACATTTCCTTATGGCCTTCGCCTACATGATCAGAAGTGCCTTCCTATAAAAACCCAAAGCTGGGGTATTAATCACCTTCAGTGATAGTTCTAGTTATGAACCGATCTTCATGGAACATCTTGGATACCTTTGTTATCACCTTGGGACGAGAACGAATATTTCTGGTTGCAGTCCAAAATTCAAGGTGGCTGCCAGTGGCCATTTTCTACCGAAATTAGGTCTAATCGTTTTTTTGTACACAAGTTCTATACGGCTCGGACTAGAGGCCGTATTTATGAATCGATTTTTACGAAACTTCTTGGGTACCGTTGTTTTCACCATGGGACAGGAATGAGTGTGTTTTGGGGTGCCTTTGTTATTACTGTGCTATGAGAACAAATATTTTGGGGTTCAGTCAGACCCACTTTTCTAGTTTAGCATCTGACTGTCACCCACCTTTACAATACTTTACATACACATTTGTTACAGGCTATGGTCAGTACATACACATTTGTTACAGGCTATGGTCAGTATTTATGTACAGACCGTTACAATACTTTATATGTACCTTTGTTATCAGATCATTACCTAGATGTTTGCCATTGCTGTGTCATATACTATACATGTACATATCTTAATAAGTTGAGCTACAGTGTCATTGACTCTTTCATTATACCCCCACTTTCGAAGAAAATGGAGGTATACTGGATTACATGCGTCCGTCTGTCCTTCTGTTTGTGCATCCGTGTGTGAGTCCGTCTGAGAATATTCATAACTGAAGTAAATTATTATTTTTTATAATATTTGTTGGTCATAGGTATGTCCACACCAGTTATTTTTTTTTTTATTATTTGTTCACCTAGAAATTGTGTCCGTCCGAGCCAAATTTTGTCTGTTCAGCCTGTATCTTGGGTATCGAATGTTCTATTCCAATGAAATTTGCTATGAACACTGCTTATGGTATAGGCTTTAAAAAAAAGGATTCAACGATATTTCTCACATTCTCCTTTTTAGAGTTATCCCCCATTTTTGACTTAGAAATTGTAGGAAATAGACCTTATTTGTCTTCAGCCTGTATCTCAGGTCTGGGTTATCGGATTTCAGTGAAATATAGCATTCAGTTTGCCTATGACAAAGGCTTCTGCCTCATTGCATAAAATTTCCAAACACTAAACAATTTACCATACCTTTTGACTTAAAAATTGTTGAAAACTTTCGAAGAAAATGGGAGGGGTGGGGGGGTTATACTTGATTGCTTCTGTCCATTTGTGCATCCATCCGTCAGTCCGTACGAGAATATTCATAAATAATATTTGTTGGTCATAGGTATGCCCACACTAGGCGGTACACCATGTGGGGGTATGTACCGGACGAAAGTCCAGCTCTTGTTTAACACTGTGATTAATGGGAAAAACATTAAAGAATCTTCTTCTCCCATACCACTGCTCCAAAGGCTTTTGTATTTCACGTATAACATCTTCGGAAGATTCACGCACATGTTTGTTGAAATCAAATCCCTGGGTCTATATTTGGGATCTCTATGGGAGCCCAAATGTTCAGATTAGTGCAATATGAGGAATATTCTTTAAAAATCTTCTTCCAATCCACCAATCAGAAGCTTTTGATATTGGTATGCAGCATCCATTATGGGGTGAGATTCAAGCTTGTTCAATTTGAGTTCCCGGCTTAATATTGGGGCTTTTTATTGGTGGGGTGAGGGGGTGGCAGGAGGGGTGCAAGTTAGGTTCAGGTTTGTTCAAATCCATTCCTTAGTGTTTTTCCATAAAATTTGCCTTTCATGACTTTATTCCTTTGTAGTGTTGATGAACCATATCTAACTGAATGTGACCCCAAATACTTCTTTGAACCACTTTGGCAGGTGAGCGATTAAGGCCACTTGGGGCCTCTTGTTTCCAGATCTTGTTCCATCTGGTCAACAAGCTGTGTCAGCTAGGCAGAAACCGCTATTGTCTCTAGATAGGGACACCCTGCGGAGGAAAGACGATGTTCTTTCCTTCCCGGGTCAATCGATTCATGTGTCGGAGGCCTTCGGCTAGATTGATTACGCAGTCTTTAGCCTAGTGAATTGAAAAAGAAAGAGTGGTTTCTTATCTTCATCTTCTATCTGTATACCGTTTCCCGGACCACGTTACTTAAAAACGATAGGAGAAGATGTTCAGCGAGCTCCTCTGTGTCTAGATGAGCGGGCTTTGGGTCCAGATATCTCGTTACCCGCATCATTCAGTGTCCGCTCCGACATGTTGGAATCTTCCATTGATTCTAGTCGGGTGGTCCTGAACGCTATGTCCTATGCAGACCATATCACCAGGGTTCTGGCTCAATGTCTTAGCGGGAAAGAATTTGACGATATTATTCCATCACTCAAGAGTTCTTTCTAGGACAGTTATGTATGCCACATATCACTCTGCCCTTTCAGTGGCTAATATGGAGTTGATCAGACGTGATGGAGCCTTAGCATCGTCATCATTTATAGATGATAAAGTGAAAAGCTCTCTCAGAGTTGCTCCGGTTTCCGGTCATACCTTGTTTGATGACAAGCTATCATTTGTGTATGACAAAGCTACCGAAAAAGCCACCAGCACTTTGTTGCTTAGGTCAGCTTCCCAGCAGCAGTCATCTGCTTGACGTGGTAGGAGAGGAGGCTCCAATTCGCTGTCGTCGAAAAGGAGCTCCTCGCGGGGTTCTAAGAAAACCTCATATGGATACTCAGGAAACCGTCAGTATAACGACTCTGGAAAGGGGCGTAAAGTCTTATAGAGACTTTAAGTCAGATGCCCCAAAGCCGACAACATGAGGTGGTTCACTGGGAGGACATAGTTTCTCTTCCCAAAAGCCTTGAAAATGATACAGGTGATGGTCTAAACCTCTATTGCTCTCCAGTTGGCGGAAGGTTATCAAACTTAGCGAGAAAATGGATGAAGATATAGTCCAGGCACATTAGACATAAAAATGAGAAAGTAAGGAAAAAAATCGGAGAAAGCTGATTTTTTTATATGTTTCCGGGACACACATTGCGGATAAAGTGTGAAAAGTCCCCGCGAATCCGAGTTGAGCTTTTTTAGTTATAGCGTTTTTTTTTTATGAAAAAAAAAATTTGAAAAAAAATTCGACCCAGCTCCATATTTCTCATTCTTATTCGCCTTAGTAGGGTGAGAATCATAAATATCGTGCTGAATTATATTGAGAATACATATCCCCAACAGAAAATGCCAACTTTGTACCAATCCTCACACTCAATGGTGAAATATTCACGAAAATGTACAAAATTACGAAAAAAAATTTATTGTTTTCATACACACAACGGTACACAACGTCCATTAAATCAAATCTACGACTACTTTGGGAGTTAAATTATATATCAAAAATTGCAGAAAAGCAGTGGCTTTATAATGATATATAACAATAGTCATTTATTCCATAATGAACTGGTGAAACGTGTGAAATATTAACCATACCCCCTAAACTCAAATTCAAACGGCATCGACTTTTCTCATTCAAATACCGTATTATAGCATCATTGTTTCAATTTCCATGTTCGATTAAATCACATAATGTTCTTGGGCTAGCAGTGGAGATTGTGTCTTCGTCAGATAAGTTGACAAAAGTTTTCGTTAGACTCGCCGGCTTCCATATGATTATGTCATATTTAGGGGCAATTGGTTCGATCATGGCTGATAGCGGCTTGGATGAACTTTGGGGGACTGTTTATGCTGGTGGGTCAATCCATCATTTGATCAGTGGTCATGCATATTCAGGAGCAGTTCGTGCCCATTTGCTAACACAAATTGCCATTACAAAACTTGTGTTTGAAGAAAGCCGAACACTAGATAACATAGACTGCACAGAAGTCAATGAAATATTCTGTGGACTTGCCAGAGGTGACTGTACAACAGCTGACGCTGTCAATCAAGAAAGTGTCAACCATCTACTGTCAAAATTACATGAACTGCTCCAGAATGCGTCCGTAGGACGCACAGGAAAGCTTTGGGTACAATACTACGAGCAAATAGGTCTTCTCCAGTTGTTCTTGAGAGCAGAACGCACAGGCGACTGGGAACTCCACACATATTGTGTTCGCAATATGATTCCAGTATTTCACGCAGGTGGTCATTTTGCATACGCAAAAAGTTCTCATCTCTATTTGCAGCAGATGAATGAGCTAACAGAAATAATGCAACAGGATGATTTGAAGTTGTTCACTGAGAAAGGTTACTTTACCATAAGGCACTCAGATAAATTCTAGGACGGGATATATTCTGATCAGACCATAGAGGAGTGTTTAATGAGAATGTTCAAGCTCCCTGGTGGTCTCACACATGGCAGGGGAATAACCGATAGCACTGTTGCGAAATGGGTACATGGACTACCTCTTTGCCTTCCGATATGTAATGCTCTCGAAAATTTTGTTCATGTTCACACTGGTCATGGCGAACAACATCGGGATCTCCGTCAAAGTTCACAATTGACTGATGCCAATGATCTCACCAAATTATTGAACTGGCTCAGAGTGCATTCCCCCTTTCAGAATAGAGATCCACTACAATTAGTCTCTATAGCGACCGGGCTTGTGGCTGACGAAACTGTGAACTGTGACCAAGTTCGCAAAATTGGTGAATGTTGCGTATCGAATATTGTAAGCAAAACGTTCAACATCATCAAACTACGATGTGTTGACACTGTGAAGTCTTTCGCATTGATGGCAAATAGCATCAAAGTCCATGGAAGTAAGGTAGTGATTGACCCCACAATTCTGTTCAACCGCATCACATGTGTTATTCAGTCACAAGCAGAGATGGAAGAGTATCTCAAATATGAACTCGCCCCGAAACCACCAGCATTGTTTGATTCTGCTGGAATGAGGAAGACACAGAAAAGCATGCTCGGTAAGATCCTCAAAACATACGGTTCCGAGCAAACTAAAATCCCAGAACATTCTCTGTTTGTTGTAGATGGTGGATTTTTATTGAGGGCAGTTGTATGGCCTAAACAGTCGTCATATAAGGACATATGTACATCATATTCCAATTATCTAGTGAGACATTTTGGGGTGAACGTCGTGGTTGTTTTTGATGGTTATGCTTGTACAATGTCGACAAAGGGCATGGAACAAGCCCGTAGATCTAAAGACAGGTATTCCATTGATATCAATATCTCACCTGAGTTACCAGCCACCACACCCCAATCCGATTTCCTTGCAAATACCAAGAACAAAACCCAACTGATCGATCTTCTAATGCAGGAGCTATCTGCTATCAATATTCAGTCCAAGCAGGCCGAGGCTGATGCTGATGTACTGATAGCCGAAACTGCACTTGACATCGCTCAAGATGACAACAATGTTGTCGTTGTGGGAACAGACACAGACTTGTTAGTCATTCTTACCTCTCGAGTTCAACCGGGATGTAATATTCACATGATGTATTCCATTACCCCAAACTTACTAGTTTCAGTTAGTGAAATAGCAACCAAAATGGGTGACCATAGAAGCATCCTCCTTGTAGCACATTCTATAAGTGGTTGTGACACTACTTCTGCACTCTTTCGAGTTGGTAAGAAGAAAGTATTCAGTACAATTGTCTCCGATGTTACTAGCGACTCACAACAGTATGTCAACACAATTTTGGCGGATGACAGTACACCAAGTGCAGAAGCCGCTGCCGGGGAACAACTTCTCCTGATCTTATACGGGAGTAAAACTGTTTCCTCTCTCGACCAATATAGATATGTCACTTACAAGCGTTATGTAGCAAAATCTAAACTGAATAAACCCATCGACCTAGCCTCACTCCCACCAAGCAGCGATGCTGCACAACAACATGTCTACAGATGTTATCTCCAGGTCCAACAATGGCTGGGCACTTCGCTTCCTCCGACGGATTGGGGGTGGTCGCTAGACAATGGACTTCTTGTACCGACTGCAGCCACAAAGCCATGTGCCCCCGATAACCTACTGAATCTGATCAGTTGTGGTTGCAAGAGTGCTTGTACAAAAAGGTGTGGGTGTAAGAAGGCAGGACTCTCTTGCTCAGGTTTGTGTAATTGCAGTTCGGATTCTTGTAACAACCACAGAAACACTGTCCTGTCGGAAATTTCTGAGTTCGATGAATAATATGTATATAGGTCATGTCATTTCTGTATATAGCGTTGATAATAGTCAATGTAACTTAATCCATGTTGATTGATTTGTACATTCTGTAAATATTATTTATTGATTTTTGTACATTCTGTAAATATTATTTATTGATCTAATGCTGCCAGACACAGACATGTTTGTTCGGTCCCAAGCCTGAAAATAGTTGAGTTCTCATGCTGACGAATTTTATGCCAAAAGGGGAACTCGGCCAGAAGCAGAGGGGGTCTTCCATAATGTCTATTTTGTAAGCAATGATAAAAGTCTTCATATGGTGGTGGATTTTTTATCGTCTGTCCAACTAACATCCCGTTCTGTACTACGACCCTTTGGGCAAATCCGTTAGGAAAATCGTCATTTTTTGCGTAAATCCGATACTTTTTTGTGAATTTTCAATAATTTTTCGCAGAAATTGTCACAGAATGCACATTTTCCTCTAGGTAAATGTATATTAGAGATTATGTAGCTCGAAATACGCGTAAACAAAAAATACAGTTGGATCAATTCGAGCGATTTTTTAACATTTTTTTTCAAATGCGTTTTCGAAAAAAGGCTGTAGAAAAAAAAGCTCAACTGGGATTTTAGGGGACTTTTGTCTAATCGTTCAGTGACATGTACTCGACATTCCCTGAAAAAATCAGCTTTCTCCGATTTTTTTCCCTAGTGAAACCTAATGTTCTTGGGCTAATAACGGAAGATCAGTGGGTAAGGAATATAGTCAGACCAGGTCTTCAGCTATCATTCCGATCAAAACCTCCACTTACAAGAAGTCTGCGTTGGACAGATCTTTTGGTGAATCATTCAAAAAGGGAGTCTCTTCTTGCAGAAGTTCAATCTCTCTTAGTAAAGAAAGCAACAGAGGTCGTGGAAAATCCAGATTCTCCCGAATTTTACAGCCACCTGTTTTTTGTGCCGAAACCAGATGGCTCGTTCCGACCGGTGATATACTTGAGCTGGATAAACAAATTAATATTAGCTCCAGAGTTCTTCATGGAAACCATTCGGTCGGTAAAAGCGAGCATTCGAGTGAATGATTTTGCGGCAAGCATAGACCTAAAGGATGCACACTTTCACATTTTGATCCAAGGAAAGGCTTACCTGTTCAGAACAATGTGTGTTCAGTCTGAACCTGGCTCCTTGGGCTTTCACTTGAATAATGAACTCGGTCATGTCATACTTCCGAGCTCATTCAGCAGTAGTAACATCGGCTTATTTGGACGACATTCTTCAGAGGTACGGCTACAAAATCGCACTTCAGAACGATGTGCAGAGTCTGCTTCTGTTACTCCGACGTCTCGGTTTCATTGTAAACAAGAAAAAGTCAGATTTAGCTCTGCCCAAGTCCTTCATTCTCTTGGGAATGAGCTTCAAGACTCAAAACAATCCGGTTTGTCTGCTGGTAACCAGAGCGAAGTTAGTCAGTTGTTATGATTGCTTTTGTCTAAATTCCCTCACAGTGTCAGCGAGGGAATTTATGAGACTGATGGGACTGTGCGGAGTGGCTGTGGACCTGATTCCACTAGGTCACTTACGCACGCATCCTCTTCAGATTTTCTTCACTCAGAACTGTGCCAAGATGCTTCGCTCGAAACTCCGATTGTTTTAACGGACCTGATAAAACAAAAGGTTCAGATTTGGGCGGGTCTCCAATGGCTGACTCAGGGAGTTCTGCTTCAAGTCCTGGATCCGGTCTTCACTGTTATGATGGACACGAGTCTGACGGGTTGGGGTGCATCCCTGATTCCCGCAGACCTGAAGTGTCAGGGTCTTTGCAACCCTCGGTTCCAAGAAAAGCACATAAACATCAATGAGATGATGTCTATTTGGCTTGCTTTAAAACATTGGGTTGCTCACATAGCAAACGTCCATGCTCAGATTCTATCAGACAATTCCACAGTAGTGGCGTATCTCAGGAACCAAGACGGCACTTATTCAATTCCTCTATTCGAATTAATGGAGAAAATTCTCCTATTTGCTTTGAGTCATCACATTTATCTCTCAGTCCGTCATATTCCGGGTCATCTGAATGTAGTAGCAGACTCGCTCTCACAGAAAGGTCGCCTCTTACCATTGGAAGGGACTCTCAACAAATGAATATTCAGGCAGATTTGCTACCAGTGGGATTGTCCCATGATAGATCTCTTTGCCACGAACCTGAACAATCAGCTTCCGACGTTCATGTCACCATGTCTGGATCATCGGGCGTATGCAGTAGACACTCTTTCGATCTCATGGAACGGAATAGTAGGTTATGCATTTCCTCCAACTCCGCTGATTCAGCAGATTGTATTAAACATCAAACAGTCTCATTGCAAAATTCTGCTGATAGCATCTCTGTCAGCTCAGAAACCTTGGATCTATCTTGTCAGGTGTCTGTTATGGGACATTCCTCGGGGGGCTTCGGGGAAGTCCCACACACTGCATCACAACCCAGATGCTCTCAACCTCACCTATTTCCGTTGTGCGGTCCTTCTTGCATGAAAAGCAGTTTACAGGACGATCAGTGGGCGCAATTTCTAACTGTAGGAGGACCTCCTCTTCGCTAAATTACACAGCGAAATGGAGAGTTTTCTTTCGTTGGGGCACAGCTCAATCAGTGGATATCTATAATCCATCTATACCTCAAATTGCCAATTTTCTGGACTACCTGTTTAACGAATTAAAACTAAAGCCTGTTACTATTAAGGGCTATAGGTCTATGTTATCAAACACATATGCTCATCATGATAACCTGGCTATTGGATCAGATCCTTATTTATCCAGGCTAGTTGGAAATTTCTCTATCAATAGACCTCGAAACCCTCAGATTAATTCCTAAATGGAATTTGGCTTGGGTTCTCCTGAAGCTTCAAGAAGCTCCTTTTGAGCCGTTAGATGATGTAGAATTTAAATTTCTGACTTATAAAACAGCATTTCTCTTATCCTTTGCTTCTGCCAGAAGAGTTAGTGAGCTTCATGCATTATCTGTTGAAGATTCCCATTTCCATAGTGTGGTTAATACTATTACTCTTACTACGGAAGTGGGATTCTTGGCTAAGAATCAGATTCTAGATAAGCGTCCGGAGCCGATTATTATTAGGGCTTTACTGTTCTCGGACAACCGTAGACCAATGTTGTTTCCAGTGAGAGCTATACACATTCATAAACGTCAATCTAGCTTTATTAGAAAGGGGAGGAACAGATTTTTTTTCCCCTTATGCCTTACAGAAAAGATATTTCTGTTCATTCACTTGCTAGGTAGATTCAATAAGCAATACAAATTGCTTATGAGAATCTATCTTCTGATCAACGTTCTGTCAATAAGATTTCAGCGCAAGAGGTTAGAGCACTGCCTTTTTCTTGGGCTTATTCAAATAGTATTGCCATTACTGATTTAATGAAGGCAGCCTACTGGACGCAACCGTCTTCATTCACTTTTAGTTTTACCTTCGAAATAATGCATAATGGGTTATGCTGGCATTAAATGGAGAATTTATTGTGTATTGCTACTGTATCTTGAAGATGTTATGTCGTTTTATTTTTTTAACAAGAGAATGACATATGTAATTCCTCTGTCTTCTCCTATTCTCCTGCAGGAGCTATTCTTTAAGTGGAGTAATAGAGATATCGTATTTCCTTTAAGTCCTAGGCCCTCCAGCCTTTTTACAATTCAACTAAGTCTGGGCCATTGGTTTCAGTAAAAAATATGATAAATTTAAAGTAATTGTTATATTTTTTATGCTTACCAATGGCCCTCCATTGAGTGGGCACTCATACCTCCCCACTGATTTATAACATTTAGCAGGCACAATAGAAAGAATTATGCTTGGCGCCAATTTCTGTACCTTCCTGGTTACCGTGCATGCATATGTGCAGTAAACAAAAGTATGGAGGACCAGATAGGACTTTTTATTTTCAGATTGTATGCAAATTTGGGGGATTGGTGGCAGGGGGTGGGGGGGGGGGGGGGTTTGTTGGGATTCAAAATTTGTGTTTGACCCTGGATAAAATCGAGTTTGCACCAGCTAAGTCTGAGCCATTGCTAAGTATAAAAAATATACAAATTACTTTAAAGTTATCATATTTGTGACTTTCTATTCAGTGCCATGTGTAACATACATTTACCCTTGGCACCAGAAAGAAAACCTTCTCAGAAAATGTTTGCAGGGTTCATACAGGTTATGGGAAGGTATAGAAAGTCTTGGAAAACAGTCAGTTGGTTTCCCAGGCCCTTGAAAAGTATTGAAAATTGGAGTTATGGGAAACAGATATGTGTAACATTGGTATTTCTCCTGTCTTATGTGACCATTCAAAAAATCTTTGTACTCACAATTTCTAGGGTTCACCAAAAATAGCTATTTTAGTCATTGGTGTTTGGGGACTTCTTACCCCTTGCAGGCCTGGTGGTTGGCATACATTTTTGCCACACTTTGATAGAGTACATCTAGTGGCCTTGCAGTTATTTCTTTTTAGGTATATATGTATAGGCAGCCAAGACTTGCCTAGAAACAACTGGCAAGATACTTAGAATGTAACTTAGAAGTTCACCTAAAGCCTCAATGTTCAAGCCCTAGTTTTATTGCAGTACAAAGTAATCAAAGTTGGAATTGGGCCATTTAGGGTTAAAAGATTTGTCAAGGGATGGCGTGGGAGGGGAGGAAAAGATAGAATTATATTTTCAGTTACACTTCGCCTTTGGGGTTTTGGAAATTTGATATCGGGGGATGGAAACGGTTTGGAAAACCAAATTGCCTAGTCTGTATAAACCCTGTGTTTAGCTGAATGAGGAGAATCAATAATATAGGTGAAGGCCTATAACAATTGGGTGTGTACTTTGAAAATCTATATTTATCCAACATTAGCACTGGGCCAGACATATTTCGCTCTATCGATCAGAATTCAGGCCAAACACTTAATTCTGAACCCCCTACACCCCAAAAATTAAGCCAAATTCATAAAAAAAAAATAAGAGTCCTGTAAAGTCCTCCATAGATGGATTCTGTGCATGTGAAAAGCAAAGGAAGTGTCCTCAATTCCCATCAATTCTTTTGTTTGGTCTGATTTAAACAGTCTTGTTTCTTAACTCTGAAATTTTTGTGTGTTCCTGGTTACAAATGTTGGATTAAGGAGAAGGATCATGCCATGAGAAAATACTAAACCATTGGGAAGGAGGTAGAAATTATTTGTTCAGGGCTGTTCTTTTTAAAATTATGATTTAATTTATCAAAGCTTGTGCCACCCAATTTTGGATCAATCCCTGAACGATCACCACTCTTTAACAAAAATATTATTTTTAGCTCAACTTGACAAAGTCAAGCTGAGCTATTGCCATCACTTCCAATCCATCGTGGTACGTATGTACGTACATACGGCCACAATTTCCTAATGCTCACTGCGCTGATCGCATTTATGATCGGATCACTTTCAAATTTGGTATGCTCGTTTGGGGTGATCTCTAGATGGGAAATATTGATTTTCTTCCATTTCAGTTATAAAACTTTGCCGTTGGCAACAACCTTTGGACTTGGATTACTTTGAAACTTTGTATGCTTGTTTGGGTTTGACCTCTAGATGGGAGCTATCGATTTTCTTCTTTTCCATTGAGAAACGTTGCTGTTAGCAAGGACATCCAACTTATCTGTTTTGTACATCCACAATTTCCTTTGGCACACCACGCAGGTCGCATTTATGAATGGGTCGCTTTGATACTTTGTATGCTTGTTTGGGGTGACCTCTAGATGGGAGCTATCGATTTTCTTCCACATCTGTCAAAAAACTTTGCCGTTAGTAATGACCTTTGAATTTAGTGCATTTCTGCATCAATATATTCCTTTGGAATGCCCTATAGGGTGCATTTATGAAATTATTGCTTTGAACCTTGGTATGGGGTGACCTCAAGATGGGAACTATTGATTTTCTTTCATTTCCGTCGCCTTTAGCAACGATGTTCAATTTATGTTTTGTATGTCGACAATTTCCTTTGGCACACCGCAAAGGTCTATCATCAAATCACTTCGAAACTTGGTATGCATGTTTGGGGTGACCTCTAGATGGGAGCTATCAATTTTCTTTTATTTCCATTTAAAAATGTGGCCGTTACATTGACCTTTGAACTTAGTGGATTTGTGCATCAATTTTTCCATTGCACACCCTGCGGGATGCCATAAGCAACGACGTTCAGTTTATCCATTTTGTACGTCCACAGTTTCCTTTGGCACACCACACGGATTGCATTTATGATTGGATCACATTGAAACTTGGTATGCTTGTTTGGGGTGAACTCCAGATGGGAGCTATCGATTTTCTTCCACATCTGTCAAAAAACGTTGCCGTTAGTAATGACCTTTGAACACAGTGCATTTGTGCATCTGTATATTCCTTTGGAATGCCCTACAGGGCACATGTATGAATGGATTGTTTTGAAACTTTGTATGCTTATTTGGGGTGCCCTCTAGATGGGAGGTACCAATTTGTTTTCATTTCTGTCAAGAAATATTGCAACAACATACAACTTATCCATTTTGTATGTCAACAGTTTCCTTTGACAGACACACAGGTTGCTTTTATCAGATCACTTTGTAACTTGCTATGTGTGTTCGGGGTGATCTCTAGATGGGAGCTATTGATTTTTCTTTCATTTCCAACAGAAAATGGTGCCGTTGGCAACAACCGTTGAACTTTGTGCATCGATTTTTCCTTTGGCATGCCCTGCAGGGTGCATGAATGGATCACTTTGAAACTAAGTATGCTCATCTGGGCTGAACTCTAGATGGAAGTTTTTATTTTATTAGCAAAGACATTCAATTTATATGTTTGGACATTGACACTTTACTTTGACACAGTTCACAGGTCGCATTTATCATCAGATCGCTTTGAAACTTGGTATGCTTATTCGGGGTGACCCCAAGAGGGGAGCTATCGATTTTCTTCCATTTTTGTCAAAAAATTTGGTGTTAGCAACGACCTTCGAACTTAGTGCATTTGTGTATGAGCATTTTCCTTTGGCATACTCTACAAGGTGCATTCATGTATGGATCGCTTTGAAACTTGGTATGTTTTGGGGGTTGGCCTCCAAATGGGTGCTTCTTTCATTTCTGTCAAAAAAGTTGCCGTTAGAAAGAACCTTCAACTTTGCCCTTTTGTGCATCAACAAATTCCTTTGGCACATTACGCAGGTCACAAGAATCTTTTAACTTCGCCATTTTTGCATCAACATTTTTCTTTGGCATGCTCTGCTTGGTGCATTTATGAATGGATCAGTTTGAAATTTTGAATGCTTGTTTTGGGTGACTTGCAGATGAGAGCTATAGATGTTCTTCCATTCCCATCAAAAAATGTTGCCATTAGCAATGATCTTCAACTTTGCCATTTTGTCTCTTGACAGTTTTCTTTGGAATACTGCAGTGTTCGCACTTACGATTCGATCGCTTTGAAACATGGTATGATTGTTTGGAGTGACCTCTAGATGAGAGCTTTTGATTTTCTTTCATTTCTTTCGAAAAACGTTGCCGAATATTGCCGTTAGCACCGACTTTTCAACTGATTGCAGTTGTGCATCAACATTTTCCTTTGGTAAAGTCCTCAGGGTGAATTTATGAATGGATCAGTATGAAACTTGGTATACATGTTTGGGGTAAGCTATTGATTTTCTTCCATTTCCATCCAAAAACGTTGCCGTCAGCAATGATCTTTAAAATTAGTGAATTTGTGTATATCAACATATTCCTTTGGCATGCCTTACAGGGCAGATTTATGAATGGATTGCTTTGAAACTTGGTTCAACTTTGTCAAAAAAGCATTGCTGTTGCAGTGGCCTTTGAACTTGGTAAATTTGTGCATCAACATATTTATTTGGCATGCCCTATAGGGCACATTTATGAATAGATTGCTTTGAGAGCACACTTTTCTTTCCCACCAGGCCGCTGCATGCTAGATCTACAGTTGTGATCAAATTACAGTAATTTGAAGGCCTGTATTGTATTTTGTGCACAGCTTTTACGGTCAGTAATTTGGGGAATTTAAAGACCTGGCTGGAAGTCTTGATTTTGAAGTGCAGGTACCATAATTTGAAGACTTCAAATTTTGTGGATGTGCTTAACATTATCTTTTAAGTAAAATTATTTATTCTGTGGATTTTGCCTTGTTGCTATAAGCACTCTCCCATAAATTGTAATAAGGTGAAGATATGGCAGGGTTCCTGCAGGGCCGTGGATTCAAGGAATGGCCTTGAATTAGACTAAAGGTCAATCAAGACTTTGGAAATCCTGGGAAATGTGTCAGGAGGCCTCGAAAAGCCTTGAATATTCACAAATTAAAAAAGCTAACAAAGCACATAATCATAACTAGTATAGCTTTATATGCCAGAGTTCGCAAAAATATAGTCCTAACTAGGATCCTCTGATCCTTACCCCCTTACCTTCAAGGGAAGTTGGAGGAGGGGTAATGAGCAGGAGGTCTTGGGATCAGTGAAGGCAGGCCTTGAAAATCCTTGAATTTGTCTATTGTAAGGCCTTGAAAAATGCTTAAATATGTTGAAGACAGCCTTGAATATTACCAGTTCTTGCGTGCAAAATCCATGCATGTAAAAAATTTTTTGACAACCCAAATTAATTTAGCACTCTATCAGTTAATATTACAGTAGCCTGTAAGGTCATATCACAGAGGTGTGTGCTTCTATGATATGGTGTTACTGGTTAAAAAATAGAAAGATAGCTTATGAAAGAGTAATATTTTGATGTCAATCATTGTACATTACAAATGTTTGCTTCACTCCAGATTTTCCCTCCCAAATCTGCCATGCTGTGATTAATTATGCAGTAATTCTTTTGGGTGACTCTAGAGACCAAATATGGGACATTTTTCCAATGGTATTTGGTCATGATTTTTTCCAGCACACAATTTTCTAATTCCAGTCCCCAATAAACAAAAATTTAATTCATAATTGGTGTCTTGTGGGCAACCATAAGCCGGCAGAAAAAAACAATATATTTGTAATGTGAAACTTTCTTAACAATGTCTTGAATGAGTTAAAAGAACAGTAAGGTTTGGCCATACTGAATGGAGTTATGGCCCTTAATTTGTTAATTTTTGCCTATTTTCAGCTCATTGGTGCAATAAATTGCACAAATATCAATGGATTTGGTCAATATTTGGTATGTGAGACTTTCATAACAATGTCTTGAATGAATTCAAAACTGGCATGGTTTGGCCGTACTAAGTGAAGTTATGGCTCTTAATTCATTAATTTTAGCTTAACTTGACAAACTTCTCTCAGGTTTTTGCAACAATTAATCAAATGACACTGTTGATCTGCACATTCCAGAATGGGCAGAATTTCATAAAATATGCAAGAGTAGTTGCAATTGGCAGCTTAAGTGCTAATCTACTGTCATGCAACAATAGCTCACCACATATGCTGCTGCAATTATTATGATGGGATTGTAAGACCGTTTTCTTATTCATTTGAGGTAATGATATTTTAGACAGGCAAATTTTTTTTATTACTCATGTGTGGGAACCCTGGTCAGGCTGGTGCTTGGAGAAGTGCAGGAAACATTTATTTTGGGTTGCCACTCTCTCTTTCCTGCCATCCATGTGAGTTTCAAGGTGACCGATTGGGGAGGAATGTAATCCTGATTTGTCCACACTATGATGGCTCAGGTCCCGATAGACTAAATTTCAACTACATCATCAAGGTGTTGAAGGCATGCCTTGATGTAGTTGGAATATTAGTCATTCGGGATTGTAGTTAAAGACTTCTTGGAAATGTATTGGTGAATAAATAAAATATGCATACAGTAGTCATGACGCAACTTAAGTAATTAACATGTACCGTGCTGAAACTCCAAATTTTCTGTAGACCTCTATTTGTAGGACTGACTGTGTGTGTGGCACAAGTCCAAATATCAAATCTAGTCTTCTAACTGGTAGAGTACTAAATTATTTAGGTCATTATGTCTCCCCTTCCCAGAAGGGAGATGTATTGTTTTAGTGCATATTCTTCTTCTTCTTCTTCTCATACAAACTTTGTCCGGGGCTTAACTTTTTTGTCTTTTGACCTAGACCTTAGATATTTGGCATGTGGATGTATCACCATGAGCAGATGCGTTGCATACCATAGTGACCTTCATGTGACCTTGACCTGAAGGTCAGATTTATGTGCTTTTAAGGGAAACTTTGTCCGGGGCATAACTTTTTTGTCTTTTGACCTAGTTTCTCTTTTGAGCTAGACCTTAGATATTTGGTATGATTGTCAATATTATTCATATATAATTTGCAGTGCATTAAATAGAAAGGAAGGGGAGACATATGTTTTAGTGTGCTAAAACAGTTTCTAGTTAAAATTTGATTACGTGTCTTTGCCTGGTTACAATTTATGGGAGAGTGCCCAGGCACTCTCCCATAAATTTTAATAAAGTAAATCCTAACAGACAAAATTATTTAACTTCAAATGCGCATCTACAGAATATGATGCCTTTACGTTGCAGCACCTGCACTTGATAATAAAGCCCAAATATGGGCTTCCAGCACTCTACCAGTTAAGAAACATGATTACTAGCAAGAGAAAATTAATATCTAGAACTGCAATTCTGACGAAAATGTTCAGGTCCATATCTCAGCAGTGAGTGAATAGATTTTAAATTAAATTTGGTTTGTGGTATCCTTAGGTTGACCCACTTCTGACACTTGTGGAATGGAGTTGCTCACACTATTATCACCTGAGTTATGGCCCTTACTTTGTCCAATTTTCAGTGATTTTTGTTGGTCACATTTGTTTCTTTTATCCCCACTTTTGAAAAGATTGGAGGGTATAGTGGATTACATGCATCTGCCTGTCCATCCATCCCTCCATCGTCCAGATCCTTATCTCAGCAGTGAGTGGTTGAGTTCAACAAAATTCAGTATGTGGTGAGGTGGTATGCAATGGTGGTAGTATGCACTGGGCTGTGACCCAGCTCTTGTTGATTAATTTTTTTTTATTCAGAAGTCAGAGATTTGATTTGAATTTGGATTAAAGTGAAAACAGAGCAGTTTTTTTTAGCTCATCTTGACAAAGTCAAACTGAGCTAATCTCATCGCTCTCGATCCATCGTCCATCATCCGTCTGTCGTCCATCCGTCATCCATCAACACCATGTTTTGGTCTTCTCCTCCAAAACCATTGGGCCAATTCTCGTGAAAGTTTGGGTGAGTGATGGTTCCGAAGGGGCATTGCATTTTTGTTCAACTCAACCTGCCCAGTCTCACAGGGAGGGAGAAGGGGAAAATGCTCCAAAATATTTTAAAACTCTTCTCATGAACCAGTGTGTACAATGACTTGATATTTGTTATGAAGCTTCCTTTTGAGGTGTAGAATCAAGTTTGTTCAAACGAAGTTCGTGAAGCAGTATTTGGCTTTGTAATGGGAGGGGTAAGATTTTTGGCCCCACCTAAAATTTCTCTTTTCTGAACCGAAGGTCCGGTTTGAACCAAACTTGGTATGTGGTATTATTGGGTCATAAGCACTTGTCTCGTGCAAAAAAAAAAAAAAAATCTTGCATCCCCATGGGAACCCGGGGAGCTAAAAATAGAAATATTTTCAATCGCCCATATTTCCCAAACCACATGGAACGGGGAGCTGCTATTAGGTATGAAGCATCCTTGGGACCAGTAGAATTGGATGTTAAAAAAAATTGTCATCGGTTATGTTGGGGTGTTCTGTAATGGGCATCGAAATAATGCTGAGTCAGCATATTTGCAAAAATTTAAAAAACTCTTTTCTCTAGAACCAATCATCAGAATCTTTTGATATTCAGTATACAGCATTCATAAGGGGGGTGTCAGATACAAGTTTGTTAAAATAAAGCCCATTGGTTCTTATTTGGGCTCAACACTGGAGCCTGAATTTTTAACTTCGGGTAATATGGGGAATATTCTTTAAAAATCTTCTTCTTCAGAACCACTAGTCAGAATCTTTTAGTGTTTGGTATACATCATTGTTATGAGGGTCAGATTCAAGATTGTTCAAACCAAGTCCCTAGTTTAATATTTGGGCTTCCTATGGAAGCCCAAATTTTAACTTTGTTCAATATGGGGGATAATATTTAAAAATCTTTTTCAGATCCACCAGTCAGAATGCTTTCATATTTGGTATGCAACATCTCAAGGAGGGTCAGATTCAAGTTTGTTCAAATCGGATCCCTAGGTATATATTTGGGCTCGCTGTGGTAGCTCAAATTTTTACTTAGTGCAATAAGAGGAAATTTCTTTAAAAATCTTCTTCTTCAGATCCACTAGTCAGAATGCTTTCATATTTGGTATACAACATCTCTAGGGGGGTGGGGGAGGGGGGAGGCCAGATTCAAGTTTGTTCAGTTCGGAGGGTATAGTGGATTACTATTTGGGCTCCATATGGGAACCTGAAATTTAACTAAGTACAATATGAGGGAATTTCTTCAAAAATCTTCTTCAGATCCACTGGTCAGAATGCTTTTATATTTGGTATACAACATCTCTAGGGGGGTCAGATTCAAGTTTGTTCGAATCGTATCCGTAGGTTAATATTTGGGCTCGCTTTGGTAGCAAAAAATTTTAACATAGTGCAATATGAAGAAATTTCTTTAAAATTTCTCTTCTTCAGACCCAATAGTCAGAATGCTTTCATATTTGGTACACAACATCTCTAGGGAAGTCAGATTCAATTTTGTTCAAATCGAGAGTCTGGGTTAATATTGGGCTCCATATGGGAGCTGGAATTGGCCATGTTGCTGAAGAATTAAAATTTTTGTATTCAGTACCCTCCAGAAGTGTGTAACTAAGATTAATCCACATAGGTTGTATCAAGGGGCTTCAGGGGAGCCCTACATTTTACATTATGATCAACTGAAGAAAAGGCATGATGCCCGGATTATTTTTGTCACTCCTGAGGGACTCAAGGATTGACAGTGTATCCTATGGAGATGGATTGCTTAATGTAGACTCATTCTTGGACTCTGTTCATATAGTGTTCTGTTCAAGATGAGCGGTTCAGGCCCCATGGGGCCTCTTGTATTGAAATAATGATGCATGAAGTGCTGAAGTAAATGGTGAATGTTTTTTTGTTTTTTTTGTATAATCAGGAACAAGAGTAGATGATGCAAAAGCTGTTTTGGCTGCCAGTGACATGAAAATAATGCCATGTGATAATTTAGATGAAGCAGCAAAAATGGTAAGATATTTATTTTTAAATATGGTAGACAGCAGGTATTTTATTTTACTGTTTTTCAAACTCTCCCTTTCCCCAAATGAGTACATCGCATCCTAAATGGGTCTACCTGAAGCGGATGGGAGTAAATAACAAAATATTTTGAAGTCTACAATCTTCCGAAATTTATTTTTTAGTCTGAAGTCAGTTTCTTCCTCAACAGTGTTTAGTGATAATATTTTTTGCACTCAGCTACATGAGGTCCTGCTGTTGATAGCAGCATGGGACTTGGGGGTTAACTCCTTGCATGCTGATGGCAGGTATTCCTGCCCTGTACGGGATTTCTCTTGCCACTGAAATAAGTATAATTATGACACATTTAATCAAATTTGACTCCTGTAAAATGAATGGATTTTTTATTTTTTTTCACCATTGAGTTCTTGAGTTAAATTTAGATGAATTTTTCGGTGGAAGACTGTTAGACATCTATGCCAGAGGTCCCGGGTTCGATCCCCATCCGGGATGACCTGCATTGTGTCCTTGGGCAAGGCACTTTATCCCAGTTGTCTATATGGGGGCACGATGACGCTGTGTACTAAGGCATACTGCACGTCGCTAGTGCACATGTCTTCAGCCTCTTTAACCCTGCTTGAGTGGAACTTGAACAGAGTTAAAATGTTGAAGAGCTGACAATTGCTCGACGATGCTCGGTGGTTCTCTCTGGGTACTCCGGCTTTCTCCACCCGTAAAACTGTCACGGTCACAATTAGCCATTGTGCATAAGTATGTGACCTTAAACACCAGTAAATAAAAAATAAATAAATAATAAATAGAGATGAATTTTTCATCAAATCTAGTCATGGCTGCTACAAAGTAGTCATGACTAGATTTAATGAAAAATATCTTGTGAATACTCCTGAATACTCCACGGGTTAAAGAGTTAATGCAGTGAGAGTATTCATCCTCTGATTAACTTTCTGGAATTTAACCAATTCCGTCATGTTTGACAGAGCTTTTTGACTTAGAATTTGTTAACCCAGGGCACATCTTTGTCCAAGCATGCATTCCTTCACTTTCCGGTCAGGTTCTTTTCAACTCACAGAGATCAGAGAGATTAACCGGCATAGGAATCTGTTCTTAGAGTATTTTTGCAGTCTTTATCATTTTGCATGTGCTTGTTTGATCAAGTCATTAAAAACTTGGCACAGGGATTGAGACAAAAAATTTAATATTTTTATACTGTACCAATGACCCAGACATAGCTAACTCTAAAATATTAAGGGCGAAACGCAAATTTTACCCCTCAATCCCCCAAATTTGCATCTAAAACCGAAAATTACATGTCCTATACGGTCCTCCATACTTTTTACGCCACTGCGCATGCTCAGTGTCAAGGAGGTCTAGAAATTGCCGTCAAAAGTCATTCTTTGTTTGGCCCTCAATACAGTTACACTTCACTGTTATTTGTGCTTGTAAATCTCAGTTTTAAAGATGCCAGACGCATAATTATGAGAGAAATGGTGGATATATGGTGGAAATAGAAGGTGGAGAGGAAAAAACAGTGGAAACAAATGTTCAGGACTGTAACTTATAATTATTTTACAAAATTATTCATGTTACCTATTTTCGAGGCATGACCTTGTTGTGGTCATTCTTGCTATGAATGTTCCATTGTTTAATCAGTGTTTCCTCTCTCCCTTTCCTTTATTCCCCCCTAGCTATTCTCCCATGCTTTTGGCTTATTTTTTGTAATGTTTATTACTAAAATTTCTTGGTAGTTTTGGCTTGGTAACAGAATTATTTTCTGTTTTTTCCCCATGTTTACGTCGTCACCCCAGGGGTGTTTAGGTGTTTTGGTCTGCATCTACCATCTGATGTTCTACAGTTTCTTCTCTGGAAGCCTCTGTTTTGCATCAGATAGTGTTTAAATTGGTAACTGATTTCGGTCTATGTTTGTTTCAGTGCCTGGAGGTCTATGTTTGTTTCAGTGCCTGGAGTCATGTTTCCGGTTTGTTGACACTTTTGCTAATGTTGACAACTGTTACTTCTGACAGTGATTACTTGTCTTCTGCTTAATTTAGTTCATAGCAAGATACATGAATATTGTCCATAAGTGTTACATTAATTTTTCAAAATCATTAAAAAAATTTGTCCACACTTAGGCTTTTTTGGGATCCTTTGGGCTCAAGGTTCCCATTGGGAACTTGGGCTCTTCTGAAAATTTAAAAAAAAAATTTTTTTTTTGAAAATTATTTTCTTTTGAAATGTAAAAATGAATTATAATATATATGTATATTTATTTCAAGGGTTAGTGCGAGTAATATGACGTATATTTTTTCTGGTTGGAAAAAATATTCTTCATTCGTAATGCGAGGATTTTTTCTGGTTGGAAAAAATATTCTTCATTCGTAGTGCGAGGATATCTTCCTCTAATTCACAAGTTCATTGTGTTTCTTATAGTCAATGTAGTCACATTAATTCTTGCTCTGTGTGTATTTATTGATATGACAACGTTGGAGACGGGTGTCACGGTATTTTATTAGCGGTGAGGGGTCCGTTACGGTCCTCTCTCCATAGGGTCACTATATACTATCAGTTTCTTTTTCAGAATTCAGAGTGATGTTTCCGTGATGTCTTCAATAAGTGTGTCTCTGTCGGTGCAATAGTAGGGCTAGCGGTAAGTGCTCAAGGTATTACGACAATTGCTGGGAGTTAGCTAGTTCTATCGAAGGCATTGTCACCTGCTAGTCCGCCCGGTGTCGCGTCCATTCACCAGGAAAGAATGGTACAGCACCCGGGTTAGTCCGTTGCGGTCCAGGGAAGCAGATTGGGTGATGCGAGCACTATAAAACTTCAGATGTGCACACCCAGCAACGATGGATCCGAGGATAGTACGGAGGAAGCCTGTCAGTCCGGTAGCTAGCTCGTTCAGGTCCCCCGGACCGCGAGCGAGAGAAGCCCCCTCTCTCTTGCATCAACATCTGCGCCGCGATGTTGTTGTATGTTGTTCGCTTAGTCGGAGTTTACGTCCACTCCTCCTGCTCGGGACGCTCCGTCCCATGACAGTCCGACATGGCTTCTATATTGGCTTCCTAATCCTCGTCAACACACACGACCGCACCTTGGCTATGTGACCACAGATTTCCAGGGGACGTTCGCATATTATATAAATGCAGGACTGAACGTCCCTGGTGCTCCTGCTTCGCCGACCAAGGAATACACCTCGGCCAGGTCACTCCATCTGCTAGCCAAGGATACGAGATCTTTCCAGTTGAGACGTTCGCATATTATATAAATGCAGGAATGAACGTCCCAGCAGATATTTCACGTAGGACCGCGGATCCACAGGTCTCATAGGGTAACATGAACTAGGTATTGTTACCGTGAAGTCTTTGTAAGTGTGCTTCCGTTGTCACAGTCAAATGCCTAAGAGGTCCCAAGTAGGATCGACGGCGTTGACGTCCGATAGCTCGTCCGGTGTCGCGACCATTCACCGAATGGCTCAGCACCCGGGTTCGTCCATTGCGGTCCAGGAAGGAGATTTGGGTGATGCGAGCACTATAAAATACAATATGCACACCCAGTGACAACGGATACGAGGATGGTACGGAGGAAGCCTATTAGTCCGGTTCCTAGCTTGTCCAGGTCCATTGGGCTGCGAGCGAGAGAGGTTCCACTCTCGTATTACAACATCTGGGCCCAGATGTTGTGGTACAAAACGTTGCTCAGTCGGAGCATACGGCCACTGCTCGGGACGCTCCGTTATATAGATAGTCCGGAGAGACTGCTCTATCGGCTTCCTCATCCTCACGGCAGCACATGCGACCGCACCTTGGCTACGTGACCTGTGATATTCAACCAACATCGCCGACCAGGGATTCTACAGCGACCAGGTCACGCCATCCAGTAGCCAAGGATACGAGGCCTTCATGCTCTGGACGTTCACATATTAGATTATGCAAGAGTGAATGTCCAAGGAGCTTCCAGCGGCTAAATCCTATAAGACCGCAGCTCCACAGGCCTCTGTTACGGACATGCTATCACAGATAGCACAAATTATCGCAGCATCCCAGCAACCGACAGTAACTCGGTCGGATCAGGAATTATTCGAGGAAGCTGGTTTGGTACGTTCCACTGCAGGTTCAGACACGGACGACCAAGAATTACAAGTGGTCCGACAGGATGGCGAAAGGGATATGGATGAGTTGTATTTTCCCTTTTCGGAACAACATAATTGCTGTCGAGTGCATCCGGCATTATCATCTGACGTTCCTCTGGATCAAAATGCTGCATTGCCAGATAAGAGACTGATAGCGCCACTGGACACAGAATTCTTAATCGGTTTAGGGTCATCATCCCTCAGTTTCCGACATAGTCCAGATATGTCTCACAGACATTTGATCTGTTGAATGACGCTATATTATTTAACTTGCTACCTAAATGGGCAGGTCAGGTTTCTTATCGGCAATATGTTCTACATCTGCCTTTCATCAATTCAACGAATATTTTGAAACGGCAGGACCGAGCATTCTGAGAGTTCTCTGCGTCTAGACGACCAGGTCAGGACCTAGTATTGTTTTTTACTGTCGTCTATGTCAGTTCCAACCACGATGTTGGAAATAACAATATCATCTAGCAGGGTCAGCTTAGACGCATCATCGTATGCAGATCATCTTACCAGAACGTTATCATTACATCGCAAGGAAAAAGAATTCTAGGATGCACAATCTCCCTAAGAGTTCTTTCAATGGCCTCACGTAAAACTCCGTCCTTTAGTGGCAATATGGAGTTGGTTAGACGTGACGCGGTCCTGGCTACATCCACGCGTGTAGATAGTAAGGTGAAAAACTCTCTCAGAGTCGCTCCGGTCTCCGGAGAGTTTTCTTCGACGGCAAGCTTTCCGCAGTCTATGTTCAGTTAACTAAGAAAGCTTTAGACTCTCTGCTATTAAAATTCGCTCCCATATAGTCGGATTCAGCAGAGAAGAGTAGGACAGGCACTTCTGGGTTGAATACGTCCAAGGGAAGTTCCTATAAAGGTTCCTATGCGTCCTCCAGGTCTTATTCTAGAGACTGTCAGGGTAGCGACTCATATAGGGGCTGTAATTACGGTCAGACGTCCCTAGGTCGACGGGGCGAGGTGCGGACCGTGGAGGACATGGCTTCTCCTTCCTCAAGCCTCGCAGGATCAGGAGGTAATGGTTTTAACCTCTATCGTGTACTAGTGAGCAGAAGAATGTCAAGTTTCTCAATTATTTGGGAATAGATTACGGACATCCCTTGGATTCAAGGGGTGATTTCGAAAGGACTAAATTGTTCCTCAAACAAAATCCTCTGTCAACTCGGAGTCCAAGATGGACTCAGCTTCTGCCAAGTCAGTAGGATTAGAGGCTCGCTTTCCTCAGAAGTCTAGTCTCTTCTGGAATGATCGCGATGGAGATCGTAGAAATCCAGGAATTTCCAGGTTTCTACAACCATCCTTTTCTGGTTCCAAAAACCAGACGGCTCGTTCCGTTCACTTATTATTCGGAACTGGATAAACAAGCTGATCGTGGCTCCAAGTTTATATATGGAGTCCACCTGATCGGTCAGAGCGAGTATTCGGGTCTACGATTATGCTACATGCATACATGACCTGTGACCTGCTACATGCATAGATCTCGTACTTTTACGCCATGGTACATCAGGCGTCAGAAAGTATCTTCGCTTCCTTATCATAGGAGTCGTATATCAGTTCCGAGCAATATGCTTCGGTCTGAATCTAGCCCCCTGGGCCTTCACTCGAATAACGGACTTGGTAATGACTCATTTCCGAACTTATTTGTCTGCGATAATGTCGGCCTACCTGGACAACATTCATACAGGTACGGCAATGAGTTAACGCTTCAGAACTATGTGCAGAATCTGTTTCTATTGCTCCGACGTCTTAGGTTTCTTAAGTAACTGAGAAGTCGGATCTGGTATCATCCAAGTCATTCACCCACCGGGGGATGAGCTTCGTAACGCACAACTTTTTCGTTCGTCTGCCATTACCCAGAACGAAATTATTCAGTTGTTATGCTCACTATTGTCTTCGCTCAGACAAAATCTCAGTGAGAGATCTTATGAGACTGATACATTTAGGCGGGACTGCGGCGATTTTATTCCGATGGGGCGGTTACGCATTGGTCCTCTCCAAATTTCTTTAATTCAGTATTGGAGGGTGAAGATTCTTTCGCTCGATACGGACATCGTCTTGTCAAATCAAGTGAATAAGAGATTCAGACTTGGGCAAGTTTTCTGGGCTTAACTCAGGTAGTTCCACTGCAACTGGTGGATCCAAGTTTTACAGTCTTGACGGATGCCAGTAAATAGGTTGGGTCGTTTTCATTGAGCCCAACGGATTGAAGTGCCAGGGTCTTTTGATTCCGTAGTTCCTTATCAAGCACTCAAACATCAAGTATGATGTCATTTTGGCTTGCGCTATGTTATTGGATAACGTAATTCAGAATGTTCATATGCTAATTCTGTCCGACAATTCGACAGTATTAGTGTATTTTCGGAATTATGGATGCACTCATTCAATCCTGTTATTCATGTTAACGGAATGAATCTTTCGGTTGCTACTAGAACATCAAGTTCTCCTATCAGTCCGTCATATTCTGGGTCGTCCGAACGTATTAGCGGACTCCCTTCCTGGAGGGGCCGTTTGTTGCCGCCAGAATCGGCTTTCAACAAACGAGTTTTCAATCAGATTGCTACCATGGCGAGCGGCCAATAATCGACTTATTCGCGATGCATCTCAACAATCAGTTGCGGACGTATGTGTCATTATGTTTGGATCTTCGAGCGTTTGCAATAAACGCTCTATCGATCTTGTTAGACGGAATAATAAGATATGCGTATCTTCCGGCGTTGTTGATTCAGCAGATTTTGCTCTAGTGTAATTATTTCAATGCAAATTCTGTTGGTAGCTTCTCTAGCTCCACAAAGACTGTGGACTAATTTACTCAGGCGTCTGTTGTGGGACATGCCGTGGAAGCTTCCTCCTTATTTCGGTCCATGCTATGGTCAGATGGATTCAATCTACAGTCAGTTCTGCTTATGTTTATATCTTTATTCAGCAGTCTGTGTTTTAGTTTAAGCTCATGAAGTAAGAGTTCTTCTACTTCATGGGCTTAAGCTTTTAATATGGTTATTACAGATTTAATGAGGGCTGCATATTAGTGTTAGCCCTCCATTTTCACGATTTTGTATCTGAGAATATTGAGTCCTTTTCTGCAGATCTACATTGTTTACTCTGAATGTCGTCTACTAAACAGTGGCAGCTATGTGTGTATAGGCTTTTGGTTCCGGCAGTGACTCTGTCCTGCTGCCCTCTTTGCTCTGGAGTATTTGATCCAGGGCAAGGGGGGGGGGGGGGGGGGGGGGGTCTAGCTTTCCCTTAGGTCACCTGCTTTATAGTGTAAAGCAAGGGAATACCTCCCTTGGACTTAGTAATTCCATGTCGCTTCCAAGATGATTTTAGGGTTCAGCCTATGTTTACTCATCTGTGTAATATTTTTTAAGTGTTGATTGGTGTGAAGCATTCGTATATATCACGTGATTAATTGAGCGTTAATATACAATCCTCGAACACGTTTAAATGAGTATATAGAGTCTCATTAGATGTTTATAGAGATCATTGATGTTATTGTGCTCAATTACAGAATAGTATTGTGTCTTTCTTTTTTGTTACAAATAAGAAAGATACATGTAAGACTATCTCTCCTTTTCTCCTTAAGGGGATAGGTCTGTTATAGGTAATTGAGTCTATTGGATTTTCCTTATGTCCTAGGCCCTCCAACCTTTTTACTATTCAGGTAAGTATGGGTCATTGGTACAGTATAAAAATGTTAAAAAATTTATAGTAATTTATATATTTTTTATACTTACCAATGACCCAGACAGGGATGGCCCTCCCATGAGTTGGGAACTCATTCCTCCCCGCTGAGTACATAACGCTTACCAGGTACTGGTTGTAGAATGACTTTTGACGGCAATTTCGAGACCTCCTTGACACTGCGCATGCGCAGTGGGGTAAAAGTATGGAGGATCATATAGGACATGTAATTTTCGGTTTTAGATGCAAATCTGGGGTATTGGGGGTAAAATTTGCGTTTGGCCCTTAATGTTTTAGAGTTAGCACCAGCTAAGTCTGGGTCATTGGTAAGTATAAAAAATATATAAATTACTATAAATTTTTTAACTTTTTTGTTATACAGGAAATGTGTTTTATTCTGCAATTTGTATCAGAAAAAGTATAAAACAATATTTTATTCCCAATACAGCAACAGTTGATGAACTTTATAATATAAATATATAGTTAGTTATTGGTGACCATTCTTATAACAAGTCATGATCTGAACGCCACTTTTCTCCTGTAATGTCAGGGTGCAATGAGAATTCATGAGAATCCACTTGATTCATCTAAAAATTGTCAATGTTTTGCATATGTAGAAAAATGTGAAAATTAATTTTATTAACTGTTTACCTAAGATTACTGAGAGATGACTTTCTACAAAAACTACCTGAATAACAAAAATATTTTCAACTTTTTTTTGTGTCAAAACAGCTTATTTATGAGCTCATCAAGCTCAATTCACTGAGGAGTAATATTATTACCCCTTACTGAAATGAGCTTGAGCTCATTGCAACAAGGGTTTATAAGGTTTGTTTTTGCAGTAAAAATGGAAAAAAATAATAACATTTGAAGGGCTGTTTTTAGCTTAACTTGACAATGTCAAATAAGCTATTGCTATCACACCTGTTGAAGTCTATGAGTTTATAAGTCTGTGAGTCTGTTCACATTTTCTTTAGCACGGACTACACCCTGTAGTTCTTGTCCTATCACCACAAAATTTCATGTGCAGGTTCAAAGTCATGTTTGGATGAGAACGTCCCATTCTAGTTGCGATCGGTTAACCGTTAAGGCTGGGATTTCTGTAACTCGGTAGGATGACCATATAATGTCTAGATGAGAACATCCTATTTTGGCCAGGTTCGATCAACTCTTATGGCCACAGTGGCAAGTTACCCAGATTCCTTTAGCACAGTCTACAGGTTGCATTTATAAAGGGCTTTCATTGTAAATTGGTAGGATAACTCGGTATAATGTCTAGATGAGAACGTCATATTTTGGTTATGATCGATCAATATCGAGATATTTGAAAGAAATTGAATTTTTCGATGTTGAAAAAGTGACATAACTCTGGCAAAAAGTGTTGGACCAAACCCTGATTTGAACTTGACCTGTATTTTATGCTGATACACCTACATACCGAATGTTACTTCATTCGGTCAACAGCAATTAAAGTTATTGTAAAAAAAAAAAAAAAAAGTATTTTCGAAGTTGAAATAGGGGCATAACTCTTGAATAAATTGTCTGACCACTCCCCAATTCAACTTGACCTGTATTTTATGTTGACACACCCTTTTACCAAATTTCATTTGATTTGGCCTGCTATAAGTAAAGTTATCAGGAAGTAAAAAAAGAAGAATTTCCAAAGTCGAAAAAGGGGCATAACTCGGACAGACATTATCAGAATGCTCCCCAATTAGAATTTGACACATTTTTATGTTGATACACCTAGATACCAAATTTCATTTGATTTGGCCAGCTATAACTAAAGTTATCACCAAAGTTAAACAGATGGACAGACAGATGGACAGACAGATGGATGCACAGATGGATGGACACCGGCTATTTTAATAGTCCCCCCCCCCCCCCCCCCCCCCCCCCCCCCCCCCCAAATTTTTTCAGGGAACAAAAATGAAAAAATTGTGTGGTGATTTCTCTGAATAGCACTGGCAGGTTTGGCGGTTACATTAGGTAAATGGTTAACCTTTTAGCAAATGATTTGACCGAATCTAACCACTCATACAAACAAAAAAAATTAATTTGCCTTTCAGAATGATTTTCATTTCCCCATCTGTAAAATGAAGCATCATTGGAATGACATTGTTCTTCTTCTTATAAGGAATCCTAAACTGTGGTTTTGAAAGATGAAAAATAAATACTTCTTTTTACTTTTTGGGTGAAAAAATATTGTAACCTTTGAGGCATTGAAATAAAGAAAGAACTTACATGATACTCTATGGCCACCATGAACTGGTCATTTTCCATTGCTGGACAATATTTCCACAGACGCAATAATTTCAGATTCCTAACACTAAGGCGTATAAAAAGAAAATTTTGTTTCTCGGGCAATTTTTCCTCAATTTTATGAGGGAGGGAGGCCTTTTTTTTAAATGGTAAACCAATGTTTTCATCAGTGAAAATTTCCCATAATGCAGTTGAAAATTTAACCAACTATATCTTGTTTGACAGAGCTCAGTCTAGCAAGGTACAGTTGGTTAAATATTTGTCCTACAAGTGCAAAATAGTGCCATAGAAGAGATTTTCAGGTGAAAAAAAGGGAGGGAGGCCTTTTTTTAAATGGTTAACCAATGTTTTCATCAGTTAAAATTTCCCATAATGTAGTTGAAAATTTAACCAACTATATCTTGTTTGACAGAGCTCAGTCTAGCAAGGTACAGTTGGTTAAATATTTGTCCTACAAGTGCAAAATAGTGCCATAGAAGAGATTTCCAGGTGAAAAAAAGGGAGGGAGGCCTTTTTTTAAATGGTTAACCAATGTTTTCCTCAGTTAAAATTTCCCATAATGTAGTTGAAAATTTAACCAAATAAATCTTGTTTGACAGAGCTCAGTCTAGCAAGGTGGTACAGTTGGTTAAATATTTGTCCTACAAGTGCAAAATAGTGTCATAGAAGAGATTTCCAGGTGAAAAAAAGGTGATGAGGCAGATTTTATGTGATGTGGGAGGTGGATAGAAACAAGAATTTTTTTTAATAGCCTAATTATAGGAATAATCATCAAAAATTTAATTAATGAAGCAACCTTGTACATAATTTTGCCGATGATTTTTATCACCCAGTAAATGCATGCATGGACATAGCTGCCCACATGTGGATTATGACCAGTCCACGGCGGCTGTACTGTAACCCATTAACAGGTCATGCTATAAAACATGGTGGTAACCTGTAAGAAAAAGTGTTGTGATGCCTCTCTATTTTACAATGGCAACCATGCTGTGTACATCACAACAGAATTTCTGCCCAAATGAAGTAGTGAGATTATGCATTGGTTGTTCCTATTTATTTTTCTGGAAACTCAATTACCGTACTGACCCGTCTTGAAGCCCAGGGGATGCATGCAGTGGAAAAATAAAAAAGCCGTGGGGGGGGGGGGGGGGGAGGGCTACAGGACGAGTAATGAAGCCTGCAAGTCAAGTCGGTGTGCATCGGGGTGTGAGATGAGTGATTATCCTTTGGGTATGATATGTTTTTGTAGAAAAACACCTGAGAAAGAGAGAGTACACTCCTAAATAAAAAATATCCACCCAATTATGCCACATATTTGTCAACTGTTTTAATAAGTGATCAGTTTAAAATGCTGAACAAATTGAACTTCATCTTGATGTTTTGACAACTGCAGATCGTGCTGTCAAGCCATATTATTTCGAGATATCACATGCTTTGATTATCATTTTATATTAAAATTTAGAGTGAAAAAGTTAAAAGTATGAAAAATATAAATCTTACTTTCAAATAGTTGGTAAATATGTTTGAATTCAATAAAAAATAATAAAATTTGATTACATTCCATTGTTTACTCATTGGGTTTTCCCAACTGTTGGTGTGATGTGATGTAAACTATAGGTAAAGTGGAGATCATGAGGTGCACGCACAATGGGTTCAAATAATCAAAATTACACTGTATATATTGAAATCTTGAGAAAAAAATAACTGGTGAATTTTTCTAAATCTTCAGTAATAATCCTTGTCAGTATATTCTACACATGAACCCATCAATCATTGCTGCTAATATTTTTTCACACTAAAGAAAATAAATTCTGCACAAGACAACACACGTATTTGGAAACTGAAGCACTGTTCAGTAGTGGTTATCCCAGTCTACAAATATCTATATTTACAATCTGTGAGGAATCTCCTATGCAGTTATTTCCCTTTCATCAACATTTGATTGGGACACCTCTATTTCTGTGCTAAATAAAATGTATTTACAGGCTCATTCAGTAAACAGGGGAATAAATGAGCAATGTGAACATCAGCATATATATATTTTTATACTACAATCAATGGCCCAGACATTGCTCGTGGAAACTCGATAAAATCCAGGGCCAAACACAATGTTTGAACCCCACAATCCGGCATACAAAACCGAAAAATTAAAGCCCTATCTGGTCCTCCATACTTTTGTTTACTGTGCATGCGCGGTAACCAGTAAGGTACCAGAATTGGCGCCAACATCATTCTTTGTTTGTCAGTAAACGATGAGCTGACATCTGTGCTTTAAATCTCCTTTTTTTGAGGATGCCAGACACAAATCAATGAAAGAATTGGTGTATTCAAGGCTGTAAATGGATGATCTAAGTGAACAATGGTGGTTTGAGACGTTCAGGGCTGTAACTTTACAATAATTATAAAAATTATTTCATGTTTCCCATTTTCGGGACATGCGCCTGGCATCATCATTCTTGCTAATGATTTACCTACTGTTTGTTAAGTGTTCCTTCCCTATTGAACCCTCCTGTTAAACTTCTAAGCTTTTTGGCTGTTTTTATTGAAATTTTTTAGTAAATTTCTTGGGAGTTTAACATGTGTTACATAACGTTTATTCTATTTATCCCCATGGTTATGTCCTCACCCTAGGGGTGTTGGGTCATTTTGGTCTTGCATCTTCTATCCAAAGTATCGTTTTTTCTCCGAATGAAGACCTAGCTTTGCATCTGGTAGCATTTAAATTGGTTACTGACTTTGGGCCTTTTTGTGTGCCTGTTGTCTTGTTTCCGTTTTTTTCTATTGACGTTGTTTACATTTGGCAATGCTAACATGTAGTATTTAGTATTATACCTCAGAATTATTGTAGGATACATTGGTTATAATTCTGGTAGTGTAGCTAAAAAAAATTGGCATTTGTTCACACTTAGGCTCTATTGGGATGCTCTTGGGCTCATGATGTTCCCTTTGGGAACTTAGGCATTTTTCAACAACAAAAAATATTTTTTGAAAATTTGTTTATAATTGTTTCGAAATTAATTTGATTGCTCTTATGTATCCTCATCATGTATTTTTGCTGATGAATTTGTAGGAGTGCTATCGACTCTGTTTTTGATTGTAGTTAATTATGAAAGCTTACTGCTCTAAATGCAAGGCGATGAAGTCTACCTCGGATTTACATGCTTGTTGTCTTGCCTGTAGTCGAAGCACTCCTACAGATTCTTCTCCTACTTGTTTACATTGGGTTGCCAGACATTGGGAGTCAGGTGTCGCGGTACGTCATCGGCAGAGAAGTTCCGATGCCAGAGATGTCACCGCAGGATAATATGAGTTTTTCAATTTCTTTTTCAGAGGAACAAGAACATGGTGATGGTATTGCGACATCCATCCAAAGTGTGCTGCCATCGTCACGCTCTGATGAGCAAAGAGACCTGGCTGCTAACGTGCTCCTGAATATTAAACAAGGAATAAGGCCTCTTATTCCAGCAGCCAGTTCGACCGGTGAAGCAGCCAACCCAATAATGGGAGCCGTAACCCCGGGTAAGTCTGTTGCGGTCGAGGGTAGTGTAGAATCGGGTAGAGCGAGCACATCAAAAACTAAAGCTCACCCAGGGACAACGGCAAAAGGGAAGAAGCCTTCAAGTTTCTCTTTGGGAAGCACAGCGAGGTCTGATAGACCGTGCACAGGAGAGCATTCTCTAACCGCAACATTTGGGCCCAAATGTTGTTTTGAGAAACTTCGTTGAGTTGGAGCTAACGTCCACACTCGCCGTTCGGGACGCTACAGAGTCGGCTACAGTTACGTCTTCTTCCTCAGGTTCAGATAAGCACACATGACCGCACACTAGCTACCTGACTTCGGATATCCAGGGAGCCGCACGAAGACATTCCCAGCCTTCGCCTGTGAAGTCGGGCCATCCGGTAGCTAGTGATCCGAGGCTTCATTCATTGAGACGTTCGGAGAAGAGATCTACATCCGGATCTCCGTCCCAGGAGCAGGAAGCAGCGAAAAAACAGTAGACCGTTGCTCCTCAAGCCTCTGAAATGGACTTGCTGTCGCAAATTGTGCAGCTCATCGCAGCTTCCCAACAAGTGCAAGTACAGCCTTCTATAGACTCCAGTGGTGAGCTGTCAGACGGTGCTGGTTCGGTCCGGTCATCTGTACATTAGATGCTGTTGACCAAAATTCTCAGCTGAATCAGTCGGATGGTGAAAGGGAGGAGGAGGATTACCCTTCCCATTCGGAACAATATATGGTAGCAATGACTTTCATTCATCAATACTATCCTGACCTTGTTCCACCAGATCAGCAAGCTGCGTCTGCTAGGCAGAAACCGCTGTTGTCCCTAGACAGAGATGTCGTGCGAAGGACAGATGATGTTCTTTCCTTCCCGGGACTGTCTTGGCGTAGGCCTTCGGCCACATTAACGATGCCATATTCAACCTAGCAAGTTCAAAAAAGAAAGGCGGTTTCTTGTCTGCATCTTCAATCAGAATACCGTTTCCTGGATCACTTTATTTTAAAATGGTTGGAGAAGATGTTCGGAGAACTCTTCTGCATCTGGATGAGCAGGCTAGGGATTTGGATATATCCTTGCTTGCATCATTCAATTTACACTTGGATGTAGTGGAATTTTCTGTTTCATCTAATAGAGTGATTCTGGACGCTATGTCGTGACGCTATGTAGGGCAGTCATGTTTGCCACATACCACTCCACCCTTTCAGTGGCAAATTTGGAGTTGGTTAGACGTGATGCAGCCCTAGCATCGTGATCAATTATCAATGTTAGGGTGAAATGCTCTCTCCGAATCGCTCCGGTCTCCGGACACACACTGTTTGTCGACAAGCTTTCCTAAGTCTATGAACAAGCTACCAAAAAAAGCTTCCAGCACACTGCTACTGAGATCAGCGTCTCAACAGGCATCAGCAGGCTGGAGTAGGCGAGGTCGTTCCAGTTCCCAATCATCGAAAGGGAGCTCCTCACAAGGGTCTAGGAAACCCTCTTTAAGTTACTCGTCAATATAGCGACTCGGAAAAGGGGCGCAAGTCTTATCAAGACTATAAGTCAGACGCCCCTAAGCTGATGGGACGAGGTTCTTTGCGGGGAGGTTGTAGTTTCTCCTCCTGCAAGCCTCGCAAAGTCGTACAGGTGATGGTCTAGACCTCTGTTGCTTTCCAGTTGGCGGAAAGTTATCAAACTTCACGAAAAACTGGATGGAAATTACGGAAGATCAGTGGGTGAGAAATGTAGTCTCGGCAGGCCTGCGGCTATTATTCCGAGTAAAGCCCCCACTTACAAGAAGTCAGCGTTGGACAAATGTTTTGGCGAATTCTTCCAAAAGAGAGTCTCTCCTTGTGGAGGTACAGGCTCTCCTATCAAAGAAAGCAATAGAGGTCATCGTGAATCAAAATTCTCCAGGTTTTTACAGTCACCTCTTTCCTCGACTGAAGCCAAACGGCTTGTTCTGACTGGTAATAGACTTGAGATGGATAAACAAATTGATCATAGCTCCAAAGTTCTATATGGAAACCATTCGGTCGGTAAGAGCGAACATTCGAGTGGACGACTATGCGACGAGCATAGATCTAAAGGATGCGTACTTTCATGTCCTGGTACATCCGGCATTCAGAAAGTACCTGCCTTTTGCCGTGCAAGGAGAGGTTTATCAGCTTTTGTCTAAACTCTCCTGCAGTGACTGCGAGGGAGTTTATGTGACTGATGCGGCTGTGTGGAGCGGCTGCGGATCTTATTCTGATGGTCCATCTGCACACGTATTCCCTCCAGATTTTCTTTACTCAGAACTGGAGTGTGAAGATGCATTCGCTCGAAACCCAGACTGTTTTAACTGATCTAGTAAAACAAAAGGTTCAGATTTGGGCGGGTCTCCAGTGGCTGACTCAGAGAGTTCCGCTTCAACTGCCAGATCCGGTCTTCACGATTATGATGGATGCAAGTCTGACAGGCTGGAGTGCGTCACTAAGTCCCGCAGACTTGAAGTGTCAGGGTCTTTGGGACCCTCGGTTCCTAGAGAAGCACATAAACATCAAGGAGATGATGTCTATCTGGCTAACACTACAACATTGGATTGATCAAGTAGCGAACGTCCATGTTCAGATTCTGTTGGACAACTCGACAGAATCTGAACATGGATGATCGCTACCAAGTCCCGCAGATTTGAAGTGTCAGGGTCTTTGGGACCCTCGGTTCCTAGAGAAGCACATAAACATCAAGGAGATGATGTCTATCTGGCTAGCACTACAACACTGGATTGCTCAAGTAGCGAATGTCCATGTTCAGATTCTGTCAGACAACTCGACGGTAGTGGCTTATCTCTACGGTTTTTCCCGTATGTTATCTGGCTTTATAGTGAAAAGCAAGGGAATACCTCCTCCAGAGACAGTAGTCTAGCGTCGGTGCTGGGTTGTTTTAATGTGTAGCTCGGTATGAAGCAATAACTATATCTCATTTATGTACTGTTTTTAAAGTGTAGCTCACTGTGAAGCATTTGTATATGTCACGTGTCAAACGAGTGTTTCTATACAATCCTTGGACACTTTCAAATGAGTATAAAGTGTCTCATTCTCTGAACTAGCTTTATAATTGGTTTCCTTCACCGAATTAGCATAAGAGGTTATGCTGGCATTAAATGGAGAAATTATGTAATTCTCAATTACATTGTTGGTGTTATGTCATTCTCTTTTTTTATAAGAGAAGGTCATATGTAATTCCTCTGGCTTCTCCTATTCTTCTGTAGGAGCTATTCTTTATCGAAGTAATTGAGAGATTGGAGTTTCCTTCAAGTCCTAAGCTCCTCAGCCTTTTTACTATTCAGCTAAGTCTGGGCCATTGGTTGTAATATAAAAATATAAATTTAAAGTAATTTGTATATTTTTTATACTTACCAATGGCACATGAGTGAGTGGGCACGCATTCCTCCCTGCCGATTATAACATTTAGCAGGCACAACAGAAAGAATGATGCTTGGTGCCAATTCCGGTACATTCCTGGTTACCGCACATACGCAGTAAACAAAAGTATGGAGGACCAGATAGGACTTTAATTTTTTGGTTGTGTTTGCAAATTTTGGGGATGGGAGGGGGGGGTCAAAATTTGTGTTTGGCCCTCGATTATATCGACTTTGCACCAGATAAGTCTGGGCCATTTGGTAAGTATTAAAAATTTACAAATTACTTTAAATTAATAATTTTTAGCTGAACTTTTGCAAAGCCAAATTTAAGGTATTGCCATGGCCTGTAGTCCGTATTTATGAACTGATCTTTACAAAACTTCTTGGGTACCTTTGTTATCACCATGGGACGAGAACAAGTGTTTTGGGGTCCAGTCTGAAATTCAAGATGCCCGGCCGCTGGTGGACATTTTGTACAAAATTAGGGTACAATCAAATTTTTGTGCAGAACTTCCATATGAAAGTGCTGATTTGAATAATTTTTTGTGTGAATGTTTAGTACCATGGGATACATCACATATAATACAGGTTTTTTTCTTGTGCATAAATTATGCCTATTAGACTAACTGATCTATTTAATGTTACTTTTAGCACTGTAACTGCAAATGCCAATACGGCTTGGGCTATAGGCCGTATTTATGAACCGATCTTTATGAAACTTCTTGGGCACCTTTGTTATCGCCTTGGGCCAAAAACGAGTGTTTTTGGGTGCAGTCCAAAATTCAAGATGGCTGTCGGCAGCCATTTTGTACCAAAATTGGTGCAATCAGTTTTTTGTACAGAACTTTTGTATGAAAGTTCTGATTTGAATAAATTTCTGTATGAATGTTTAGTAACATGGAATACATCACATATAATACAGGTTTTTTTCTCGTGCAAAAATTATGCAAATTAGATTAACTTTGATTTATTCAGTACTACTTATGCACAGTAAGTGCACATGTCAGTACGGCTCGGGCTAGAGTCTGTATTTATGAACCGATCTTCACGAACCTTTTTGGGTACTTTTGTTATCACCTTGGGATGAGAATGAGTGTTTCTGGGTGCGATCCAAAATTCAAGATGGCTGCCAGTGGCTATTTTGTACCAAAATTAGGTCCAGTCAGTTTTTTGTACACAACTTCTATATGGCTCAGGCTAGAGGCTGTATTTATGAACCGATCTTTATGAAACTTCTTTGGCACCTTTGTTATCACCATGGGACGAGAACGAGTGTTTTTTGGTGCGGTCCAAAATTCAAAATGGCCACCAGCAACCTTTTTGTACCAAAATTAGTGCTATCAGTTTTTTGTACAGAACTTCTGTATGAAAGTTCTGATTTGAATAAATTTTTGTAGGAATGTTCAGTAACATGGAATACATCACGTATAATACAGGTTTTTTTCTTGTGCAGAAATTATGCAAATTAGATGAACTTTGATTTGTTCAGTGCTACTTATACACAGTAAGTGCACATGTCAATACAGCTCGGGCTAGAGTCTGTATTTATGAACTGATCTTCACGAAACTTCTTGGGGTACCTTTGTTCTCACCTTGTGACAGGAACGAGTGTTTTTGGGTGCCTTTGTTATCACTGTGCTATGAGAACAAATATTTTGGGATTCAGTCAGACCCACTCTGGGACTCAAAGATTTCTTTCTAGTTTAGCATCTAACTGTCGCCCACCTTTACAGTACTTTACCTACACATTTGTTACAGGCTATGGTCAGCATTTATGTACAGACCGTTACAATACTTTACATGTACCTTTCTTATCAGGTCATTACCTAGATGTTTGTCATTGCTGTGTCACATACTATATTACATGTCTTAAACAAGTTGAGCTACAGTGTTATTGACACTTTCATTTATTTACAAAGTTTATCTAAAAAAGCTAAGAAAACAGTTACTCAAAAAATAGAAACTCCAATATCAAGTCCTGATTTGGTAAGTAGAATATTGCTACAAGTCACCTATTTTCATTTCATTCACCTGAAATTGACGTCTCGGCCAACTTGAAACTTGAGGAATGGGCTTTGACACGGGTAGAGCCCCTTGATTCTGAAATCTTAAAACATGGGGGTGGGCTTCCACAAGAGTATGGGCTTGGACACGGGTCAGTACGGTAAGATATAAATGACATGCCATTCTATTTGAGTTGAGTTAGTCCCAAAAGATTGTGGGATTAGGAATTTAATCTGTGTTGTATTATATTGTTTTACTGGTCGCATATTTTTTAATTTACAATACATGGAGAGTGAATTGTTACTAAATCACTCACCCGGAGAATAACAGGAGATTCCTGTGGTAATGCATGAAAAGGACAAGCACAGTTTTAGCCAAGGGACTTCTGGGTTATGTCTAACAAAGCTGAAACTTTGCTCGTCGTTCTTCCGTGACATGGAATTTTTGTCTGAGTGGAGACACCACCCCACAAGTGATTTAGTTACAATCCACTCTCCATGTACTGTAAATAACCCATGCATAACCTAAACAATCATTCACAAGTTATTTCCAGGCCTGATCAATCTTTGACTGGAATTTGACAGAGGTGATCAGTTAATGTGTAGAGAACCTGTTACGAACTTTTCTTGTCTTAAGAAGCTTAATGTTATGTTTACCACTATGTTTAAACATTTATCAATATCATTTGCTTACAGATTGTCAAGCTGTCAACAATTGTGAGTTTAGCAAAAGAAGCACAGTTTGATGTCAAGTTTGAACTTCCATTGTAAAGAACGGAAGGGTATTCCTGATAATTCTCCACATCAAGTGATCTTGCAGTGTCTCGGTTTTGATTGGTTGAGTTAGTCCGTAAAAAATCAGAGCATTTATTTATTCGAGAGCTGTATGATGTGTGAAGGGAAATAAGTTTTGAGATACAATTGGATTTTTGTGAGGAGAGACTGTTGAATTCATTTAACTGTTGAAATTGTTTAAGGTGAATAGATATTCACTACTTATCCGACTGAATCAGTATTTATAGTATTGTTTCTGTACAGTTTGTAGAATGTGGTTTACCACTGAAACACCTATAGAGTGGATTTTCCACCCAGACAAGTAATAAACTGTTTTTTCATCCAGAATGAATTATTGTATGGGTGGAATTTCCATACTTTGAGTGTTGAGTGGTAATCCACTCTCCCTGTACTGTACAATATGGCTTTGACTTGGCTTGTATAATATTGTTACACAGGGTATAATTGGCTGGTGCATTGTTGACAAATTTGCCTTGATTTTTAGTTTGAGAAGAAGAAATGTTAACTGGATGAATACTGGAAGTTAATTTTTAGGTCTACTGATAGATGTTGGTATAATGCTCAACTCTTTACCTGACACGATTGGTGGAGGATGTTTGCAAAAATTATTCTTGAATGACAGAAAATTTCCACATTTTGCCTGAAAAACAAAGCCTATCACTACATCATTGAAACAATTTCAGTACAAATCGTAAGCTATGCTTTGAAGGCAAAAATAATAAAATTTGAATGCTCAGTTTTGTAGTTAGCACTAGCAGTTATTAGGCTTTTACGATATTGGAATTTTGATACAGTGTTTCGATATTTTAAAAATACCACAGAATGATTGAACACCATATAGTGTTGAAATGTATGAATATTCGACCTTAGTTTTGTCAAAACTGTTAAATGTTTGTACATTTCAGCGGTATGATAGTCAGGAAAATTTTGCTGCAAAACACTCTATCAGCCTTATTTATTTACATACGAAAGTGCTGGGGAAAAAACATTTCTTCGCCATTAAACTTTTTAACAATTTTGTATGAAATAACACTATTATTAGTCACTTATGACTTTGAAAGACTCAACAAAGCAAGAGGGTAAAAATGCCTTCAGAAAATTGAATCCTTTGTTCGTAAAAACATGAAAACAGTGACTTAATATGAAATATTAGTCTTATCTACCCCACTGTCGGATGAGCGGATATATTTACGAATATTTCTCATTTTAACTCGACACGCTGAGTATATTCAAGGTATTTTTCAGTAAATTTAGTCATGGCTGCTATAAAGCAGCCATGACTAGATTTGATAAAAAATTAATCTAAATTTAACTCAAGAAATCATTTTACAGCTGGAAAATGCGCCCCAATTATACTTATTTCAGTGACAAGTGAAAATGTATTCTGGACAGGAATACCTGCCAGCAGCATGGAAAGAGTTAATTACTAACTTCATATTTTTAAGAACAAGGTTTCAAATTCCTATCTGAAAAAATACAAGTGCAGTGCTCAGATTGCTATCAATTATGCTAGAGCTGAAATGGTCAAGGGGTTTTCTTGATCGATTAATCTTGTGGATTAACCTTGGTTAACTGATTAATCACTTGTCCAAATAGATATCTGAATAATTACCATACCGTTGATGATTTACAGCTTGAGCCCTTTACCCAATGTAACAAAACAAAACAGACTAGGCCTATATACAAAAATCTCCATTCAAATTTATTATGTTTTCAATTTTTGTCTCAAAATCATAGCTTATGACCCCTCATTGGAACGAGCTCGTTGAGCTCATTCCAATGAGGGGTCATAAGCTATGTTTTTGAGTCAAAAATTTAAATTTTTTAGTAATTCATGAATTTATTTTGCAAGTATCGTCTGCTACCCGTAATGGGTAAAGGGTTAAGAATGACCATTTCCAGCCACTGATACAGTATGATGATCATGCAAGTAAACAAGTATGTCAACATGTAACTTGCATGCTTTACTCTGTCTCATATAATTGATGTGAGTCAGTGTAACAATGTTTGCCTGTTTTTGGAGCAAGTTTGTTCCTTTGTTAACCCATATAATACAGTAGTTCAAAAGTAACGGTTAATCGATCAATTACTTTTTGGATCGATCAAAATGTTGATCATTGATTAATCGATTAATCGGTTAACCGTTTCAGCTTTAAATTATGCAAGAGGCATTGAAACAGGATGTACAATTACACAAGGAGCATTGAACTGGGTTTGCTATTGGTTAGCAATTTCTCGCCAAACAGAGGAATCTTATTTACAATGTTGTAAACCACTAATAATTATGTCAGGGGAGTAAAAGAAAATACCTTCCAGTATGTGATTGTGTTCGATTTAATCCCTCGATATAATTGGTTAGCTTTAAATGTATTGTATTTTGCACTTTCTCTATATGTGTGATTAACATTGACCACATTTAAGCCAAAAATGTGAATTTATTCAGCAGAGTGAGATTAAGGATATACCAAATCAATAATACTGTGAAAGTCTGAATAACGAATGAGTTGAAATTTTATTCGGTGTTCACTTGGTATATAAAAAAAATATGAACTTTTGGTAAGATACCAAATTACCATGAATGCCTCGCCGATATGACCACTTTGTTTGGTAAATGGTCAAACACTGCATATTCTCTGGATGGGCTTTATATTCTCTCAGAAGTAAAAATGTTTTGTTCTGGAGTTACGTGGTCGCAATTTATTGGAGGGTGCCCATAGACACTCCCTAATATATTGTGGCAAGACAAACCCATACAGACCAGTTCTAACAACCAAAACTATCTAGCACTCCACCAGTTAAATGCTCACATCAATGGCAAAGAAAAAATGTAAAGTTGAAACAATGAAAACCATATTCTTAACTCAGGCAAAACCTGTGTTAATAAATAGTGTGCTAACCTGGATAGTTATCTTGTACCCAACAGAAGTTTTAAAACAAACCTACTAAGGTTTTCCCCAAATAATTCTGTAGCTTCATTTTTATTGTCCAAAGAAATGCTTATTATCTTGCATTGCAAGAAAGACCCTGTTCATATTATTAAAAAAAAACAAGAAAATGTGTGACACTTTTTGTTTTCAATACTGGGTCGATAAGGCTGACTTTTTAGGTGTAAAACAATTGAATATCATTATCAGGGTCAAAAGCTTTACCAGTTTTGAAGTTTTAACCCTTTACCCAACGAATCGACCGCATCTGCTCGCATAATATGCAAATTGGGCAGTTGAAAAAATTTAATTTTTGAAAATATTTCAACAAAACCATATCATGTGACCCTCATTGGAATGACTCATTGAACTCGTTCCAATGAGGCATCACGATATAGTTTTGTTGAAATTTTTTGAAAAATTAAAAAACATGATTTTTAAAATAATAAATTTTGATATCGTCTGCATTGGGTAAAGGGTTAATCCATTAGGGCCTATTTTCAACTTCGACAAATTTTGTGGCCTCAGAATTGGTGCCCAAACATGCAGGTAAAGGGGAGTCTTCAAGAGCTGAACAGATGCTGACAAGTCTTGGCTGCTAAGACATGACTATAAATCACTGGCCCAACACAAGACTCCTAGATTGTATTATAGTAGAAATTAGAAAAAAGTGTCCTAACCCCCAAGTGGTTAAATCATGTTAACAGTCTCAATAAAAGACAGCATCCAAGATCATCTATCCATTCCACTGGGTTATCTGTACATTCCATTGCCAAAGTGGAATCTAGCATTTGTACATTGTTACCAAAGTGTTAATTTATGTTAATTACATATCCAGGTCTGAAAAACCATGGGATTGGACTTGTTTCTGTGAGACTCAGCAAGTTGTTGATGCAGGACATTAGTCCAAAGATATTTTCCTCGGGAACAGTTCTTCCGATGAGCACTTCCTACATGGACATTTTGCTTAAGTGTGTTTTGTACAAATATGTATTGTGTTGAATAATAAGGAATTAAAATGACATTAAGTCTTTTAATATTGTTAATGAAAATTTTGGTTGAAACCAGTGCAGGCCATTTTGTTAACCAGTGATCAATCATTATTTTCCCCTGTGGAAACCCGGAAGTGGAGCAGTGCTTGTTTACTGTAATAAACAAGTTCTATATAACTGATAAAATAGGGCCTGGTAACCAGTGCCTGGGGTGGAAGTCCTCTAAAATGGGTAACATGAGCATAAATGATTGGCTGGACTTGACTTCATCTCCAAGTTATGGTCTCAGTTACCCATTGTGTTGAAATGTGTGACCTTAAACACAAATAAATCAATATATCATTATTTTAACTTGCAGCCTTATAGCTACATATTGAAAATAATGAATGTTCTATGGTACACTGAAACCCTGTTGATTAAATAGCCACTTTGTCACTGAAAATTTATTCTATTAACATGAGTATTCAAGTAACAGGGATTGGGTCACTTTCCTGTATTCTAAATGTAAACTTGCCTAGAAGTAACAGCAAACCCACAGGATGTGGACATTTAAAGTATAACAGAAGTCCATTAAAATTCACAGGCCTTTAACAACTGAACCTTATCTAGCAGGCCTGGTTTATAAACAGCAATAGAAATAAGTTATTGATAAGGCTATTAAAAAAAGAATCTTGTTTCTCAGGCACCTCCCTTGTCACAAAAAATCTGCTGCATCACCTTTTTGTCAACTGGAAATCTCTTTTATGACACTGTTTTGCACTTGTAGGACAAATAATTTACCATCTTATCCTTGTTTGTTGGTTTACCACATAATAGTGTATTTAAATTTCTTATTCCATCTATTTTCACAAAAAAGCCCCCCTCCCTCATCATAAAATTGAGAAAAAATTGCCAGCGAAACAAGAAATTTTTTTTATAGGCCTAACTGCAAGAGATTTTTCTGCTTATTTTTCTTCACTTATATAAATATAAAAGGAATGCTATTTTTCTAAGAATCAATGCAGTGCCAGATGTTATCAATTAAGATAAAAATAAACCCAAATTCTTTTTATCACTCTTGAATGTTTGGGAATGGTGCTTTGTTGGATCCTTCCATTTCTCAGAGGTTGAATGAAAGTTGGAAGAAGAAATTTCCAAGCCCCCTTGATTAATGTAGTAGAACAGATATATTATTTCAAATATTCTTTTTTTCTTCTAAAACAGTCCAAAGAAGGCATTAGTCATTGTTCATATTTTTTTATGACCTTTATCCATATATCTAAAATGATATCAGATAAATAATTGACTTAATCTCTATCCCCTTCACACAGGTTATAATTTAATTGATTATGTGGTGTTTTTTTATTCTTCAACTCTTTCATTTTGTTTTCAGTTTTGTTAAAAATATGGTTTTTGGTCTTATGTTTGTTTCTTCAATGAGGAAAATCAATCAAATAATTGCGTTTTTATAATCCTTTTACATAGTTATATTTAATTTTTTACTGCATGTGAAATTCACATTGTAATTTTCACGTAAAAACCAGTGATATGAAAATGGAAATCTACCCTACTCACTGCACTCTTAGTCTAGGATAAGCACCATCACTTTTTGTAAATTTATTCCATGGTATGGGGTAAGCACCATCACATTTCTGTAAATTTATTCCATGGTATGGGGTTACCTGGATCCTAAACCACCGACATTGGTAAGGTGAGTATACAGAGTTGAATATTCTGTTAGTTCAAGAAAAAAAAACAAAACAGGGAGGCAGAATGGATGCACAGCCTCTAATCCTGCTGTAGCTAAAGATATTCAAGTGCTCTTATGGCCAGTGCACAAGTTACACTTTGGTCCCTGAAAAAGAGTGAAACCCCCCAAAAGAGGTCTATGTTTTACTCATTATTTAAATATTGTTAATATTATGAATATTTGACTTCTTGAAACAATGAGGATGGTAATCAGTGGGTTATTTCATTGTCCCCTGTAATTTTTTTTTTTTTTTGGGGGGGGGGGGTATTAAAATAGCCGGTGTCTGTCCGTGCATCCATGCGTCGGTGCATCCGTTCATGACACTTTGATTTCCCGATGATAACTGTAATTACAATTGGCCAAATCAAATAAAATTTGGCATTTCAGTGCATCAATGTAAAATACACTTCAAGTTCGAATCAAGGTGTGGTCCAACAATTTTTGCCCCTCTTTCTACTTCAAAAATTCATTTTTTTTTGTTTCCTGATGATAACTTCAGTTATAGTTGGCCAAATCACACGAAATGTGGTATTTAGGTGTATCAACATAAAATACAGTCAAGTCTGAATCGGGGTGCGATTCGACAATTTTTGCCAGTGTTATGCCCCTTTTTCAACTTCAAAAATTCATTATTTTTGGTTTCCCGATGATAACTTTAGTTGTTGTTGACCGATTCAAATAAAATTTGGTATATAAGTGTATCGACATAAACCACAGGTCAAGTTCAAATCGGGGTTTGGTCCAACATTGTTTGCCAGAGTTATATCCCTTTTTTCGGTTTCGAAAAATTCAATTTTTTTCAAATACATCAAATTGCACTCTTTTTTGGGGGACTTGTGACCGGGCTGCCTTTTATTTGAACTCAGTTTTTGTTAATTTGTTATTAATTATAAATATTTAAGGATTGCAAATGTAAAAGAGTTAAAGTTGATGAACACTAAATTCAACATAAAACCAACCATACACATTTCAGATTCCAGTGCCTGAGTTTTGTTTATTCGAGGATATTAAACCTTTGTACACTGATGTCAAAATATTGAAATTTCAAGAAAATTTTCCCTGAAACGCAACCAGGAATTTATAACCAGTTCAGTCTTATTTGACAGATCTGTCAGACTAGATTGAATTGGTTAAATTATCTAGTTGCATTATGGGACAAACTGCTGCCTGAAATTTGGCTATTTTGTGACCAGTGTGTGGAGGGTTATTGTTTCAATATATTCCAGGATATTGTGCATTAACCCTTTATCTAACATGAGAAGCAGACGACACTTGCAAACAGAATTATTGAATAACTACTTTTTTGCATCAAAAACATAGCTTCCGAGCTTGTTCCAGTAAGGTGTCATAAGCTATGTTTTTGAGGCAAAAATGAAAAGATAATGAAAATTGAATGGCAATTTTTGTGAACAGCTCTGGTCGGTTTTGGCCGTTATGATGGGTAAAGTGTTAATAATCACAACAATACACAATAATCAAAACAATACAAAAGTCAATGTAAATGTAGAAGTCAACTTAGCTTCTACTGCTTTTTAATCTTCTCTAATCTCAGTTTAACCCTTTACCTAACGAATCGCCCGCATCCGCTCGCGTAATATGCAAATTGATCAGTTGAAAAAATGAAATTTTGCAAAATATTTCAACAAAACCATATCATGTGATCCCTCATTGGAACAAGCTCATTGAGCTCGTTCCAATGAGGGGTCACATGATATGGTGTTGTTCAAATGTTTTGAAAAATGTAAAAAACTTATATTTCAAATAACAAATTTTGATATTGTCTGCGTTGGGTAAAGGGTTAAGAAAAGTAAAACCTGAATCCGACCTACTAATCTGATCAATTGAATGGACCTGTTTATAAGGTTTCATCACTACACCAGGGTAACTAATGCTGCCAGTTTTGAGGTTTAGTGCCTTGACATGAGCCATATAAAATGGATTTATTTTAGGGTTCTGCCAAGCTTCGAGATTCGATTTGATTTCGAATCTTAAGTTGGTACATCAGTTTGATTTGAAACAGTCTGACTCATTCATTTTCCTTTGAATCTTTTCACTGGAATTTCACTTAGTATCAGTCATCTTAATTGATCTGAAACCATCTGTCCGATTAATTTTCCCCTGAATCTTTTCACTAGTGCTCGTTTTACTGTGGTAAACAAGCTTGGTTTCACTGGTAAAATAGGACCCAGTCACTAATGCTTTGAGTGCTAGTCGTCTAAAATAAGCAACATGGGATATAAATGATTAACTGATCTTGACTTTATCTCCATGCTGTGGCCATGATTAGTCACCGTGCAGAAGTATGTGACCTTAAACACAAATTAATAAACAAATAAATAATCTTTTCACTGGAATTTCACTTGGTATCGGTCATCTTAAGTCATCTCGCAATACATATGGCTGAAATATAAATTGTACATAAATAATGTTGAAAATAAAGATTTGAGTGTAATTTCCACTTTTTTATCATAAAAATCATCTGTACCCATGCCACCATCCATGGTAATTCCAGTGGTCACTACTGCTGTTGAAAGCAAATTTAAAGTTCCCAAGCAATATTGACGATGAGCTCACGGTTTCTAGCAGCTAGCCCCATGTAGTGCCCAGTACAGAATTCTCAACCCATTTCTGTTTTTCAACAAAAATCCTTACTGGGTAATATTCCAAATACATCATCAAGGCGTGCCTTCCACGAAGGCATGCCTTGATGATGTAGTTGGAATATGTTATCAGTCGGGACTTCAAGACGCCTATATTTGATTCAAGGTTTGGAATCGAAAATACGTGATTTGCCAGGTCCTAATTTATTTGCATTGTACATTGTGTATATTGTATATGTTTACTATTAAAAAATTTACTGACCGGAAATACTTTAAATTTCAGTAGTGTATAATGATGAGCACTAATAGCTTTAGAATAGTAGTTGAGTAACTCTGGAGGTGTAATTAAATTTTCGAGTACCTCGAAAATCCTCAGATTTGAGAGTGGGCTCTAGAAAATCATGGCTTTTTAAACAAGCTCAAAGATCCTGCATTCTTATCAAGAAGGACAAGGCCTTAAACATGTAATTGTCTCTGGGCTATTAGCAGACAGTTAAAAAATGAAAGGAATCAACTAGTGCAGACTGGCAACCATAGAGCTGTCCAGTTAAATGAAAAATCTAAATGGTGTCAGTTGCAGAAAAAAACATAAGTCGCAACAGTCCACACATGCCTCAGAAGCTATACTTTCGGTTTTCGTATTTTCATCTAATTCTCTGTCAAAACCAAGAAAGTTGTGCCAACCAGTTTTGAAACAAAATACCAGAAATGATGATAAAAGTCCTGTGCAGATATACTTTGAAAAACAGAGTTAAAAAGACAAATATGTCCTAATGTAAACTTCTAAGAAGAAGATTACGGCAGAATATGGAAACACTATTAAGTCGAAACACAATGTTGAATCAAGGTTCGAAGTTGATTATGCAGATTATGAAGACCTGAAGTGTTTGGAAGCAAAGACGGCTTTCAAAAGCACACTGAAGGTGAATACAGGATTTTTCCAAATGCCACCTCCTTGCAATGAAGTATACTGGTACTGATTTGGTAGTTTCAGTATACATTGGGCCAGGGTAATTTTTATTCCATTCTTCATGTAATTTGTGCTGAACTGCTCAATGTTTACGTTGTTGACACTTTGCTCTGTCGGCTTACCTAGATAAAAGTGAATGAGAGGACGGAATTTTGCTGTTGAATTTGACTTTTAGTTTCAAAAGTGGCTTTTGTTACAGTTTCAGTATTTCATAGAGTTTTCCCATTTATTATACCCCTTATTATACCCCTTGCAACAAAGTTGCGGGGGTATAATGTTTTTGACTGGTCCGTCCGTCCGTCCGTCCGTCAGTCTGTCAGTCTGTCAGTCCGTCAGTCAGTCCTACTTGTTTTCCAGACTTAGATATTGAGTTAATTTTTGGTATGTGAGTCTAACATGGTGGCCTACAGATCAAGTTTGCATTTTGTTCCACTCCACTGATTTTTACCAAAATTACGGCCCTTGTACTCTGAAAAATTCAACAAAATTACAGTTTTGCGGACTTTTTTCCTACACGCTTCCAGATATTGAGCCGATTTTTGGTATGTTAGTCTAGCATGGTGGCCTACAGAACAAGTTTGCGTTTTGTTCTGCTCCACTGATTTTTACCAAAATTACGGCCCTTGGACTCTGAAAAATGCATCAAAATTACAGTTTTCCAGACTTTTTTTCTACACGCTTCCAGATATTGAGCTGATTTTTGGTATGTTAGTCTGACATGGTGGCTTACAGAGCAAGTTTGCACTTTGTTCCGCTCCACTGATTTTTACCAAAATTACGGCCCTTGAACTTTGAAAAGTTCATCAAAATTACAGTTTTGCGGACTTTTTTCCTACACTCTTCCAGATATTGAGCTGATTTTTGGTATGTTAGTCTAACATGGTGGCCTACAGAACAAGTTTGGGTTTTGTTCCGCTCCACTGATTTTTAGCAAAATTACGGCCCCAAAGACTTTGAAAAGTTCATCAAAATTACAATTTTCCAGGCTTTTTCTCTACATGCTTCCAGATATTGAGCTGATTTTTGGTACATTTGTCTAACATGGTGGCCTACAGATCAAGTTTGCATTTTGTCCTGCTCTACTGATTTTTACCGAAATTACGGCCCTTCGACTTTGAAAAGTTCATCAAAATTACAGTTTTCCTGACTTTTTTTCTACACGCTTTCAGATATTATCGAAATTACGGCCATTTTAGTATGTGAGTCTACCACAATGACTTACAGATCAAGTTTGCGTTTCGTTCTGCTCGGCTGATTTTTGCGGAAATTACGGGCCTTGGACTCTGAAAAGTACAAGTAACAGATTTTCGGGTCATTTTCCTAAAAATTACAGGTTTTCCGAGCTTGAAATATTGGGGCGCGTGGGGTATGTGAGCGTGCTCACTAAGGTTCTATATTTTAAATAAGAAGGAATAAAAATCAAAACCAAGACTTTTCTCACAACCAAAACTGAGACAAAATTTCCCATTATCTTGCCCACTGTCAATCGTGGGTCAGTCCACCCTCAAAATGTAGCCTACCCACTGTTATAGTAGTCTTACCATCACACTATGCCAGTCAGCCTGATTTAAAGTGCAACCAGACCAATTTCAGGTTGAAAATGGCCCCATTCCATGGTTCACCAACCGAAAAATGCAACTGTAGTTTCCTGTGAACCAAAAAATTAGATCGCTAGTTTCCTCTGAATGATGCAGCAAATCACTCCATTAAGTTGTCCATAACACCAAACTGATTATGAAAGAAACATCAGCTTTAAGACAATCGGGAGAAATTTTACTTTGATGGGGCATTGGCCTATTGAGAAATCTCTGGATCTGCCAATCAGCCAGTCCAGCACTGATAATTTTGATGCAATGCTGATTTTCATGCAGCAGTGTTTGAAAAATATCTGTTGCTAGAATATAAGATTGATTTAGCTATGAAATGTGGTTTAACTCTTAACCTGCTGAGTATTTTCAAGATATTTTCATCAAATCTAGCCATGGCTGCTTCATAGCAGCCATGACTACATTTGATGAAAAATTCTTTAACATTGAACTCAAGAAATCATTGGTAAAAAAATCCATTAAGTTTACAGGAGTAAAATTTGATTAAATTTTCTCAGATTATACTTATTTCAGTGGCAAGAGAAATCCCGTCCTGGGCAGGAATATCTGACTGCAGCAATTAAAGAGTTAATGGGGCATAGTCTATCACCATGCATGAATACACTATTGTTTCCTGCAAGAAAATGCACATTTCTGTGATCAGAGGTGCTTGGCACAAAGCGAAAACCAAAAAAGGGATATTTAGGAACATTTTTCATTGATTTTTGTACAGTATCAATCAAAAGATGAAATAATTTCTTTTTCTGGGTTCTCAACTTGAGGTGAGAATTTGTGGTGAAAGCAACTGAACTGACACATTGTCACTGCACTGCGACAAGTGAAATACTCCTAATACCAAAGTGTTATCTAGAATTCTGCATTGAGATAAAAATGTAAAGTGCCTTGACAGTATTCAAGAAAACACTTTTAGTCATAAGTGCACCTCAATATCTCTGTTAGTACTTTTTTTTAACCCTTTACCTAACACAGCAAATGATGTCACCTGAAAAAAATCATCTTGCATAACTAAACTTTTTCAGTTTGACATATTTTGTGCCCCCTCATTGCCCCGTTCCAGTGTGGGGTCATATGCTATATTGTGGAGGCAACTTTGAAAAAGACAGTTTGGAGGACAATTTTTTAGAATAACTCTTGACAGATATGGTTGTTGCATTAGGTAACGGGTTAGCCCTTTACCTAAAGAATCAGCTGCAGACACCCACTTAATATACAAATAGGGCAGTTGGAGAAAAAAATTTTCCAAAAATTTTTACAAAACCATATGTGACCACTCACTGGAATGAGCTAGTTGCAGTCATATGATACAATTTTGTTGAATTTGCCACCTGCAAAAATTCATCTTAAAATGGTTGAGAGCTAGATTATTTTTGATGGTTTGAAATTTTTATTCACAATTTGTTTTATTACAGATTATTGGAGAGTGCCCACAGGCACTCTCCAGTAATTTGTAATTGAACATATTTATATATATAAACAAAATATTATTTGCATTTGAATGAATATGAAACATGTGCAAGGAAAACAATGGCTTTTGTTATGGTACCCTCATGTTTTTGGAAAGCCCTGATAGTGGCTTCCAGTACTCAACCAGTTAAATAATTTAAACATTTTCTGTTTTTGCGTAGTTTATATGACCCCCTCATTGGAAGGGACTCAACAAGCCCTTTCCAGTATGGGGTGATATGCTATGTTGAGAAGGCAAATTTAGAAGAAAAAAAAAAAAATTTGACAGGCAATCTTATGAATCGCACTTGACAATATAACCTGTACATCAGGTAAAGATTTAACTCCTTTATCTACTGAATTGTCTGCATCAGCCGGTGTAATTTACAAATTGAGCTGTTGAAACAAACTGTTTTCCAAAACATTTCAGCAAAACCATATGTGACTCTCATTAGAATGATCTCATTGAGCTGGTCCAGTGAGTGGTCACATGATAAGGTTTTGTGGATATTTTGTGAAAAATAGGAAGAAAAAGTAATTAAAATAACATTTTGATACCATGTGCATTAGGTAAAGGGTTAACACAACCACCGTGCGTGTATTTTTTTGTAATATTTATGGATTGATATTAGAATTAATTCATTTGTACTCTCTGTTTATTGTTTGTTTACTTGTAAGTTAGCATATTTTCAGAGAGAAATGATGAGAGTTATTTATCACACCTAATAAAGGTTGGAAACTTTATCCATCTTACGTCTTCTTTACTTCCAACTTGCCTCTTTTTTATCTCTATATATTAATGCACCATAATTTTATTGATAAAAGGAAAAAACATGTTTGTGAAGTTAAAACTAATTATTCTTAAATATTTGTACACCATATTAACTGGTTGAGTGCTGGAAGCCCATATCTGGGTTTTACTTTGAAGTTCAGGTAGTGCAACTTAGGGGCTTTAAATTCTCTGAATGTGCTTGATATTATCTTTGAAGTGAAATTATTTATTCTTGATGGATAGACCTTGCTACAATTTATGTGAGAGTGCCAGCACTCTCCCATAAATTGTAGCAAGGCAAAGACATGTGAATACATTTTAATTACTAAATATAATTCAGCACTCTATCAGTTAAAACAGACAATTAAAAAACAATGGAGGTATTGCATCATCTGGAACTTTTTGTTAGATTTAGAGATGTGTAGCTTACCTGAGTGAAGCTCAAGGAGAGCCTCAGTGATCACACCCCGTTCAGTGTCCATCCATCCTACAACATTAACTTTACATTATCAACTTCTCTCTGTAAACTACCAGGCCGAATGGAACCAAATTTGATATTCATGTTCCTCATCATATGTCAACTGCCATGCTGCAACTTGAATTTTTAGCTCACCTGACTGAAAGTCAGGGTGAGCTTTTCTTATCACTCTTCGACCATCGTCCTGCGTGAAGGTGGTGTTTGAGCCTCTTTCTCCTAAACCACTGGCCACATTCTAATTAAATTTCATGTAAGTAGTGGTTATATAGGGGCATTTTGATTTTTATCCAAATTAGGTTTCGGCTCATATTGAGCAGAGGTGTGGGGAAAAAATGGCCAAATTTTTTGAAAATCTTCTAATGAACCACCAGTAGCAGAGACTTGATATGTGGTATACAGAGTTGGTATACAACTTCTCCGGGGGAGGAGGAGGGGGCAGATTCAAGTTTGTTCATGTCAGGGCACTGGGTTAATATTTGGGCTCTCCGTTGGAGCCCAAAGTTTAACTTAGTGCAATATGAGGGAATTTCTTTAAAAATCTTCTTCTTCAAATCCACCAGTCAGAATGCTTTCATATTTGGTATACAATATCTCTAGGTGTGTCAGATTCAAGATTGTTCAAATTGAGTCCCTGGGTTGATATTTGGGCTTCCTATGGGAGCCCAGGTTTTAACATTGTGCATAAAGAGGGAATTTCTTTAAAAATCTTTTTGTCCAGACCCATAAGTTAGAATCTTAGAATCTTCCGATATTTGGTATACAACATCTCTAGGGGATTCAGATTCAAGTTTGTTCAAATCAAGCCCATGGGTTAATATTTGGCCTCCCTATGAAAGCCTAAATTTTAACTTGGTGAAATATGAGGAAATTTCCTTAAAAATCTTCTCCAGAACCATCAGTTAGAATCTTTTGATATTTGGTATACAACATCTCTGGAGGGGGGGGGGGGGGGGGAGATTCATGTTTGTTCAAATCAAGTCCATGAGTTAATATTTGAGCTCCCAATGGGAGCCCGAATTTTAACTTTGTGCAATATGAGGAAATTTCTTTAAAAATCTTCTTCAGATCCTCCAGTCAGAATACTTTTGGTATACAACATCTCTAGGGGGATCAGATTCAAGTTTGTTCAAATTGGACACCTTGGTTAATATTTGGGCTCTCTATTGTATTCCGTGTGCTGTATGAGGGAAGGTTTGGTTCAGGGTTTTTCAAATCCATTCCTTAGTGTTTTACCATAAAATATGCCTTTCAAACTGCAGTGAGATAACAACCCTTGAAAATTTGACAGTGCTTGTCTACAGCTGATAGAAGTGGAAGCAGTCAGGAAGACCTATATCATCTGACATGGATACTAGAGTTATGGATAAATTAATAACTTCATTCCTCTGTTGAGTTGATGAACCTTGACTAACTGAATGTGACCCAAATTATTTCTTTGAACCACTCTGTCAAGTGAGCGATTAAGGCCTCTTGGGGGCTCTTGTTTTCAAATCAACTTGCCCAGCCTGATAGGGAGGGGTTGGGGGAAATCAATCAGCTGTCAACTAAGTTTTGGACTTTTCCAAAACCACTGGGCCAATTCGAGTGAAGGTTTGTGTGAGTGATGGTCCTGAAGGGCCATTGCAGTTTTGTTCAATTCAGCATGCCCAGTGCCATGGGGAGGGTTTGGGGGAAAATGCGCCAAAATATTTTTAAAATCTTCTCATGTTCCTGTGGTTACAATGACTTGATATTTGATATGTAGCCTCCTTTTGAGGTCTAGAATCAAATTGTTCACACGAAGTTCGTGGAGCGATATTTGCCTTTGGAATGGGATTGGGCCAGATTTTTGGCCCCGTCCAAAATTTATATTTTCTGAACATAAGGTCCGATTTGAACCAAATTTGATAAGTGGTATATTATTTGGTCATAAGTACTTGACTCATGCAAAAAAAAAAACTTTTCCCGTGTCCACGTGGAAACCCCAGGAGCTAAAAATAGAAATATTTTCAAACGGCTCATATTTCCCAAACTGCAAGAAACAGAGACCTGTTATTTGGTATGAAGCCTCCTTTGGACCAGTTGAACTGAATAGTAAAAAAAATTGCCATTGGGTTGTGTAAGGGTGTTCTATCATCTTGTCTTGCATCCAGCAATACATAAACAGACTGCTGAATTTCAAGCAGTTTTGGCTGTAAGTAGATGACCATTGAACGTGCGGTATGGCATTCATTGTTCAGTTACCGGATAACCACTGTTGTCAATAGGAATCAATCTCTATTCACTAGATAAAAAGTGAAAAAAATGCAAATAAAAGTCAACTTTCGTCAATCTGGGCCTAGAAATCACAGTAGCTTTGCGAATTACACAACATTTTGTCGTTTATTTGAGCGAAATCGATGAGGAATTCGCTATTTTACAGATTGTTAAAAATCCTGATCTGGGAAATGTCATAACTTTACTTTTTTTTAGTATTGATAATATATATTTTATAAAAATTGATAAAATCTCCTAATACGTCGAGGGCATGTTAAATAGAATCCCCCTTCCCCGGTCGGAAAATCAAGTTTTGGCCTCTCAAAATCGTGAAATAAGATACAAATTACAGTCTGAATACCCAGATGAATTATCATATCTGACTTCTGCAGAGCCTGAAATCTCCACTCCACCTTGGAAATATATGTTGATATCATTGTGGGGGTGGGGCTGTATGAACTCCCCTTACATGCTACCAGTTGCCATGTCCGTAGGTCTTGAAATGAGTTTCATAATATAGTTGTTAGAGATTATGTTTTCTTGTCCAATAAACATACTTTGTTTTACAGTTGGAAATCGTTTTGGTCCATGAACTGGGCTATTGTGAAATCCCCACCCCCAAGAGATAGAGTTGACTGATATTGAAGTTTCAAGTTGATATTTTGGGGGATTCATCAAGGAAAACGTAGAGAATATTGTAAGTTTCAATTCGAAGTTTCGGCATGGATGTTTTGGAGCTGGACCTTTTGGGACACTTTTTTAGCAAAGCGGATGTTTTAGTCGTGTCCATTTTAAAATAATTTTTTGGGAATGCAAATATGTTTTTTTCTTGGTTCGATCGTTTGTTTGTTCATTCAAGTTTGTATGCTTCCATTGAATAAAGAAAAAAAGTTTCGAACTCACAACATTTCACTAAAATTTGACTATCTATCCATGTGAAAAATTGGACAATTAAGGATATCCATTTCGGGCGGTTGTAATAATGGAATTCGGAGAGGTAATTCAAAAAGTTTGTTTGAGTATAAGTTTGGAATGGATCAAGACACGGCACCTATTGAAAAATTTGTACTGGAATTTAAAGATCTACATGCAAAATGTCCTGAAGTTGGTCTTAGGAAAGCATGCTTTTTGACAGGGGTAATAAATGGCTCATTTTTCGGTAACATTGTTAACCCCAGAATAACAAGCCTCCAAAACTATGAAATGGTAAGGGATAAAGAGGACAACGAGATATGCCCACAAACCAAATTTCATCGAAATCTGACAGTTTTTGCACTTGCCCCTCTCGGGTGATGGTATCATCAATATTTGAGTAACTGAAATCAGGGTTTTTTGAATTACATTTAGTTTGGGGTAAAGTGTAGTGAAGCCATGTGATTTTTCAGTATTGACAACCAAAACTTGACCGGAATGTGGACAAAAAAGCATGGAATGGCACAGGTCAGAAGAGGGCAAGGAGGTAGAATAGATTTTTTTTTTTTATAGAAACTCTCCTCTCTATAGGGGCCTACTAGTTGCTAATGACCCAAAAATTTCAAGCGTGGGAGTTGTGTTTTAGTTGCTATTGATAGGACAAAACTACGATAACTACAAAACAACAGGCTGTATCAAAAAAGGAAAAACAAATCAAATTCTGCGATTCATGACTTTACCTTATTTCAAATTTCCAGGTAATTGGACCATTTTGGAAAATGTTTCCAAAATTTCAGTTTTTAGCATGTTCGATGGGAGTTAAAGATATTGGATTGGTGGAGCTGCACCGCCATGGGGGGGGGGGGGGGGAGGGAGCTCCTCCAACCCCCAAAATCTAATAATGATCTCGCTGAAAGCCCTATTGAATGCGAAATATCTTGCGCCATTTGTAGAACGAGTAGGCCTACCGCATATTTTTCATTTCAAGTGCTGTTCAAGAATCAATCAAATTTCATGATCTGACCGGGTTGAGGGTTTGTTTTTTTTTGCGTAGGGTTGATTTAATAAAAGAAGAAACTTCCGGGACCTTAAAAAGTCTATCCACCAAATTATTTTGTGATTTCCAACACATCACAGTTTCTATAATGTGAGCAAAGGGAAAAAGGGACTTTGAGCCCTCTTAACCTAAAAAAAAAACCTTTGGTAATTTTTCGCCATTTCGTGTACATCTCATTTAAAACTGACATCCGTATTGCTGATTGCTGTTATGTAACAGTTGTGCTAAAAATAGACTAGTCAGCCTGATTGACTGTGCTGGAACTTTTTCTGGGTCACCACAGTGATTACTTAAACAAAAACATATCAGATATAAACTTAATTACAATCTTTCTTGTTTCTGGTAACAAACCATTCAACTAAATTGTTTGTTTGTAGGGCTATGCAATTAAACTGATGATTGATTGAAGGGATTAATTAACGTACATGGAGATCGAATTAACCGCTACCTGCACAGGGTGTGAAATAACATTTACATGTAGGTGGAGCAACAAAGCAACAGAAGCTCTTATCCTCCAAACAACACCTCTGCACATTATGGTTGAGGAAAAACAAAGAGACTGTAATCAACATTTTCAATTATTTTTATTATTATTTTAGCCTAATCATAATTTAACCACACGTAGATCACAAATTCAACAGAAAACAATAATGTTTTTCTTATTCAATAATGACCAGCTTTGGATCAATCAGTCGATCGACACACCTCTCCCCGGCTAAAAGCGTTATTCTAAAAGTAAAAAAATAACGTGATTTTTCATCTCCCAGACCACCAGAAGTCCCATTTAATAACTGAATTACCAATTTTCTTGGAATAAAGAAGATTGACACCTCAACCGCCCGAATCGGACCACATTTAGCAGCCCTACTAAGGCCCCAAAAAGGGCCAGTTACAAGTTACAAAATATCACCAAAGCAGGTTAAAATCACTGGATATTTTGGTGTTGATGGGTGGCCCCGAGGAATAAAGAAGATGGACACCTCAACCGCTCCAATCGGAATACATTTAGGGGTCCTAGTGAGGCTCCAAAGAGGGCAAGTTACAAAATATCACAAAAGTAGGTTAAAATCACAGGATATTTTGGTGTTGATGGGTGGGCCCCGAGGAATAAAGAAGACTGACATCTCAACCTCCCCACTCGGACCATGTTTAGGGGCCCTACTAAGGCCCCAAAAAGGGCCAGTTACAAAATATCACCAAAGCAGGTTAAAATCACGGGATATTTTGGTGTTGATGGGTGGCCCTCGGGGAATAAAGAAGATTGACACCTCAACCGTCTCAATTGGACCACATTTAGAGGCACTACTAAGGCCCCAAAAAGGGCCAGTTACAAAATATCACCAAAGCAGGTTAAAATCACTCGATATTTTGGTGTTGATGGGTGGCCCTTGAGGAGTAAAGAAAATTGACACCTCAACTGGTCCAATCGGACCACATTTAGGGGCCGTAGTAAGGCCCTCAAAAGGGCCAGTTACAAAATATCACCAAAGCAGGTTGAAATCCGGTGATATTTTGGTGTTGATGGGTGGTCTCCGAGGAATAAAGTAGATTGACACCTCAACAACCCCAATCCAACCACATTTAGGGGCCTACTAAGGCCCAAAAAGGACCAGTTACAAAATATCACCAAAGCATGTTAAAATCACAGGATATTTTGGTGTTGATGAGTGGGCCCCTGGAATAGAGAAGATTGACACCTCAACCACCCCGATTGGACCACATTTAGGGGCCCTGTTACAACCGATAATGTTACAACGCCGCATAATGTTACACCAACGCATAATGTTACAAAAAATGTTGTAAACAACCGATAATGTTATAAACTCCGCATAATGTTATAACTTTTTTCAACCCGTTATGTTATAAAAATCGACGCATAATGTTATAACTTTTTTCAACCCGTTATGTTACAAAAATTAACCGATAATGTTATAACTAATGTATACTAATTCCAGTTACAGCTTTTGTAAATGGACTTTACCACTTACCATTTATTGCCACATAGAGGTATGTAATATTTATACTAAAGGTTTCTGCTCTGGTTGAGACGAGGAGACAACCCCCGCCCCCAACTCCCAGGGATTTATCATAGAATGACCTAGTCACATTACATAGACGCGGATTATCCTGGTAACTCAATCGTATGACGTCATTACCATGATCATCCAGTGCCCAACATGATGAAGGCGGGGGTGGTGGAGGAGGGGTGCTATTTTATCCGGTTGGTACGTTTACCAACATGAGAAATCTCCGCTTCCAGAAATGTAGTGTACCATAGTCCCCTGACGCCTTTAGGGATGGGCAAATGCCTCTGTTTCTGCTTGTTTTGGGCATCTAAAACTCATTTGTCACATATTTCTTAGTCATAAAAATATCTTATTGTTCATTAATTTGACATTTTAACCATTAACAGTGAACAAAAATGAGATGGAGTTAAAAGAGGCCAAAAAGTTGGATGGAGCGAGGCACATATGGTGGATGTGGCGGGTTGGTAGTGTCGCACGGAAGCCGAAGAATAAGATGCGAGACTGGATAGGAAGAAGAATGAGGTTTAGGAGGATTGAAAGGGGGTGGGCAGGGATTAGGCTGAGAAAGAGAGGAGGTCATGGATTAATACATCAGGGTGATTGTGCAGTGAAGGCTATCTGAGAATACTATAAGAGAGTAGTGCTAGACGTATGATAATATAGATGGTGGAGATGTTGGAAGAAGTGGAAGTGATGAATTTGGGATTACAGGTTCTGGATAAGGCGGAATTACTAGAACAGGCAGTATAGGGAGAAGGAGGAGATTGTGGAGGAGGAGTTGTGTTGATGTTGTGGCGGTGTTGGTGATGGTGTTGAGTAGTTATGCATGTTGAAAATTAGCCATTTTGTAGGACCCCGGTGCAAGACCCCGGAAGTGAAGTCATGTCACGTGATTGGGCGGTCATGTTGGGTTGTCATGATAGTGCACGTGGGTGGCCATGTTGTGATGTCATTGTCATGATAATAGGTGGTAGAAGTGCGTATGCGCAGCGCGTGTTGTTATAGGGACACATGATCCGTCTCATCCCTAACAACCCAACAATAGATATCGAATTAATCCAAACAACCCGACAATCTTCAGGAAACTGTCCAAAACATTCCCGAAAACACTCCCGAATCCTGCCAGTCCCGATTTAGTAACTCGCCAGAAACTCGAGGGACTGGGACTTCAGGAGCTCCAGGGTCAAGGGGAAGTAGGGCTCCGGGAACAGGGGTGGCGCCACCTCCCCCCCCCCCTTCCAGTTTATCTCTCAGTTAAAAAAACACTATTGTAATAAACCAACCATTATTGTAATAAACCCATTTCTGTGATAAATTACGCGTCCATTATATGGTCGGACATTAGGTAACAATACTATCCTATATTTTAAGGATACTAAACCCACAGAATCCCCATTTTCGTCATATGAAGCAATGAAAGCTATGAAAATGAGCACGATGCGCGCAAAATCATAGTCTCAAAATGAAAGCTATGAAAATGAACGCAATGAGTACCTCTTCATACGTCTCATACCCTCATTAAGGATACTATCCTACCTTTATTTGGGAGTGTTTTCGGGAGTGTTTGGGTCAGTTTTCTGAAGATTGTCGGGATGTTTGGATTAATTCGATATCTATTGTCGGGTTGTTAGGGGTGAGACGGAGCACGTGTCCCCATAACAACACGCGCTGCGCATACGCACTTCTACCACCTATTATCATGATAATGACATCACAACATGGCCACCCACATGCACTATCATGACAACCCAACATGATTGCCCAATCACGTGACATGACGTCACTTCCAGGGTCCTGCACCGGGGTCCTACAAAATGGCTCATTTTCAACATATATAACTTCTCAACACCATCGCCAAAACACCAACATCAACACAACTCCTCCTCCACAATCTCCTCCTTCTCCCTATACTTCCTGTTCTAGTGATTCCGCCTTTTCCAGAACCTGAAATCCCAAATTCATCACTTCCACTTCTTCCAACATCTCCACCATCTATATTATCATACCGTCTAGCACTACTCTCTGATAGTATTCTCAGATAGCTTTATCTGCACAATCACCCTGATGTACTAATCCATGACCTCCTCTCTTTCTCAGCCTAATCCCTGTCCACCCCTTTCAATCCTCCTAAACCCCATTCCTCTTCCTACCCAGTCTCGCATCTTATTCTTCGGCTTCCGTGCGACACTACCAACCTGCCACATCCACCATATGTACCTCGCTCCATCCAACTTTTTGGCCTCTTTTAACTCCACCTCATTTTTGTTCACTGTTAGTTGTTAAAATGTCAAATTAATGAACAATAAGATATTCTTATGACAAAGAAATATGCGACAAATGAGTTTTAGATGCCCAAAACAAGCAGAAACAGAGGCATTTGCCCATCCCCAAAGGCGCCAGGGGACTATGGTACACTACATTTCTGGAAGCGGAGACTACGCATGTTGGTAAACGTACCAACCGGATAAAATAGCACCCCTCCTCTACCACCCCTGCCTTCACCATGTTAGGCACTGGATGATCATGGTAATGACGTCACACGATTGAGTTACCAGGATAATCCGCGTCTATGTAACATGACTAGGTCATTCTATGATAAATGCCTGGGAGTTGGGAGGGGGGTCTCCTCGCCTTAACCAGAGCTGAAACTTTTAGTATAAATATTACATACCTTTATGCGGCAATAAATGGTAAGTGGTAAAGTCCATCTACAAAAGCTGTAACTGGAATTAGTATTCAGAAGTTATAACATTATCGGTTAATTTGTTGTAACATAACGGGTTGAAAAAAGTTATAACATTATGCGTAGATTTTTATAACATAACAGGTTAAAAAAGTTATAACATTATGCAGAGTTTATAACATTATCGGTTGTTTACTACATTTTTTGTAACATTATGCGTTGGTGTAACATTATGCGGCGTTGTAACATTATCGGTTGTAACATGCCCTACTAAGACACCAAAAATGGCCAGTTACAAAATATCACCAAAGCAGGTTAAAATCACGGGATATTTTGGTGTTGATGGGTGGCCCCCGAGGAATAAAGAAGAGTGACACCTCAACCGCCCCATATTTAGGGGCCCTACTAAGGCCACAAAAAGGGCCAGTTACAAAATATCACCAAAGCAAGTTAAAATTACGGGATATTTTGGTGTTGATGGGTGGCCCCCAAGGAATAAGAAGATTAACACCTCAACCGCTCCAATCGGACCACATTTAGGAGTCATACTAAGGCCCCAAAAAAGTACAATTACAAAATATCAGCAAAGCAGGTTAAAATCACAGGATATTTTGGTGTTGATGGGTGGCCCCCGAGAAATAAAGAAGACTGACGCCTCAACTGCCCCAATCCGACCCCTGAGGAGACTGACGCATCAACCGCCCCAATTGGACCACATTTAGAGCCCTACTAAGGCCCCAAAAAGGATCAGTTACAAAATATCACCAAAGCAGGTTAAAATCACTGGATATTTTGGTGTTGATGGGTGGCCTCCAAGGAATAAAGAAGATTGACACCTCAACCGCCACAATCGAACCATATTTAGGAGCTCTACTAAGGCCCAAAAAGGGCCAGTTACAAAATATCACCAAAGCAGGTTAAAATCACGGAATATTTTGGTGTTGATGGGTGGCCCCTGAGGGACAAAGAAGATTGACACCTCAAACGCCCCAATTCGACCCCATTTAGGGGCCCTACTAAGGCACCAAAAAGGTCCAGTTACAAAATACCACCAAAGTAGGTGGTAAAAGCTACAGGATATTTTGGTGTTGATGGGTGGCCCCGAGGAATGAAGAAGATTGACACCTCAACTGTCCCAATCAGACCACAGTTAGGGGCATCCAATTGGACCACCATTTAGGGGCCTTACTAAGGCCCCAAAAAGGGTAAATTACAAAATATCACCAAAGCAGGTTAAAATCACGGGATATTTTGCTGTTGATGGGTGGCACTCGAGGGACAAAGAAGAATGACACCTCAAATGCCCCAAGCCGACCCCATTTAGGGGCCTACTAAGGCCCCAAAAGGGCCAGTTACAAAATATCACCAAAGTAGGTGGTAAAAACCATGGATTATTTTGGTGTTGATGGGTGACCCTCGAGGAATAAAGTAGACTGATGCATCAACCACCCCAATTGGACCACATTAGAGCCCTACTAAGGCCACAAAAAGGGTCAGTTACAAAATGTCACCAAAGCAGGGTAAAATCGCGGGATATTTTGGTGTTGATGGGTGGCCCCAAGGAATAAAGAAGATTGACACCTCAACCACTTCAATCGAACCATATTTAAGGGCCAGTTACAAAATATCACCAAAGCAGGTTAAAATCACGGGGTATTTTGGTGTTGATGGGTGGCCCCCAAGGGACAAAGAAGATTGACCCTCAAACACCCCAATCTGACCCCATTTAGGGACCCTACTAAGGCCCCAAAAAGGTCCAGTTACAAAATATCACCAATTTAAGTAGATGGTAACAAAAGCGCACGTATCGCTGAAGTAACACAATGTCCCCTACTGGACTAATGAGCATTTATAATTATACAAATGTAATAACCTAGATGTGATCAGCATGAATTCCGTTGAAGCATTTCCAAAAAAAGTCCAGAAAACTGATATTTTGGTGCTTTTCCATATTTCCAAGGGCCATAACTCACACAAGAATAATGCAATCAGCATGAAACTCAAACTTGATCTCTAAGTCATCATTCTATAGTAGGTTACCAAGAATGAAATCATTCGGTTGAAGCTTTTCCAAAAAAAGTCCGGAAAACTAAAGTATGACTGACAGACTGACTGACAGACTGACGGATGGACAGAGTACAAATGAAACTTGATCTGTAAGTCATTGTTCTATAGTAGGTTACCAAAAATGAAATCATTCCCTTGAAGCGTTTCCAAAAAAAGTCCAGAAAACTAAAGTATGACTGACAGACTGACTGACAGACTGACAGATGGATGGACAGAGTGAGTGTAAATGAAACTTGATCTGTAAGTCATCATTCTATAGTAGGTTACCAAAAATGAAATCATTTCGTTGAAGTGTTTCCAAAAAAAGTCCGGAAAACTAAAGTATGACCGACAGACTGACTGACAGACTGATGGATGGATGGACAGAGTGTAAATGAAACGTGATCTGTAAGTCATCCTTCCCTAGCAGGTTACCAAAAATGAAATCATTCCGTTGAAGCGTTTCCAGAAAAAGTCCGGAAAACTGATATTTCCAAGGGCGGTAACTCACACAAGAATAATGCAATCAGTATGAAACTCAAACTTGATCTGTAACTCATCGTTCTATAGTAGTTTACCAAAAATGAAATTATTCCGTTGAAGCGTTTCCAAAAAAAACTCTGGAAAACTAAAGTGTGACTGACAGACTGATGGATGGACAGAGTGCAAACCTATAGTCCCCTCCAGCGATGCCGGTAGGGGACTAAAAACCACGGGATATTTTGGTGTTGATGGGTGGCCCCGAGGAAGTGGCAAGTTCCAAAATATCACCAAAGTAGGTAAATATCATGGGATATTTTGGTGTTGATGGACGCCACCAAAGGAATAAAAAAACACCTAACAGCCACAATTGGACCACAATTAGGGGCCCTACTAAGGCCCCCAAAAAGGGTCAGTTACAAATATCACCAAAGCAGGTTAAAATCACAGGATATTTTGGTGTTGATGGGTGGCCCCCGAGGAATAAAGAAGACCGACATCTCAACCTCCCCATTCGGACCATATTTAAGGGCCCTACTAAGGCCCCAAAAAGGGCCAGTTACAAAATATCACCAAAGCAGGTTAAAATCACTCGATATTTTGGTGTTGATGGGTGGCCCTTGAGGAATAAAGAAAACTGACACCTCAACCGCTCCAATTGGACCACATTTAGGGGCCGTAGTAAGGCCCCCCAAAAGGGCCAGTTACAAAATATCACCAAAGCAGGTTAAAATCAGGTGATATTTTGGTTATGATGGGTGGTCTCCGAGGAATAAAGTAGATTGACACCTCAACCACCCCAATCCAACCACATTTAGGGGCCTACTAAGGCCCCAAAAAGGACCAGTTACAAAATATCACCAAACCATGTTAAAATCACAGGATATTTTGGTGTTGATGGGTGGGCTCCCAGTAGTAAAGAAGATTGACACCTCAACTACCCCAATTGGACCACATTTAGGGGCCCTACTAAGCCCCAAAAAGGGCCAGTTACAAAATATCACCAAAGCAGGTTAAAATGCTGGGATATTTTGGTGAGTGGCCCCGGAGAAATAAAGATTGACACCTCAACCACCCCAATCGGGACTTACTAAGGCCCCAAAAGGGCCAGTTACAAAATATCCCCAAAGCAGGTTAAAATCATGGGATATTTTGATGTTGGTGGGTGGCCCCTGAGGTATAAAGAAGATTGACGCCACAACCGCCCCAATCGGACCACATTTAGGGGGCCCTACTAAGGCCCCAAAAAGGGTCAGTTACAAAAATATCACCAAAGCAGTTTAAAATCACAGAATATTTTGGTGTAGATGGCTGGCCCCCTAGGAATAAGGAGGATTGACACCTCAACCTCCCCAATCGGACCACATTTAGGGCCCTACAAAGGCCCCAGAAAGGGCAAGTTCCAAAATATCGCCAAAGTAGGTAAATATCACGGGATATTTTGGCGTTGATGGATGCCACCCAGGGAATAAAAAAAGATTGACACCTCAACAGCCACAATCGGACCACAATTAGGGGCCCTACTAAGGCCCCCAAAAAAGTGTCAGTTACAAAATATCTCCAAAGCAGGTTAAATTCACAGGATATTTTGGCGTAGATAGCTGCCCCCCTAGGAGTAAAGAAGATTGACACCTCATTCTCCCCAATCGGACCACATTTAGGGCCCTACAAAGGCCCCAAAAGGGCGAGTTCCAAAATATTGTCAAAGTAGGTAAATATCGTGGGATATTTTGGTGTTGATCGGTGGCCCCCGAGGAATAAAGAAGATTAACACCTCAACCATCCCAATAGGACCACATTTAGGGGCCCTACTAAAGCCCCAAAAAGGGCCAGTTACAAAATATCACCAAAGCAGGTTAAGATCACTCAATATTTTGGTGTTGATGGGTGGCCCTTGAGGAATAAAGAAAATTGACACCTCAACCGCTCCAATCGGACCACATTAAGGGGCCTTACTAATGCCCCCAAAAAGGGCCAGTTACAAAATATCACAAAAGCAGGTTAAAATCAGGTGATATTTTGGTGTTGATGGGTGGTCCCCGAGAAATAAAGTAGATTGACACCTCAACCACTCCAATCTAACCACATTTAAGGGCCCTACTAAGGCCCCCAAAAAGGACCAGTTACAAAATATCACCAAAGCATGTTAAAATCACAGGATATTTTGGAGTTGATGGGTGGGCCCCCAGGAGTAAAGAAGATTGACACCTCAACCACCCCAATCAGTCCACATTTAGGGGCCCTACTAAGGCCCAAAAAGGGCCAGTTACAAAATATTCCCAAAGCAGGTAAAAATCATGGGATATTTTGATGTTGGTGGGTGGCTCCCGAGGTATAAAGAAGATTGACACCTCAACCGCCCAAATCGGACCCCAATTATGGGGCCTACTAAGGTCCCAAAAAGGGCCAGTTACAAAATATCCCCAAAGCAGGTAAAAAATCATGGGATATTTTGATGTTGGTGGGTGGCCCCCGAGGTATAAAGAGGTATAAAGAAGATTGATGCCATAACCAACCCAATTGGACCACATTTAGGGGCCCTACTAAGGCCCCAAAAAGGGTCAGTTACAAAATATCACCAAAGCAGGTTAAAATCACGGGATATTTTGGCGTAAATGGCTGGCCCCCTAGGAATAAAGAAGATTGACACCTCAACTTCCCCAATCGGACCACATTTAGGGCCCTACAAAAGCCCCAAAAAGGGCCAGTTCCAAAATATCGCCAAAGTAGGTAAATATCACAGGATATTTTGGTGTTGATGTGTGCCACCCGAGGAATAAAAAAGATTGATACCTCAACAGCCACAATCGGACCGCAATTAGGGGCCTTATTAAGGCCACAAAAAGGGCCAGTTACAAAATATCACCGAAGCAGGTAAAAATCACAGGATATTTGGGTGCAAATTGGTGGCCCTTAAGGATTGAAAAGATTGACACCTCAACCACTCCAATTGGACCACATTTAGGGGCCCAACTAAGGTTCCAAAAGGACCAGTTACAAAATATCACAAAAGTAGGTTAAAATCATAGGATATTTTGGAGTTGATGGGTGGCCCCGAGGAATAAAGAAGATTGACACCTCAACCGCCCCAATCAGGGGCTCTAATAAGGCCATAAAAAGGGCCAGTTACAAAATATCACCAAAGCAGGTTAAAATCACGGGATATTTTGGTGTTGATGGTGGCTCCCGAGGAATAAAGAAGAGTGACACCGCCCCACATTTAGGCCACAAAAATGACAAGTTACAAAATAACATCAAAGCAAGTTAAAATTACGGGATATTTTGGTGTTGATGGGTAGCCCCCAAGGAATAAGAAGATTGACACCTCAATCGCTCCAATCGGACCACATTTAGGGGCCATACTAAGCCCCCCAAAAAGGACAGTTACAAAATATCACCAAAGCAGGTTAAAATCACAGGACTTTTTGGTGTTGATGGGTGGTCCCTGAGAAATAAAGAAGACTGACGCCTCGACCGCCCCAATCAGACCACATTTAGGGGCCCTACTAAGGCCCCAGAAAGGGCCAGTTACAAAATATCACCAAAGCAGGTTAAAATTACGGGATATTTTGGTGTTGATGGGTGGCCCCGAGGAATAAAAAAGATTGACACCTGAACGGCTCCAATCGGACCCCATTTGGGGGACCTACTAAGACCCCAAAAAGGACCAGTTCCAAAATATCACCAAACTAGGTAAAAACCACTGGATATTTTGGTGTTGATGGGTGCCCCCCACACCCTCGAATAAAGAAGATTGACGCCTCAACCGCTCCAATTGGACCGCCATTAAGGCCCCAAAAAAAGCAAGTTACAAAATATCACGAAAGTGGGTAAAAACCACTGCATATTTTGGTGTTGATGGGTGGCCTCCAAGGTCACCTCAACCGCTTCAATTGGACCACATTTAGTGGCCCTCCTAAGGCCCTAAAAAGGGCCAGTTACAAAATATCACCAAAGTAGGCTAAAATCACAGGATATTTTGGTGTTGATGGGTGACCCCCTCAGGAATAAAGTAAACTGACGCATCAACCACCCTAATCGGACCACATTTAGAGCCCTACTAAGGCCCCAAAAAGGGTCAGTTCCAAAATATCACCAAAGCAGGTTAAAATCACGGGATATGTTGGTGTTGATCGGTGGCCCCCAAGGAATAAAGAAGATTGACACCTCACCGCCACAATCAAACCATATTTAGGAGCCCTACTAAGGCCCAAAAAGGGCCAGTTACAAAATATCACCAAAGCAGGTTAAAATCACAGGATATTTTGGTGTTGATGAGTGGCCCCCAAGGAATAAAGATGATCGACACCTCAACCACTACCACCGGGCCACATTTAGGGGCCCTACTGCAGCCCCAAAAAGGGCCTGCTACTAAATATCACAAAAGTAGGTTAAAATCACAGGATATTTTGGTGTTAATGGGTGGCCCCAAGGTATAAAGATTGACACCTCAACCGCCCAAAACGGACCCAATCTAGGGGCCCTACTAAGGCCCAGTTACAAAATATCACCAAAGCAGGTTAAAATCACAGGATATTTTGGTGTTGATGGTGGCCCCCAAGGAATAAAGAAGACCGACACCTCAACCACTCCAACCGGACCACATTTAGGGGCCATACTAAGACCCCAAAAAGGGCCTGTTCCTAAATATCACAAAAGCTGGTTAAAATCACTGGATATTTGGGTGTTGATGGGTGGCTCGCAAGGAAAAAAAGATAGACACCTCAACCGCTCCAATTGGAATACATTTAGGGACCCTAATAAGGCTCCAAAGAGGGCAAGTTTCGAAATATCACAAAAGTAGGTTAATATCACGGGATATTTTGGTGTTTATGGGTGGCCCCCGAGGAATAAAGAAGATTGACGCCTCAACCACCCCAATCAGACCACATTTAGGGGCCCTACAAAGGCCCCAAAAAGCACCAGTTACAAAATATTACCAAAGCAGGTTAAAGTCCCAGGATATTTTGGTGTTGATGGGTGGATCCTGAGGAGTAAAGAAGATTGACACCTCAACTGCCCCAATCGGAGCACATTTTGGGGCCCTACTAAGACCCCAAAAAGGACCAGTTACAGAATACCACCAAAGCAGGTTAAAATCACAGGATATTTTGGAGTTGATGGGTGGCCCCCGAGGGATAAAGAAGAATTACGGGCCCTACTAAGGCCCCAAAAGGCCCAGTTACAAAATACCACCAAAGCAGGTTAAAATCACGGGACATTTTTGTGTTGATGGGTGGCCCTGAGGAATAAAGAAGATTGACATCTCAACTGCCCCAACTGGACCACATTTTGGGCCCTACTATGCCCCCAAAAAGGGCCAGCTACAAAATATCACTAAAGCAGGTTAAAATCATGGGATATCTTGGTATTGATGGGTAGCCCCTGAGGAAAAAAGATTGACACCTGATCCACTCCAATCGAACCCCATTTAGGGGCCCTACTAAGGCCCAGTTACAAAATACCACCAAAGTTGGCAAAACCACAGGATATTTTTATGTTGGTTGGTGGCCCCCGAGGAATATAGACTGACACTTCAACCACTGCAATCAGACCACATTTAGGGGTCCTACTAAGGCCCCAAAAAGGTTAAGTTACAAAATATGTAAGTAGGTGTTGATGGGTGGCCCCCAGGGAATAAAGAAGATTGTCACCTCAGCTGCTCCAATTGGGCCACATTTAGTGGCCCTCCAAAGGCCCAGTTATAAAATATTACCAAAGCAGGTTAAAGTCACGCGATATTTTGGTGTAGATGGGTGGCACCCGAGGAATAAAGATTGACATCTCAACCAACCCAATCAGACCACATTTAGGGGCCCTATTAAGGCCCTAAAAAGGTCCAGTTACAAAATATCACCAACGCAGGTTAAAGCGCGGGATATTTTAGTGTTGATTGTTGGCCCCCCAAGAATAAAGAAGATTGCCACCTCAACTGCCCCAATCGGACCCATTTAGGGCCCTCCTTAGGCCTCCAAAAGCGCCAGTTACAAAATATCACCAAAGCAGGTTAAAGTCACAGGATATTTTGGTGTTGATGGGTGGATCCCGAGGAGTAAAGAAGATTGACACCTCAACTGCCCCAATCAGACCACATTTAGGGGCCCTACTAAGACCTCAAAAAGGACCAGTTACAAAATACCACCAAAGCAGGTTAAAATCACAGGATATTTTGGAGTTGATGGGTGGCCCCGAGGGATAACAAAGATTGACACCTCAACGCACCAATCCGACCCCATTTAGGGGCCCTACTAAGGCCCCCAAAAAGGGCCAGTTACAAAATATCTCCAAAGTAGGTGAAAACCACGGGATATTTTGGTGTTGATGGGTAGCCCCCAAGGAATAAAGGAATAAAGAAAATTGACACCTGGATCGCTCCAAACGGACCACATTCAGGGCCCTTCTTAGGCCCCAAAAAGGGCCAGTTACAAAATATTACCTAAGGAGACAAACACCGCCAGATATTTTCATGTTGGTGTACGACACGAGAAGAATAAAGAAGATTCCATGGATCGCCCTCCCCAAATATGAGGAATGACAAATTGTGGCTCACTAAGAATTTTTTCGTGGCCCTTATGACCATGAGGATATGTGGAATGGCAAGTTGTGCCTCGTTGACCTCAGGTTTTCATATAATGAAAAGGGCTTCCTGAAGGCCAGCCAAGTAATAGAAAGAGATTCCACAAGTGTATCTGTTTGCAACACGGTCTGATTGTGATACGTGGTTTTAGTGAGCATGCACAGCGTGTGTAGTTAGGGTGACACGCGTTTCCTTTGTTCATTTTCTATAGAGAGATACTATATTGGAGACTACCATCTTAATTTCTATGTTAGCTTGTTGTTACCATGTGATCCAATGACCTCTAAACAGACAGGGTCTGTTCTGAGGGTGTGTTCGATTTAACGGGCGTCTTGCGAATTACCAAAACAAGCTCGACACTTACTCCAAATCACCAACATCGAAACAGAGTCGCACGAAGTATTATATGACCCCTAAGGGGTATTTTCGATTGATAAGGGATGTACTGCGGTAGAACAAAAGAGCCCCATACTTGGAGTAAGATTGGTGTTTTGTTACTATAATTAACTTTTGTGGCGTGTTCTGACTACTCTCTGTTCCAAGTATTCAACTGCAGGAGTTAGTACGCATGACATAGCAGATGGGCATCAGGCAGGTCCTTGGGCAGGTTATGGCTACAGGAAGAATAAGCAAGTGAAAGGGAATGGGTGGTGTTAGCATGCATAGTAAGCAGACACCAGAAAGGGGAAATGGGAGGGAATGGGTAGTGTTAGTATGAATGGCATAGCAAGCAGACATCAGGTAGACTCTCGGGCATGTCAGGGCTTAGGAAGAATAGGGAAGTTGGAGGGAATGGGTAGTGCTGGTATGCAAGATGTAGCAAGCAGACACCAACAGGCCTGTTGGTATGACAGAGCTTAGAAAGAATAGGAAAGTGGAAGGGAAAAGGGTGGTATTGGTATGCTTGCAGAAGCAAGCAAACATCAGGCATGGCCTTGGGCATGGCAAGACTTAGAGATAGGAAGGAAAGGAAGTAAGGGTAAGGTGAGTAAATTGTGAAGTGGAAAATGGGCCCCGGTTTGGGATATTTACGGATCATGTTACATAGAGATACACTTTGGAATCTCTTTCTGTTACTTGGCTGGCCTTCGGGATGCCCTTTTCATTATATGAAAACCCGAGGGCAATGAGGTACAACTTGCCATTCCACACATCCTCTTGGTCATAAGGACCATGAGAAAATTCTAAGTGAGCCACAATTTGTCATTCCTCATATCCTCATAATTGTCACCTGCTTTGGTGACAATTTGTCATTCCTCATATCCTCATATTTGGGGGCGGCGTTCCATAGAATCTTCTTTATTCCTCTCGTGCCACACACCAATATCAAAATATCTGGTGATGTTGGTCTCCTTAGGTAATACTTTGTAACTGGTCCTTTTTGGGACGTATGGAGGGACCCTTAAATAAGGTCTGATTGGGGTGGTTGAGGTGGCAATCTTCTTTATTCCTCGGGGGCAACCCATCAACACCAAAATATCATGTGGTTTCTACCTATTTTGGTGATATTTTGTAACTGGCCCTTTTTGGAGCCTTAGTAGGGCCCCTAAATGGGGTCTGATTGTGGTGGTTGAGTGGTCAATCTTCTTTATCCCTTGGGGCCACCCATCAACACTCAAATATCCTGTGATATTTACTTATTTTAGTGATATTTTGTAACTGGCCCTTTTTGGGGCCTTAGTAGGGCCCCTAATTGGGATCCGATTGAGGCAGTTGAGGTGTCAATCAATTCCTCGGGAGGGTGGGGGGGGGGGGGGCACCCATCAACACCAAAATATCCCATGATTTTAACCTGTTTTGGTGATATTTTGTAACTGGCCCTTTTTGGGGCCTTAGTAGGGCCCCCTAAATGTGGTCCAATTGGGACGATTGAGGCATCAATCATCTTTATTCCTCGGAGGCCACCCATCAACATGAAAATATCCCATGAATTTAACCTACTTTTGTGATATTTTGTAACTGGCCATTTTTGGGGCCTTAGTAGGGCCCCTAAATGTGGTCCCGATTGGAGTATTTGAGGTGTCAATCTTCTTTATTCCTCGGGGGCCACCCATCAACACCAAAATATCCTGTGATTTTAACCTGCTTTGGTGATATTTTGTAACTGGCCTTTTGTTGGGCCTTAGTAGGGCCCTAAATGAGGTCAGATTGGGGTGGTTGAGGCATCAATCTTCTTTATTCCTCAGAGGGGGGGGGGGCACCCATCAACACCAAAATATCCCTTGATTTTAATCTACTTTTGTGATATTTTGTAACTGGCCTTTTTTGGGGCCTTAGTATGGCCCCCTAAATGTGGTATGATTGAGGTGTCAATCTTCTTTATTTCTTGGGGGCCACCCATCAACACCAAAATATCCTGTGATTGTAACCTGCTTTGGTGATATTTTGTAACTGGCCTTTTTTTTTATTTACAGTTTTCACAGTAAATTACATCAATATATATATATACAAAACAAAAATACAATGTGTAAAGAATTCTTCCAATCAAAATTCAACATGGGCTTGTGTGGTTATAGAAGACACTTAAATTTAGCTAAATATTTTAGATATTGTCTCCCATCTCAGTTTGATTTTGTTTGCCTTGCCGAACGAGTATAAATAGAGTGAGTATAAGTGAGTGAGTATATATCGATAGTTCTGTAATTCTTTAAAACTTCTGTATACGCGGTGTAGTTGGGTAGCCGGTTTTCAAGACTACATGAAAATATATATTTTTTAAAAATTTGTAAACATGTACACAGTATGTCGGATAACTGAGCTTCTGTTTGCATTCCTAATATTACTTCCTTAGGGCTGACCTGAACATTTGAATTACAAACAGTATTAACCTTTTCTTTGAGTTGAAGTAAAACTGTTTTTGAATGTGAACAATCGTAAAAGAGATGTGTTATTGATTCTTTTGAATTAAGACAAAAACGGCAGAGCCGAGTTTCTGAAAGACCACTACGAAATAGTTTAGAATTGGTGTATAATATACGGTGATTTATTTTGAACTGTAGTGTCTGTAAATATGTGTCGCTGGTAGAAGTAAATGTTGTCTTGTATACATATTGCCATTCGTCTGTGCTTATATCATATCTAAGCTCATCGCTCCATTTTGCTTCGGATTTTCTTGCAGGTACAGCTATCTTGTTCAAGAAAAGGCCGTAAAAATCTTTATTAACTTTGGCAGTTGACTTTAAGCGGGATACTAATGCATTCTCCACAACATCAATTTTTTGTGTACATTCTTCGATTATTTTTTTCCAGTTTTGGGGTATTGCATTTATCAATCCCAAATATGTAGTGAACGGGATATCTAAGTTGTATTTGGTTTTAAATGCTCCATGTGTTAAGAAATTTCTGTTAGAATCTACAATATCGTTTATAAAAAACACACCAGCTGCAAACCATTTTTCTAAATGATAGCATGCATTATTTAATTTGATACTTTTATTATAAAATATTGGTTGTGATAAAATATCCTTATATGTTGATATAGAATAGTCTTGAAGGAGTGACCACGAAATTACAACATTTCGCCAGAATGGGGGCATTGATTCCGCTAATTTTTGTAGACCGTCTTTTGTAAAATGCCAAACATTGTTGAATCCAAATTTTTCAAAGTTATCAAGTGCCAGTGTTTTCCACTGTGATGAATTTTCCGGGTCTAAGAGCTTCTTAACCCAAATAATTTTTAATGAATTACATAGGGTTTTAATGTGCGGGATTTTGAGACCACCTTTCTCCACTGTGTTTATCATGGTTGAGTGTTTGATTTTGTCTTTCTTATGTGACCAAAGGAAAGTGAAAACCATTTTCTGGAGTTTAGCGATAATCCAATCGGGTGGGTTGGGAAGGACTGTGAGAGAGTGTATGATAATTGGAAGAGCAAGAGTTTTTAACACCGTAGCTTTTCCAACAAGGGTAAGATTTCTTAACGACCAATCATTTAATAGTTTCTGCATTTTTTCTAATTTTTCTATAAAATTTTTATCCAGGTAATTTGTATTACTTAAATTGTATTTTATTCCCAAAATGGTAAAATCTTCACCGTGATTCCATTTTATCGGTTTGTCCGTTTTTAGTTCTGGCCTTTTGTTGGGCCTTAGTAGGGCCCTAAATGTAGTCAGATTGGGGTGGTTGATGCATCAATCTTCTTTTTTCCTCGGGGAGCCACCCATCAACACCAAAATATCCCTTGATTTTTACCTACTTTTGTGATATTTTGTAACTGGCCCTTTTTGGGGCCTTAGTAGGGCCCAATTGGGGCGGTTGAGGTGTCAATCTTTATTTCTTGGGGGTCACCCATCAACACCAAAATATCCCATGATATTTACCTACTTTGGCAATATTTTGCCTCTGGCCCTTTGGGGGCCTTAGTAGGGCCCCTAAATGTGGTCCGATTGGGGTGGTTGATGTGTCAATCTTCTTCATTCCTTGGGAGCCATCCATCCACACCAAAATATCCCGTGATTTTAACCTTTTTTGGTGATATTTTGTAACTGGCCCTTTTTGGAGCCTTAATAGGGCCCCTAAATGTGGTCCGGTTGGGGCAGTTGAGGTGTCAATCTTCTTTATTCCTCGGGGGCCACCCACCAACACTAAAATATCATGTGATTTTAACCTGCTTTGGTGATATTTTGTAACTGGCCCTTTTTGGGGCCTTAGTAGGGTGCCTAAATGTGGTCTAATTGGAGCGGTTGAGGTGCTAATCTTCACTCCTTGGGGGCCACCCATCAACACCAAAATATCCCGTGATTTCAACCTGCTTTGGTGATATTTTGTAACTGGCCCTTTTTGGGGCCTAGTATGGCCCCTAAATGTGGTCTGATTGGAGTGGTTGAGGTATCAATCTTCTTTATTCCTCGGGGACCACCCATCAACACCAAAATATCCCATCATTTTAACCTGCTTTTGTGAAATTTTGTAACTCGCCCTTTTGGGGCCTTAGTTGGACCCCTAATTGGGGTGGTTGAGGTGTCAATCTTTCTTATTCCTTGGGGGCCACCCATCAACACCAAAATATCTGGTGATATTTACCTACTTTGATATTTTGCCTCTGGTCCTTTGGGGGGCCTTAGTAGGGCTCCTAAATGTGGGTTGATTGGGGCGGTTGAGGTGTCAATCTTCTTCATTCCTTGGGGGCCACCCATCCACACCAAAATATCCAGTGATTTTAACCTGCTTTGGTGATATTTTGTAACTGGTCCTTTTTGGGGCCTTAATAGGGACCTAAATGTGGTCCGATTGAGGCGTCAATCTTCTTTATTCCTCGGGGGCCACCCATCAACACTAAAATATCATGTGATTTTAACCTGCTTTGGTGATATTTTGTAACTGGCCCTTTTTGGGGCCTTAGTAGGGTGCCTAAATGTGGTCTAATTGGAGCGGTTGAGGTGCCAATCTTCACTCCTTGGGGGCCACCCATCAACACCAAATTATCCCGTGATTTTGACCTGCTTTGGTGATATTTGGTGATATTTTAACCCTTTTTGATGCCTTAGTAGGGCCCCTAAATGTGGTCCAATTGGGACAGTTGAGGCATCAATCTTCTTTATTCCTCGGGGGCCACTCATCAACACGAATGTCAAATAAGGAAACAGGATTAAGTAACTAAATTCACAGTACTCTAAGTTTTTGCATCAAAAAGCTCATTCCAATGAGGTCCACCGCATTAACAATCTGTTAACTAACCATGCAACAATAGGTGTAAGTACCAATGTCAATCAGCATGACCATTAATTAGAGCAGTGGCATAGATATAACTTAAGATGAAATCCTTTTTCGTCCCCCAAGAATTTTGTCAGAACTTTCGAATTCTGACGGATGTTTTCCGCAGCCAGTTGCTCGGTTAGGGCAATCGTGCAGTAATTGCTAGCTCATCTTTCACACCTCAACCAACCAATTTGGGTGGAACAGTGAAAAAACAACCCTCCGCATCCCATTAACGATTTGGCACCAAAACAATTTGTTTGGCACTAAAACATCCAGAATGCCTAAAAATTTGGCACCAGGCCGTTTTGGACCAACAAGAACACTGATTAGGTGTATATATGTATTATTTATTACATGCCTGCTCTATGAAATCCCCAGCTATAGCAACACTAAACCATACGGAAAATGAAAATCCGCTCCACACATGTGTCGAACAGAAATCGTTGCTATTTTTATTAAGAAGCAAAATTTCACTGGAATTTTCTGCAACTTGTGCATAGCAATTACAATTTGAATCCTGGTGATAGTTAAAAAGTGTCCCCTGATTTCCAATGTATTCTTTGTGCCAGTAGGCACATAGAACACATTGGAAATCAGGGGACTAAATAGTAACACGGTTTCCCTCGCAAATTGGTTAGCAATAAAATGTGTTCTTTTCGTTGATAATTATCAAATGAATTGCAAAGTGTCCTTCTAATAATTGTTTTTTCGACATGAAGGCGTGTAATAAACACAGATTGACATGTGTGTGTGAATGGGTTCACCGTTATGGCACTTGTGCCATCAGGGAAGGATATAAGAGGTCCCAGAGGGCCTGAGGGTGCTCACCTGACATGGTAGTATAAATATCAACCCAGGGAATCGATTTCAACAAGTTGCATCTGCCCCTCCTAAGAAAAGCTTATACCAAATATCCAAAGATTCTGACCAGTGGATCTAAAAAAAAAAGATTTTTAAAGAATATTTCTCATATTCAACTAAGTAATAATTCAGGAGCCCAAATATGAACCCAGGGACTTGGCTTGAACAAACTTGAATCTCACCTCCAGTGGGATGTTGTATACCAAATATCAAAAGATTCTGACTGCTGTATCTGAAGAAGATTTTTAAAGAAAATTCGTCATTTTTCAAGTTATAAGTTGGGTTCCCACAGTGAGCCCAAATATGGCTTGAACAAACTTGATTCTCACCCCTAAGGATGCTGCATGCCAAATATCAAAACATTCTGACTGCTGAATCTGAAGAAGATTTTTAAAGAAAAATTCCTCATATTGAACTAAGTTATAAATTGGGCTCCTACAGGGACTTGGCTTCAACAAACTTGAATTTCAAACCTCTCTGGATGCTGCATACCAAATATCAAAACATTCCAACTGCTGGATCTGAAGAATAAGATTTCTAAAGAAAAATTTCCCATATTGAACTTAGTTATAATTTGGGCTCCCACAGGAAGCCCAAATATGAACCCAGGGACTTGACTTCAGAAAACTTGAATCTCACCCCCCTAAGGATGTGTCATACCAAATATCAAAACATTCCAACTGCTGGATCTGAAGAAGATTTTTAAAGAAAATTCCTCATTTTGAACTAAGTTATAATTTGGGCTCCCACAGTGAGCCCCAATATGAACCCAGGGACTTGGCTTGAACAAACTTGAATCACACACCCCCTAAGCATGCTGCATACCAAAAGATTCTGCTTGGTAGATCTAAAGAAGATTTTTAAAGAATATTCCTCATACTGCACTAATTTAAACATTTGGGCTCCCATAGAGAGCCCAAATTTGGACCCAGGGATTTGGTTTCAATAAACATGTGAAACAATCTTCCAAAAATGTTATATGTGAAATTTGAAAGCTTTTGGAGCAGTGGTTTGGGAGAAAAGTAATTTTAAATGTTTTTCTTATTACCCACAGTGTTAAAAAATGCTGACTGAGCACTTTTTCAAAGTCCCCAAAAAGTACCCCATGATAAAACAATAGCAATTGTTTTGGACCATTCGATTCTGTTGGTCCTAAGGAAGCTTCACACCAAATAAGAATTCTGAGTGCCATGTAGTTTTGGAGATACGAGCGTTTTAATTTTTTTCTATTTTTGCTCCTGCGGTTCCTATGGGGCGACGGAAAAAGGGAAAATTGATTTGGCATAAATTAAGTACTTATGACCCAATAAGCCCTCATATCAAATTTGGGTCAAATCTGCCTCTCGGTTTGGAAATAGAAATTTTGGGTGGGGCAAAAATTCTTGCCCCTCCCATAACAAAGGCAAATATAGCTCCGCGAACTTCTCTTGAACAAATCTGAGTTTACACCTCAAAAGGAAGCTGCAAACCAGATATCAAGTCTCTGCTACTGCTGGTTCATGAGAAGAAGATTTTTTTGTAAGATTTAAGCACACTTTTTGGGAGTGGTCCTACCGAGTGGTGAGGCAACTTGATTTGAACAAAATCAAAATGCAATGTCATAACAAACTATTATCTCAAATAGCAATTAACTTGGTTCAGCGGTTTGGGAGGACAAGACGCAAACTCCATGTTCACGGATGATGTACAACAGATGGTGAGTGATCACCATAGCTCCCCTGACTGAAAGTCAGGCAAGTTAAAAACTCAAACAATTAACTCATTCACACACATGTGTCATTCTGTGTATTTATGTGGTTCAAGAATGAAAAATGGCAGTAGCATGGCTCGATCCTGGGATTTGGTCAATTACATCACCAACGTAATTAATTACATTTACAATTTCATTGGAAAATGTCAATTACATTTCAATTATAATTACATCTAAAAGAGAAAGTAATTAATTAAAATTGCAAATTACATGGTGAAGTAATTAGTTACATTCTCAATTACAATTTAAGGGATCAATAACAAGAAGAGTTTGATGCACTTTATTGAAATGATGGTCAAAATAACATAGAAACATGGTCATGTAGAAACATTAAATTAACACATTACACATAATTAAATTAGGAAAACACAATAAAAACACAAGCACTACTCTACATCATGGTTGCATCGGGCCATAATCATACATTCGAATGTGTCGTCTTTCATTCTACAAGTATCAGGTCAGAAAACTTTTCCGACTATATTAAAGAGACGCTCAACAACAGCTGAAGAAGCGGGTAATTAGAGGCGATTGGTTGCCAGTACACTCAAACCAAGATACACATTGTCATGCCAGAATGTTAATCAGAGGTGGTGGAGCCTGGGGGCACGTGCCCCACCACTTTTTCCACAGATATGTTTCACAATTACACAATGAGTTAAAATGGGCGTGTCAATATACAGGTATTCCTGTAACATTATTTGCAAATCCAAACAATATTTAGCAAGAATCACACTTTCAGTCGATTTGGTCCGTTTTTTCTACTTCAGCTCCCAGGTGGCTGAAGTTGAAGAAATGGCTTGGCCAGTGACCACACAGCAGCATATTCGTCGAAACGAGAGACTACAGTGAGTCATGGTACATTTACCAATATACAATTTTAACCTTTCTAACACTGGTTCGAACCATGGTAGTATTATAAATGTAATGCATTAGTGCCACTCGGTAAACCACAAAACATAAAAGTAACTGAAAAGTAATTAAATTACCTGAACCTTTTTAAAAGTAATTAATTACTCTCAATTACATTGTGATCTAAAATTTGCTCAATTACAAATAACAGTCAATTACATGAGAATAGGTAATTAATTACAATCAATTGCAATTACAAATTACAATTATCCCAACCCTCATACTGGCCCACACCATCTGTACTAAGTCCTTGAGCAAGCCACTTAATCTTGATTGCCCATGTGGGGCCACTATGTACTAAGGCACATCGATGGAACACTTGCCTGCCTTCAACTGCTGCTACAATATACGCGCCGTGGACTGGTCACTTCTAAGGGTGGGCAATATTTCCACGGACGCAATACAGTGGAACCCTGTTAATTGAATAGCCCCTTTGCCAATGAAAATTATTCAATTAACAGGAGTATTCAATTAACAGGGATTGTGTCACTTTCCTGTATTCCAGAGATAAACATAGCATTTATTCTATTATATCTTGCTTGAGAGAGCTCTATGAGCTCTGTCAAACAAGATATAATAGATTAACCCTTTACCTAACATGAAAAGCAGACGACACTTGCAAAAAAAATTCTTGAATAACTAATTTTTTTCATTTTTTGTCTCAAAAACATAGGTTATGACCCCTCATTGGAACGAGCTCGACGAGCCCGTTCCAACGAGGGGTCATAACCTATGTTTTTGAGACAAAAAATGAAAAAATAATAAAAATTCATTGGCGATTTTTGAGAATCGCGCTGGCCGGTTTTGGCCGTTACGTTGGGTAAAGGGTTAAATACCCAGATTGGATGTACTGTAGCCAAATAGGTCTATAACCAAAGGAAAACTGGGGAGATTCAGGGTAATTTCTCAACATGTTACAAGATTTTTTGTTCAGCTAACAGGAGTTTACTCTATAACCTATATTAAATTAACAGGTCAAATTTGTACTGGAGGTAAGGTAAATGGTTTTGTGTTGGGAAATTATATTCAATTAACAGGGATATACAATTAATAGATATTCAGTTAAGTGGGCTCCACTGTATTAGATGGGAAACACTAATTACATGAATCATCAAAAATTTAATTAATGAAGCACCAGGTACAATCCGGTGCTTCATTAATGAAAATTGTGCTGCTGCCGATTTTTATTACCCGGTGAATGCATGCGTGGACATCACTGCCCACGCGTGGATTATGACCAATCCACAGTCACTGTTCTGTACCTCTGCTTGTGATAGGTTAGATAAGTTGGAGAGTCTGACAATTGCCCATTGCTACAGTGCTCAGTGGTTCTTTCTGGGTACTCCAGCTTCCACCGCTCATAAAACTGCTAGACGCAATGTGACTCTGGTTGTTGAAAGTATCATCATTAAACCCCAATAAACAGAAACAAAAGAATGAAATATAGGTGGGCCAAGCGATTACCTGAATATATTTTTCAAGAACATTCCACGACAATTTCCAAGCACACTCAAGGGTCTGGAACTTTAATTTTGAAATTCCCGTACCTCTTAAGTACATTCAAGAACCCGTATGATGATCCCAATGAGTTGGATATTTCTTTCTTCCTCCCAGGCGCACAGCCTGGATTCTATAATAGGGGTGCCCTAGTCAGTTTTGGGAGGGCCAAAGATGATATTTGAAAGGCATTTCGGTGGGGTTTTGGGGGCCTCTGGTCATTGCCCCTTCCTCCCACATCCCCAAAGGAAAGTGGGAAGTGGTGGTAATGGCAGGAGTTTCCTTGTTAGAACCCCCCCCCCCGCTTTTTCCTCCCAGGCACGCAGCCTGGATTCTATAATAGGGGTGCCCTAGTCAGTTTTGGGAGGGCCAAAGATGATATTTGAAAGGCATTTTGTTGGGGCTTTGGGGGCCTCCGGTCATTGCCCCTTCTTCCCACTTCCCCAAAGGAAAGTGGGAGGCAGAGGTAATGGCAGAAGTTTCCTTGTTAAAAAGTGAGAGGTGGGGGTAATGGCAGGAGTTTCCTTGTTAGAAACCCCCTCCCCCCCCCCCCCCTTCCTCCTAGGCGCGCTGCCTGGATTCTATAATAGAGGTGCCCTAGTCAGTTTTGGGAGGGCCAAAGATGATATTTGAAAGGATTTCGGTGGGGTTTTGGGGGTCATTCCCAAAGGAAAGTGGGAGGTGGGGGTAATGTCAGGAGTTTCCTTGTTAGAAGCCCTCCCCCCCCTCCCCAAGAAAAATGGAGTGCTCTAAGAGTGAATCTGTGGCTTTTTTAGCCCTATACTGGAGACCATATTGGGGCTCTATGTTGTGTGAAATTTGCATTGCAATTTTGTTTTGGGGTGGGGAGTGAAAATTCTATAGCCACTCCATTGTACTGCACTGTAAAATCCTTTCTAGAAATTTCAGTTTACTCCAATTTCCTTTAAACTCACTCAAATCCACATATCAGTGAATTTAATGACATTCCACAATGGAAACCACATTTACAGCCATTGAGTTTGGAGAGATTACAGGTGAAATTTTCACCCCAAACTTAAACTCAAATCATGCGAGCAAATTATCATTTGGCACTCTCCTATAAATTATAACAAGGCAAATCCTTGCTCACTAAATAATGTCACTTCAGAGATAATATGAAGCATATCCACAGAATATCAAGCATTTAAGTCTTGGCACCTGCTCTTCAAAATAAAGCCCAAATATGGACTCCCAGCACTCTACCAGTTAAGGGCAAATGTTCTGAGATCAAAGAAGCCTGAAATATGCCTTTGAAGGTAATAATGTTTTTGGAACAAGTACAAAATTATGGTAGATACGGAACATATGGTTTATGTTGGCAAAAGAATGTCAGTTTTGAGCTCACTGGCAGTGGCATTTGTGGAACTGTGGTAGAATGATACAAGAAAAAACAACGTATTCAGTATTTTCCTGGAGTGAACTCCCCTTTGGCACTATCATCAAATCTCATTTAAGTTAGATACTGAATACCAAACTGATTCTGTGGTATACCCCTCCAATACCAAACTCAAAATTCCTCTACTCGTCCATCTCTTGTAAGGCATTATTGAGTTGGAATGCATGTGTTGGAATTTGTAACTGATTGTATATAAACATCAGGGAAAACTGGAGTAAGTTTACACAAAGGACCTAGAAAACCCCTGAAAAGTCCCAAGAAAATACTTAGACTGTCCTTTTCTCAAGAATCTGCAACTTTGTAAATCTTAATGTTGTGAGACATGAAGCTTGCAGTCATAATTCAATTTGTTTACATGTGTTTGCCTTGTTACAATTTATAGGAGAGCACACATAGGCACTCTCCCCTAAATTATAACAAGGCAAATTGATACAGACTAAATAATTCTACTTACAAGATAATGTGAAGCACATCCACAGAATATGATGCATTTAAGTCTGGCACCAGCTCTTCAGTATAAAGACCAAATATGAGCTTCCAGCACTGTACCAGTTAAAAGCATTTCCACATAAAATAAATATTAACAAGAGGCCCCAAGGAGCCTGAAGTGCCCACTTTGAACAGAACACGATATAAACACAGTCCAAGAATGAGTCTACATTAAGCAATCCATCTCCATAGGATACACTGTCAATCCTTGAGCCCCACAGGAATGACGAAAATAGTACCATAGCACCCATAGGAAGCCCAAATATTAACCTAGGGACTTGGTTTGAACAATCGTGAATCTGCCCCTCATATCGATGATGTCTACGTTTACATTAAAAGATTCTGACTAAAGAATATTCCCCATATTGCCTGAAGTTAAAAGTTCAAGCTCCTGCATTGAGCCCTAATATGAACCAATGGGATTTATTTTAACAAACTTGTATCTGATCCCTCTATGGATGCCATAAACCAAATATCAAAAGATTCTGACCATTGATTTTGGTGAAACGATTTTTTTAAATTTTTTCAAATAGGCTGACTCAAGCATTTTTTCAATGCCCTCTACGGAATACACAAACATAACCAATGGCAATTTTTTTTACCATTCCATTTTGTTCCATGTAGTTTGGAAAATATGAGCGTTTGAAATATTTCTATTTTTAACTCCTGGTATTCCCACGGGGCATTTTAAAAAAGATTTTGGCAAAAATGAAGTACTTATTACCCATAAATACTTCGTATCAAATTTGGTTCAAATTGGATACGAAGTATTTATGGGTAATAAGTACTTCATTTTTGCCAAAATTTCTCTTGGTTAGAAAAATAGAAATTTTGTGTCGGGCAAAAATTCCTGCCCCTCTCATAACGATGACAAATATTGCCCCTCAAACGTCTCTTGAACAAATTTGAGTCTGCACCTCAAAGGAAGCTGTATACCAAATATCAAGTCTCTGCTACAGTTGGTTCATGAGAAGAAGCTTTTTAAAAACAATTGGGGAATTTTGGCCCCACCCCCTCAATATGAGCAGAAACCTAATTTTAAAAAAAAACCCAAATGCCCCTATATAACCACTACTCATGTGAAATTTCATTAAAATGTGGCCAGTGGTTTGGGAGAAAAATCCCGCCCAAACACCACCTTCATGATGAACAACAAACAAAAGGTTATCAGAATAGCTCACCCTAACTTTCAGTCAGGTGAGCTAACAACTAAAATGCAATCTTACCAAAGCAAGATTGCTCATTAGTTATTGCGATATATTTTGTCAGAAATTTTGATAAAATGTAAATAGCATGCCTGGCATAGTAAAAACCAAGCCTGGAAATAAGCAATCTGTCATGAGGTCCCCAAGGATGGTGGTGGTAGGGGGTGGGGGTGTGAGTATTTGCTGATACTAATCCATACGGTGGTCCAATGTATCCTCTGGTGCCTCTATCTGTTTATACTTGAGACCTTGATTCAGATTTTTGTTCACAGAGGGCAAAATTCAGTGATATAGCCCTGCTATGCAGGGTAGCATTATCAAATTTACCATCTGGGAACTTATTTATTTATTAAGGTTTAACAACACATTAACAGACAAGGTCACATCGTGTCCGAGACAGTTTTATGGGTGGAGGAAGCCAGAGTACCCGGAGAGAACCACCAAGCAATGATGAGCAGCTGCCAGTTCCCCAACATCATGACTCTGCACTACAGTGCAGCACAGGCAGGGTTAGATTGGTTAAAGGCGTGCACACCATTGATGTGCAGTAAGGCTTAGTACATGGCGTCATCGTGCCCCCATGTGGACAATCGGGATTAAGCGCCTTGCCCAAGGATACAACATGGGAGTCCAAATCGATCGCTCAGACGATCACGATCACCCATCCAGGGACTAACAGGGCTCGACGTTGCTTAACTTCGGTGATTTAATGAGAACCACACTCTAGGAACCTAATTCTGCAGATGATTCTGCTTATTTCCAGGCTTGGTAAAAACAGAAGTCAGAAAAACATCAAACACTTTTTTCTTCAGGTTACCACCACATTACATAGCATAACCTGCTAATGGGTACGATAATAAGCTCCTTATTTTCAGACCTATGTGAAAATTACATTTTGCAAAAAAAAAGACTTGCAGTCAACACTTGACCATCTTAGTATTTTCATCAAATGTCATAAAATCAATTCATAGCAGCTGTAAAGCAGTCACAAATTGACTTAACTGGTAGAGGACTAAACTAATTTTGGCCATCAAATCTTATACACATGTCTTTGCCTTGTTACAGTTTATGGGAGAATGCATGGGCACTCTCCCATGAATTGTAACAAGGCAAACCCTTAACCACTTGACAATATCAATTCAAAGATAACACAATACACGGACACACTGTATTCTCTCAAACCCTGCTTTTAGCCAGGAGACGGAACCCAGCACTCAAGAATATACTGACTAAAGCAAAATTATCAGCACTCAAACAAACAAGTGGTAGAAGTATACTCAACACATTCAAAGATGCTTGAATCATAACTGTCTTGTCTGCCCTAAATTACCGAAATCTAAATAGTTCTCTGGGACGCCTCCAAATCAAGATACAGAGGCCCTTACAAAACAAACTGTATGTCTCGAAATTGTATCCATTGCTCAAAATGCAGTAAATAATATGTGGGTGAAACAAAATGCCATTTCCACATTTGCATTAGAGAACATCTAGCTGACATCAGGATTAAGAGGCACACACCAGTCTATCATTTCAACCAACAAAATCACCAACTCCATAATGTAGAATAGGATAATACAAATTTTAAACTCTGATCATGCCCACCGGACAAATATGGATAGAAGACGCACTGCTGAAATGAGATGGATATTCCAACTCAAAACGATCATACCACTCGGCTTGATCAGAAAAGCCTTTTAGTCTATTATTCATTCTTATAGTACAAAACACATGCACTGAATATGAGCCTTCAAGTTGTGGTACCTACACTTCACAATTAAGTCCAAATTTGGGCTCCCAGCACTCTATCAGTTAATTGAAAATTCCATGGTGATTGGCATAAAAAAATGGGCCGATGAAATTGTCAGATGTGTACCCATACATGCAACTAGTTCAAAGCTGTATGACAGAGGGCCACCCTGGATGCCAACATTATGTACACCATACATGATATGGGTTCATATAGAAATGGATTGGAGGAGTACCTAATTTGATGGATAAATGTTAATATCTCCGGATCAAATTGTTAGATTTACATAAAAAACTATACAGCACAGCACATCAGTAGCCTGAATACATATATAAAGTAACCTGATAATCGGATTAATATTTATTGAGTTATCGCATGCCGAAGAAATGGATTGGAGGAGTTCTCAATTTGAAGGATAAAGGGCTAATATCACAGGATCAAATTATCAGATTTACATACAGCTCGACACATCAGTAACCTGAACACAAATATAAAGTAACTTGACAATCCAAGCAATATTTTTCAATTTATCGAATGCCAAAGGGATTGGAGTAATTTTCAATTTGAAGGATAAAGGGTTAATATCTCAGGATTAAATTATCAGATTTACACCAAAAACTATACAGCTCGGCACATCCGTAACCTGAACACAAATATAAAGTAACTTGACAATCCAAGCAATATTTTTCAAGTTATCGAATGCCAAAGGGATTGGAGGAATTTTCAATTTGAAAGATAAAGGGTTAATATCTCAGGATGCAAATAAAACAGATTTACACCAAAAACTATACAGCTCGGTGCATCAGTTACGGCGGCGTGGAAGTGACACTCTATGTTTTCCTACTATCTTGTTTAAACGTGATAGCTAAGTTGTTTAAACGAGATAGCTAAGTCATTTAAACGAGATAGCTAAGTCGTTTAAACGAGATAGCTAAGTGGTTTAAAAGAGATAGCTAAGTGGTTTAAACGAGATAGCTAAGTGGTTTAAACGAGATAGCTAAGTCGTTTAAACGAGATAGCTAAGTGGTTTAAACGAGATAGCTAAGTCGTTTAAACGAGATCTAAATGAGATAGCTAAGTGGTTTAAACGAGACAGGTAAGTCGTTTAAACGAGATAGCTATCTCGTTTAAACGAGACAGGTAAGTCATTTAAACGAGATAGCTAAGTTGTTTAAACGAGATAGCTAAGTTGTTTAAACGAGATAGCTAAGTTGTTTAAACAAGATAGCTATTGACCAATCAAATTCATTTTGACACGGGCACAACTTGTGAACTGACCAACGACACCAGTGTTGAGTCAACTACAAGCAAAAAAGTGCATCCGTCCGTGGAAGGTGAATTTAATGTACACTTAGGGAAAATGTACGGTAGCCCATACCTGACATGCATTATTCTTTTTTTTTCCAATTTTCACCATGGAGCAAATTACTTTTCATCATGTGATAGTTGGGTGGGGGGGGGGGGGGGGGGGGGGGCATAGTAGCCACTAGGTTCACCCTCAAGCTTCGGATGCGGTCATCTAACAGCGGTGCGAGATGGGGAGGGCCAGATCATATCACCAAGCAACAATGCCCCCCCCCCCCCCAACTATCACATGGTGAAAATTAATTTGCACCATGGTGAAAAGTAATTTGCACCATGGTGAAAATTGGGAAAAAAAATAATAATGCATGTCAGGTATGGGCCGTCGTACATTTTCCCTAAGTGTACATTAAATTCACCTTCCACAGACAGTTGCACTTTTCTGCACTTGTAGTTGACTCAACACTGCTGTCATTCGTCAGTTCACAAGTTGTTCCCGTGTCAAAATGAATTTGATTGGTCAATGGCTATCTCGTTTAAACAACTTAGCTATCTCGATCTCGTTTAAACGACTTAGCTATCTTGTTTAAACGACTTAGCTATCTCATTTAAACTTGACAATCCAAGCAATATTTTTCAAGTTATCGAATGCCAAAGGGATTGGAGGAATTTTCAATTTGAAGGATAAAGGGTTAATATCTCAGGATCAAATTATCAGATTTACACCCAAAACTATACAGCTCAGCACATCAGTAACCTGAACACAAATATAAAGTAACTTGACAATCCAAGCAATATTTTTCAAGTTATCGAATGCCAAAGAAATGGATACGGATGCCGGATGGACAGACGGATGAACAGGTGCAATCCAGTATAACCCTCTTTTTTAAAAGAAGTGGGGGTATAATATACAAAAATGGATGTATAATTATTGACACACCTCAACCAACAATTTAAACCTTCAACTCTAGAGCTGTAGGATTAAATTATTACTCAATCTCCCTCCACATGCACTGTGGTGTTTTCCATTTTCTATTGACCATATTGTGTGATTGTTGATGTTTAGCATGAATCTCCCTCCACATGCACTGTGGTGTATTCCATTTTGCTATTGACCATATTGTGTGATTGTTTATCAACACTTTCAACAGCCGGAATCAAAAATCAAAAACACCAAAATAACTCAAAAGAGTCATGTAATTTTATGAAGAGCATGCTAAGCATGGCATATGCACCCCCTCTCCTCTCAAAATGCTAAGATGGACATATTTTCAACATTTGGCATACACTTAGGGGTTTATTGTGTTTGTTTTACAGCAGAGAAAAATACAACCCACCATATAGAAATTTAAGATTGCGGCAAGCTTGCAGGGAAAAGATAAGTTTGCGGAAGCTTGTAGGGACTAACAGTGTCACTTCTGCAATTTTATTTAGCTTGCAATCTTTAATTCTGCTGTTCAAAAATCTCCTGCAAGCTAACACTGCAAGCTTGCAAGGTGATCAGACAAGCTTATAAGCTAACACTGTTTGCAGAAAAACTTTCACTGCTATCTTAAGGTTGCAGCCTTTCGCATAATATTATATCTTCCAAAAAACAAGCCAACCCTGCAATCTTATTCTTCCCAAGTAATTTAACTTTGGTTTTTAACATTACATGGAAATTGGACTTGGAAAATTCTCTCCAAAATTGATGGAGTGCCAAAATTTGTTTGAAAATGTCTAAGTCCACATAATGGTGAAAATACACAAAAACTCATCCCTGTATCCCGATAAATTATGTGTTTTGATTGGTCAGAATGCCTTGGACAAATAGCCATGGCAAAGAATGCACCCAAGGTATATGAGAGCATGCAACATCCATGGTATATGGGCATTTGGGGGTATATGGTCAAATTAAAGCTTTTCGTATTCACTTGCCTCGGTATAAAAATCGAACCAAAAAAACCCAAAATAGTCACAAATGTTATCAGATTTCCGACAATTTGATCATATTTTGCCATTATAAATCAAATAATTGAGTAATTAAATGAGACAACTTCAGAAAGATAAAATAAGAGCATATATCGTCCCCTGAGTTCCTATGTATTCTATGTGCCTAATGGCACATAGAACACACTGGAACTCTGGGGACGATATGTCAACAAAATACTGTTTACTCATTTCCTTAACGACCCAAGGGATGTAACTCTATCTGTTGTTTTCTGCGTTTATAAAAACAAAAAATATTCACAAATTTGGTCCAAGTGATTGCAGAGTGTGAGAAATGTGTCCACAAATTTATTTCCTCTATGTTTGTTTTGTGTTTCAAATGGAACAAAAACTTTATCTCCACCAACATGTATGGTATATGGAGATTTAATACCTGGATGTCTTATTTAAACACCTTACCTGTGGCCCGGTGTTTAAAACCTACATCCAAGTATTAAATCTTCATATACCAAACATAATATCTCTTTCATTTCTTACCACATTTAGGGCTTTTGATACACCAAAATAAGCAAAAGATTACTCTCTTTAATTTTACACTGTAACATAATTAAAATTCTAAAATTGATTAGTTGTATGTTTGAGAAGAATTTGTGGAAAATATTGTTTAAATTTTCATGTTTGTATGAAATTAGTGGTGAAACGGTTAAAGAGTTTTCTTGATCGATTTATCACATGGTTAAACCTTGGTTAACTGATTAATCACTTGCCCTTATAGGTAGCTGAATAATTGCCATACCGTTGATGATTTATAGCATTAACCTTTTACCAAACGTAAAGGACAATATCGATCAGCTCTACATATAAAAATCTCCATTCAGCTTTTATTATGTTTTCAATTGTTGACTGAAAAATATAGCTTATGATCCCTCATTGGAATGATTTTGTTGAGCTCATTCCAATGAGGGATCATAAGCTATGTTTTTGAGACAAAATTTACAATTTTTAGTAATTCAAGAATCAATTTTGCAAGTGTCGTCTGCTTCCCTCAATGGGTAAAGATTAACTTAAGAATGACCAGATCCAGCTCCTGATACAGTATAATGATCATGCAAGTGGACAAGTATGTCATCACATAACTTGCATGCTTTACTCTGTCTCATATAATTGGTGTGAGTCAGTGTGACAATGTTTGCCTGTTTTGGAGCAAGTCTGTTCTTTTGTTCACCCAGAAAATACAGTAGTTCAAAAGTAATGCTTAAACGATCAATTACTTTTTTGTTCAATCAAGACATTGATCATTGATTAATCAATTAATTGGTTAACCATTTCAACTCTATATGAAATTTATTTCAAAGGCAGTACTTTTTTTTGTAAATTTCTGTGATGCAATGAAATGCTATCTTAAGTTATGGCCTTCACTTTTAGTGTTAAGGGCCTATATAAGTAATGAAATTTTGTTTATTTTGAAAATTCTCACCTCTGATATTCCTTTAATTCAAATTAAATATACACAAAATCTACATCAAAATGAAGGTTGGGATGTATAGAACACGAAACGCATGTGTAATCATCTCATAGAGTCCACTGTAGGCACCACTGGTTCCTGGAAGTCTGCTGCCGCATTCGCACCAGAACTGATAATTTAATAATATTTCACGAAAACAACTTGTGGCCAAATGTGCTTTACATATCCAAGAACAAAGCTAGGGGATAAAAATTCTTCAAAACAGGGCGACAGAGCTACATGGGGGAAAGTTCCAAAGCCATTGCTTTTGTTTACGTATGAGTATACTTTCGATTTCCGGTCGACGTCATCGGACAGAAAAAGCATGTAAAAACAATGCCGTCTAAAATCAAATAATGAAAAAGATCGCCTTCATACAGTATACTGTTATTAGATAGAGATCGCACAGTTGTCATATTCAATGCAAGGTATCATGATACCTTTTGAAGTTTCTTAGAATTACGATTTTGTATTTTGATGGAAATTCGTGGTAACGAGTGATTTGCGCATGTCTGTCGAGCATGGAAACCATCTTCAATAAAAAATGCAGACAGTGTTGTCCTTTTCCAAAATACAGTCCTATCGCTGTATTCGAAAGTGTTTTGAATGCCTAGCTTTGTTCTTGGATATATGAAGCACATTTGGCCACAAGTTGTTCTGATGAAATATTATTTTATTATCAGTTCTGGTGCGAATACGGTAGCAGACTTCCAGGAACCAGTGGCACCTACAGTCGACTCTATGAGTTGATTACATATGTGTTTCGTGTTCTATACATCCCAACCTTCATTTTGATGTATAATTTGTGTATATTTCATCTGAATTTAAGGAATATGAGAGGTGAGAATTTCAAAATAAACAAAATTCCATTAGTTATATAGGCCCTTAACTTCTAAAAACAAATTACCCTGCCATCTTACATGTACATGGATCTTCTCAATTGAATTAACATTAGACTAGTTGTTTACATACATGTTATATTGAAAGAAAATATTTATCTTTCCCATATCTCACATATCCAATTCATTTACATGTGTTTACAAAATAACAGCAAACATTTCACACTGGATACAAGGACATGTATTCAGGAACGTAAAAATTGTCAGGAGTGACATTCTCAAACACAAGAGAACTAAATTAACTTTGCAATATAATTTTGCTGGAATTATTTTACTTTTGCAATACTACTGCATAAAATAGATGTGCTTGTTCAAAATTGGAACACAAATTCAGCCAATTATATGTGACCTGACAGAGCTATGGGAGCTCTTACTTTTTCCACATTGACAACTCCAGATGCTGACATTATTTTTGAACAGTTCTCTATTATAATAATAATGCCAGAATCTGGTGTCATCAATGCAGGAACAGCAAAAGGGTCGGTCGGGGGTGGGTGGGTGGGTGGGGGGGGGGGGGGATAATGCTGTTTACAAAAAATGCTGCATTGGTTAAAGGGTTAAAACTAACTAAATAACGTGGTGAGCAATTTTAAATTTCAAATTCACTGGCTTTGGACAGTGAATTTCTTTCTAACTGAAAACTGCTCACCAACTAGACAGCCCTTCTGTATTACAAACATTTGCATTGCAAAATTTAAGATTAACTGATGATAGTTAAAAATATGGCACAAGAAGCATTATCAGTCTTGTTCAACACAGTTTGGTCTTTTGATGACAAAAATTTCCTGTTCTGCTTGAACGCAACTAACTATTTCTTCAATACATTCCACTGGAACAACCATATAAAAACAACAGCCCAAGCCTACACACATTAATATTACAGAGCACTGTAAAATAATCTCTTTTCCACAGTTCTGCAATATTCAGAGGGAATGTGTAAATAACTTTATATATGTTTTGACTGCCTTTCGTATATCTCTAAAATGCATCCAACTGCAAACCCTTTAGAACCACACCCGACATATATCCAGACAATTGTGTATCAAAACTTTTCAATATTATATCGCATTTGCTGAGCTTGCAAATGGAGTCTTCACAAAAAGGATTCTGCATAAGTTTAAAATTTAACTTGGGATGTTTAGCCAAGGTGGAAACTGCACCAACAATTTGCATTTCTGGATGCTGTGTCCCATGAAACAATTTCAGAAGTCCACCATTCAAATACTCCAGTGGGAAACCGGAAAATGCCCACAAAGGTCCAGGTTCTTTCACAACCTGTGGCAAATGCAGCAAGTTATGTACATTTGCACTCATGTACCTTTCACCAAACAGCACAGTATACATCAGGCATGTCAAAGTCCCACCAGTACCAATATAACCAGTTTGGGAATGGAACAGAGTCTGTCCCGCTGAAAGTGGTACTGGTGTCACATGTCATCTCCCCCCCCCCCCCCCCCGGATATCTTCCCCCATGGGGGAAGATATCCAAGGGTATAATCCCCTCTGGGGGGGGGGGGGGGGAAGATATCCTAGCCCTGGATATCTTTCCCCACCTTGAAATTTTTTTTTTTATTAATTTAACATTATTTGATGATGGAATGACGAGAAAAATGGGGTTTTTTTGCAGAATATTGGGTTTTTTTCAGGTCCAACCTGGATATCTTGCTCTCATCCAGTTGAAAACCTGTGACAAAAAATCATTTCAATATTTTCTCTATTCTGGTTCATATTGTCATGTGACATGAAGTGTAACTGTTTTGGGCAGAGAAATTGGTTTCAGATATAAACACTGAGTTAGGGTTGGTTGGAATGAGTGGTGGAGGGGGGGGGGGGGGGGGAAATATCCAGGCCTAGATATCTTTCCCCCACCATGACAAAATGTTTTTGTCAAACATTTGACATTAATTGATAATGAAATGGTGAGAAAAATAGATTTGGGGCAAAAAAATGGTTTTGGAGAAACACTAAGTTAGGGTTGGTTGGGGTGGGCGGGGGGAGATATCCAGGCCTGGATATCTCCCCCTCCCCCCCCCCCACCATGACAAAAATTGTTTTGTCAAACATTTGACATTAATTGATAATAAAATGGTAAGAGAAATAGATTTGGGGCATAAAAAATGGCTTTGGATAAACACTAAGTTAGGGTTCGTTGGAGTGGGGGGGGGGGGGGGGGGGATGCACCCAAATATCAAAACAATCTGACTGCTGGATCCGAAGAAGAAGATTTTTAAAGAAAATTCCTCATTTTGAACTAAGTTATAATTTGGGCTACCACAGTGAGCCCAAATATGAACCAAGGGACTTGGCTTGAACAAACTTGAATCCCCCCCCCCACCACCCCCACCCCTAAACATGGTGCATACCCAATATCAAAAGATTCTGCCTGCTGGATCATGAGAAGATTTTCAAAGAAATTTGCCTGAAATGCACTAAGTTCAAATTTGGGCTCCTATACTGAGCCCAAATATAAACCCACGGAGCCGATTTGAACAAACTTGAATCAGATCCACCCCACAATGTTGCATACCAGATATCAAAAGATTCTTCCAGCTGGATCTGGAGAAGAAGATTTTTGAAGAAATTTGCCTGAAATGCACTAAGTTCGAATTTGAGCTTCTATAGTGAGCCCAAATATGAATCCAGGGGGCTAATTTGAACAAACTTGAATCAGATCCACCCCACAATGTTGCATACCAAATATCAAAAGATTCTTCCTGCTGGATCTGGAGAAGAAAATTTTTGAAGAAATTTGCTGAAATGCACTAAGTTCGAATTTGAGCTTCTATAGTGAGTCCAAATATGAATCCAGGGGGCCAATTTGAACAAACTTGAATCAGATCCACCCCACAATGTTGCATACCAAATATCAAAAGATTCTGCCTGCTGGATCTGGAGAAGAAGATTTTTGAAGAAATTTGCCCGAAATGCAATAAGTTCGAATTCGAGCTTCTATAGTGAGCCCAAATATGAATCCAGGGGTCGATTTGAACAAACTTGAATCAGATCCACCCCACAATGTTGCATACCAAATATCAAAAGATTCTGCCTGATGGATCTGGAGAAGAAGATTTTTGAAGAAATTTGCCTGAAATGCACTAAGTTCGAATTCGAGCTTCTATAGTGAGCCCAAATATGAATCAAGGGAGCCGATTTGAACAAACTTGAATCAGATCCACCCCACAATGTTGCATACCAAATATCAAAAGAGAAGAAGATATTTGAAGAAATTTGCCTGAAATGCACTAAGTTCAAAATCAGGCTCCTATACTGAGATTAAATATGAACCCAGAGGGACGATTTGAACAAACTTGAATCAGATCCACGCTACAATGTTGCATACCAAATATCAAAAGATTCTGCCTGCTGGATCTGGAGAAGAAGATTTTTTAATGTTTTTGCCATTGCGTACAGTGTTAAAAAAAGCCGACTCAGCACTTTTTCAAAGTTCTGAAAAAAGTACCTTGTGATCAAACCGATAGGGATTTTTTTTAACCATTCTATTCTACTGGATAAAAGTAAGATTTATACAAAATAAGAATTCTCTGTGCCGTGTAGTTTTGGAGACATGGCAGTTTTAATGTTTTTCCTATTTTCAGCTCCCGAGGTTCCCACGGGGCAATGAGAAAATTTTTTTTTGCATCAATCAACTACTTATGACCCATTATCATCTCATACCAAATTTGGTTCAAATCGACCTCACGGTTCTGAAAATATAAATTTTAGGCAAGGCCAAAATTTTTGCCCCTCCCATAACGAAGGCAAATAATACCCAACAAACTTCTCTTGAGCAAACTTGATTTTAAACCTCAAAGGGACTCTGTATACCACATATCAAGTCTCTGCTAGTGGTGGTTCATTAGAAGAAGATTTTCAAAAAATCTGGCCATTTTTTCCCCACCCCTCTGTTCAATACGAGCCGAAACCTAATTTGCATAAAAATCAAAATGCCCCTATATAACCATTACTTACATGAAATTTAATTAAAATGTGGCCCGTGGTTTAGGAGAAAGAGGCTCAAACACCACCTTCATGCAGGACGACGGATGGATGGACGGACGGACAACGGACGAAGAGTGATAAGAAAAGCTCACCCTGACTTTCAGTCAGGTGAGCTAAAAAACTAATGTCCTATATGGGTCTCCATACTTTTGTCAACTGCACATGCGCAGTGTCACGAAAGTACCAAAATTGGCACCAAGCCTCATTCTTAGAATCAGTGCCTGCTAAATATTATATAATCAGCAGGGCGGTAAGAGTTCCCAACTCATGGGAGGGCCATCCCTGTCTGGGCCATTGGTAAGTATAAAAAATATATAAATAACTTTTAATTTTTTTCATATTTTTATGCTGTAACCAATGCCCCAGACTTAGCTGAATAGAAAAAAGGCTGGAGGGCCTAGGACATAAAGGAAAATCCAATATGCTCAATTGTATATACAGGAATATCCCCTCAAGGAGAAAAGGGGAGAAAGGATTTACGTCTTTCTTATTTATTAGAAATAAGAAAGACACAATACCAACCAGATAATTGAGCAGTGTATCATCTATAATTCTCCATTAACATCCAGTATAACCCATTAAACTAATTTAATAAAGGAAGCCAATAAATAAAGATAGTCCAGAGAAAGAGATTCTTTATACTCATTTAAAAAGTGTCCGAGAATTGTATATTAACGCTCATATGACACGTGACATATACAAATGCTTCACACCGAGCTACACTTTAAAAATATTACATAAATGAAATATATATTAGCTTTACACTTTAAATCCATTCCAGCACCAACTCAGAATTACTGACATCAGAGGAGGAATTCCCTTGCTTTTCACTATAAAGCCGTTGATATAAGGAAAAACTGCCCCCCCCCACTTACCTTTGCTCTGGGTCAAATCACCACAGAACGAAGAGGGCAGCAGGACAGAGTCACTGCTGGAACAGAAAACCTACATAAGTATAGCTGTAATTGTTTAGTTGACGACATTCTGAGCAACAGATAATAGGCCTAAACATCTAAGGTCGCCTGAAATAGACTCTATATTTCGAAAGTAAAACCTTGTAAATGTAGAAGGCTATGTCCAGAAAACAGCCTTCATGAGATCAGTAATGGCAATACTGTTAGAATAAGCCCAAGATGTGGACAGTGCTCTAACTTCAAGCGCTGAAATCTTAAGCACCGACTGCTGATTGGAAGATAAACTTTCATAAGCAGTACGAATAGCTAATTGAATACATCTAGCAATAGAATGAACTGAAATGTTCCTTCTATTGGGAATTAATGATAAAAAGAAGCGTTTTCTTCCTTTCTGATAAACTCTGATCTGCATTTATAAATGTGCATAGCTCTTACTGGACACAGCAAAGGTCTATGACCATCTGATGACGGAAGAGCCTTAATGATAACAGGCTCAGGATATTTATTAGGAACCTCATTCTTAGCCAAAAGTCCGACATGAGTAGTTAAAGTAATAGTTTTACCAACATTACGATAATGAGAAAAGCTGTTTTATATGTCAAGAATTTGAACTCTACAGCATCTGATGGTTCAAAATGATTTTTGAACTGCCTTCTTCATTATAGTAAAACATTGGTATCAGGATTGACATAATCCATTATTATCTTTGAAAGAGAGATGTTGTAGGAAGGATATGATAGGAAATTTTTCCTGTCAAATCTGTGAAAAAAATGAATTTTATCTGGTCATTTTTGGAGGTGGGGGAATCCAGGCTTGGACATCTCCCCCTCCCCTTCCAACCAACTCAGTGTTTATATCCCAACGCAATGTTTTCACCTTAAACCCTTTTTATCCCCATTTCATTGTCATTTTTGTCATAGGTCGGTTAGTGGGTGGGGGCAAGATATCCAGGATGGTCTTGAAAAAAAACAACAAATTCTACAAAAACTCTTTTCTCACCATTTTATCATCAAATAATGTCAAATTAATCAAAAAAACAATTTTGTATGGGTTGGGGCAAGATATCCATGGTGGGGGAAGATATACTAGGATATCTTCCCCCATGGTGTAAAATTGTACAAAAGTGGCAGTGAGTAATAAATGAAAGTGTCAATGACACTGTAGCTCAACTTGACAAACTTGAACTTATTTGATGAAATTTCAACATAATAGCATTGTGTGTGCACAACGTCAGAGTAATCCATGCATTTTTAAATGTAAACTGTAAGAGTGGCTAAAGGAAGAATGTTGATACACAAATGCAGTATGTTCTCAGAGGTTATTGTAAATGGCAACTTTTTTCACAGAAATGAATGCTAATCAATAACTCTTATCTATAGGTCTTGCCTAATGTGCACACCAAGTTCAAAAACAATCCTATGATGAATGTGGCCTGTAGGCCATGTCAAAGAAGAATGCTGATGCACAAATGCAATAAATTCAAAGATTGTTGCTAACAACAACAGTTTTTGATGGAAATGAAAAGAAAATCAATAGCTCCTATCTTTGTCACCCTGCATAAGCAAAGTTTCAAAACAACCTGATAATGAATGTGCCCTTTGAGGCATGCCAAAGGATGTTAATGCACAAATGCACTAAGTAGAAGGTCATTGCTTGTGGCAATGTATTTTGTTTTTTTTTATGGAAATTCATAAATATACCCTGCAGAGAGTGCAAAAGGGATAAGTTGATGCACAAATGCATTAAGTTCAAAGGCTCGTGATAACGACAATAATTTTTTATGCAAATGAAAAAAAGCAATAGCTCACATCTAGAGGTCACCCCGAATACACATACCAAGTTTCAAATTGATCCAATCATAAATGTGCCCTGCAGGGTATGTCAAAGGGAAATATTGATGCTTAACTGCACTAAGTTTTTACTAAGTTCATCAGAGGTTGTTGCCAATGGCAACTCTTTTTGACAGAAATGGAAGAAAATCGATAGCTCCCATCTAGAGGTAGCTCCAAACAAACATACCAAGTTTCAAACCATCCTGATCATAAATGTGCCATGTAGGACATGCCAAAGGAATATGTTGATACCTGACTAAACTAAGTTCAACATTTTTTGACCGAAAATGGAAGAAAAGTAATAGCTCCCACCCCAAACAAGCATGTCAGGTTTCAAAACAAATCGATCATAAATGTGCCCAGTAGGGTGTGACAAAGGGAAATATTGAGGTTTGACTAAACTAAGTTTTAAGAATGTTGTCAGCGGCAACATTTTTTGACGGAATATGGAAAAAAATTGACAGCTCTCATCTAGAGCTCACCCTAAACAAGCATGTTTCAAAGTAATCTGGTCAAAACTGTGCACCGCAGGGTGTACCAAATGCGAAATTGATGCATAACTGCACTAAGTTCATCGAAGGTCATTGCCAGTGGCAACATTTTTTGATGGAAATCGAAGAAACTTGATAGCTCCCATCTAGAGGTAACCTCAATCAAGCATACCAAGTTTCAAGGTGATCCAATAATAAATGTGCCCTGCAGGGTGTGCCAAGGGAAAATTTTGATGCATAACTGCACTAAATTCATTAAAGGTCGTTGCCAGCGGCAACATTTATTGGCAGAAAAAGAAGAAAATCGATAGCGCCCATCTAGAGGTAACCCCAAACAAGTATACCAAGTTTCAAACCGATCTGATCAAAAATGTGCTCTGGACGGCGTGCCAAAGGAGTATATTGATGCCTGACTGAACTAAGTTCAAAGATCGTTGCCAGCGGCAACATTTTTTGACGGGCAGAAATGGACGAAAATTGATAGCTCCCATCTAGAGGCGACCCCAAACAAGCATCTGATCATAAATGTGCCCTGTAGGGTGTCCGAAAGGGAAATATTGAGGTCTGACTAAACTAAGTTCTAAGAACATTGACTGCAGCAACATTTTTTGACAGAAATGGAAGAAAATTGACAGCTCCCATCTAGAGGTCACCCCAAACAAGCAGGCCAGGTTTCAAAACAATCCAATCATAAATGTACCCTGTAGGGTGTGGCAAAGGGAAATATTGAGGTCTGACTATTGGCCACGGCAACATTTTTTGACGGAAATGGAAGAAAATCGATATCTCCCATCTAGAGGTCACCCCAAATAAGCATGCCAGGTTTCAAAGCAATCCAATCATAAATGTGCCCTGTAGGGTGTGCCAAAGGGAAATATTGAGGTCTGACTAATCTAAGTTCTATGACCTTGCTGGGACTGCAGGTCACTAAGGCATGGCTGCTGCTCAGCGGGCTTGGCTGCGAGAAGTAGTAAATTACATCTTTGCTCAGTTTATGAACTTTTATTAATGGTCCATCAAATATTTACATTATAATCGGCTGCATTAACATAAACATGGTAAAGTACATTCTTGGATCAGCCTATGTCTACTTTGGTATAACATGGTATAACTAATAACCGGCGCTGCTAAAAATGGCTGAGTGCTAACTGATTGACTGGCAACATATTCAATATATTTATTTATTTATTGGTGTTTAAGGTCACATACTTATGCACAATGGCTAATCGTGACCGTGACAGTTTTACGGGTGGAGGAAGCCGGAGTACCCGGAGAGAACCACCGAGCAACGACGAGCAGCTGTCAGCTCTCCAACATCGTAACTCTGCACTCTGCACCGCAGCACAGGCAGGGTTAGATTGGTTGAAGACATGCGCACCATCGACGTGCAGTACGCCTCAGTACACAGTGTCATCGTGCCCCCATGTAGGCAATCGGGGTGGAGTGTCTTGCCCAAGGACACAACGCAGTTGCCGCAGGTGGGATTCGAACCGAGGACCTCTCGGCTTGCAGTCTGCACCTCTACCAACTGAGCCACCGCGCCCCCGCAACATATTCAATACTCTAACTTAACAACAAAGCAACTTGAAAACTGTGTGACTTGATAACTTATTTGTTGACTCATGACTGCCCTACACTTTCTTCCCTGCAGAGCTTGCCAATCTCTTTTTGTATCAAAAAGGTTTCATCCTCTATCTGCAGGTGACAGGCAATGTATGCTCCACCTATAATCCCACCCAGCTGTCTTTGATTGGCCTAGACTGACAGTTCTACCCAGTTACCCTGGACAGGAAAACAACCATCTTGTGAATTTGTTATGGTCAATTTAAATGACAGACTTTAGATAAAGAAAAGCTGTTGTCTTTTACTTGAAAGATTTTAGTTGAAGATAGGGTGTCTCATTACAAAATTTTACAGGAAATGAAACACAAAATCCTAGCAGGGTAGATTTCCAATCACCTAATTTGTTTTATAAATTGTTTTAAGAGATACTACCATACAAATAGCCTGGGGGGAAGCAGGTGGGCTCAACATTAGGAACATTTTAAAATTATACAGCTACAAGGAAAAGAGTGTGCCAAGCAACAGAAAATAAATGATATTATTTTCTCCAACTGGACACACTGAATTTTTGTAACTGGTTATAGTTCTAAGAACGCTGGCGGCGGCAACATTTTTTGACGGAAATTGAAGAAAATCTATAGCTCCCATCTAGAGGTCACCCCAAACAAGCATAGCAAGTTTCAAAGTGATCTGATCATAAATGTGATCTGTGAGGTGTGCCAAAGGAAATTGTGGACGTACGCATGCCCTCACATATGTATGGACATACATACGTACGTACGCCGACAGATGAGAAGTGATGGCAATAGCTCAGCTTAACTTTATCAAGTTCAGCTAAAACGCCACAATCTACACTCAGATGCCTTCCAGTATGCTTTATGGTCAGTGATACTTCTTGGGGTACAGGTATAAAATTTGGTGGTTGAATATTTAATAACTGGCAATCTACTTCCTTCATATTCAACACCAAACATATAGCTGGGAGGTCACAGATCCCACAAAGTAGTACAGTGGAACTCTGTTAATTGATTAGCCACTTTGTCAATGAAAATTATTCAGTTAACATGAGTATTCAATTAACACGGATTGTGTCACTTTCCAGTATTCTAGAGATAAACTTAGCATTTATTCTATTATATCTTGTTTGACAGAGTTCCATGAGCTCTGTCAAACAAGATATAATAGATTAAATGCCTGCATGGATGTACTGAGAGGCCAAATAGGTCAATAAACAAAGGAAACCTGGGGAGAGTAAGGGTAATTTCTCGACAGGTTACAAGATTTTTTATTCAATTAACAGGAGTTTATTCTATAACTATATTCAATTAACAGGTCAAATTTGTACTGGAGGTATGGTAAATGGTTTTGTGTTGGGAAATTATATTCAATTAACATGAATATACAATTAACAGATATCCAATTAAGTCTGCTCCACTGCAGTATTTGAACAAAGAATGATTCACTCTGTGATGGAGATTCCACTTCAATGCCTGGCTTTCTTAATTCTCTCAATGATTGGTGCAAAGATTTCCAAAATGTCAACATTTCGGGGTTTCTTTTGCCAAACTACAACCCACCAAATATAATATTTTCCAATTATGTTCTTTTGTTATATGGCAGTTCGTTGATTGTAAAAATAATTGGCCAGATACTGAAACCAGATGATTCAAACACAGGAATTAAATCAGTGTACTACATGAGGGACAATGTATTTTCTTTTGATATCATTTCATCCTTTTTCATCCAATTCTGATTGTTAATGCAGATATAAGGCGATGGACAATGTAGAGTAATGAGTCTTAATAAATCTGACAAGCAGGTTCCACTGATATGGTGAGAGTGCACAAAATTCAGGATTATCAATAAACTTTCTGTTATTGTTAGCAGGCTCCTTGAATACAAAGGAAAATCAACTGAGAAACTGGCATGGTCATCAAACCATTCTTCTGTTTCAATTTCATTGGCATTAAACCATTCATCCGTGTCGCTGTTGCTATGACAATGATCACAGGGCTCAGATGGGTCTATTAATATCTATGAAAAGAAAAGTTTAAACTACACAGATTACTTACAGCTCACATACATGTAACCAGGTCCATATCCAGGACGTTTTAGATACTGGTTTGGGTACCTGAAATCCAGGTGCCCAAATTCATAGTACTGGTGTATAATCACCATCCTATAGTTTGCTAAAATGATTGAAATTCAGCAAAAATTAACCATTGCTAAAACCAACACGAAGCTAGTCACTTGAATTCCAAACTAGGATACTGTAGCAGACTAATACTACTCCAGAGGCAATTGCATTCTGATACAAAAAAATGCATCGAACAGGTATGCAGAAAGCAAGTGGAGGCATTTTGGCAATTCCGACTTTCGTGTCTTTTAAAAACGTTACGCTCAGTATGGTAACCTACTTTCAGTTTCCATTCATTAATAATTATAAATTGTCTCTACTGCGATGGGTGGTGGACACCCAGTAAGTAGTGGAAAAAGCCACATATGGATTGGTGGTCCCCAAATTATCATTGGATATGGCCCTGCATGTAACTTCATAGCAAAATTATAAATGATCATATAACTGTAAATAATACAATGCAAAATACTTTTAATTAAATTTTCAAACAAGAAGGATCATCATCAAAAGTGTCCAATGTCAACAACAAATGAGATGTAAAGTAGCATTTGATTGGTCCTTATTTATTTTGGTTAATATATCAAGGGAGACAATGTTCAAAAGATAGCGGTCCTACTAAATATAAATGACATGGACATTACTTGTGCTCAGTGCGAGAATAATTATCCATTGTGTAATACAAAATTGCACAATTACTCTCACATATCACAAGACAAAAATGATTTTTACAAGTTTTATTATTGCCTGGTGATTGGATTGGTATCAGTATGATACATAGATGTGGACTAAATTAGTACACATTATCAGTCAAAAATGAAACACTCCTAAAGTTTTCATTGACAAACATATAATCCACAATTCACATGCTAAATGCACATCACATATATACAGATATTATATACAAAACATAACATGCAAAACACCTGATATGAACACAACACAATGCAATGACACCACAGTAATAATGTCACCGAGCCCAAGCCGAAGGCTCCTCCAAAAAGGGAAAATGTTCGACATTACATGCAACAGGTACCCAAATTACACATTAACTTAAAAGTTGAGTCTCAAATCTCTCCACCTCCAAAGCTACGATTCCAGAAAAATATCCTGAAAGAGTATACAATAATACTCTAAAACAGGACGACCCAATAGCTAGGAAGAAAAAATATCATCCAAGAACAAATTGGGGAAACCCTCAGAAGAAACAATATCCACTGAGAATGAATTCAAATAAATAACAAATAGCCACACAGGAGATGGAAAGAAAGAGAAACAACCAAGCGACACATGAATTTACTTGGGATGTGCTAATCGTCTTCTGAAGTATGCTGCAAGCTTTAAAGTACCTGTATGATTAAGATGGAGACCACCATCTCTTAAGGCATAACATTCTTGGCAAGAATTACTTCCATGTACCGAATACCTATATGACTGGAAGTATTGAATATTATTATGTATGCATAACATATGTAAATCTGTATTCTTTTTTGAAATAATGAGCTTAGATTTAGAATGATCGACAGGCTGAGGAATAATTGCCGAGAAACAACGAATTGCGGAAAAATTTGCTTTCATAACAGAAATTAAATTATTGAAGGCAGCCTTAATCTCAGGAATGGAAAGCTTAAAAATGTCATTAGTGCCAACATGCACAACAATGATGTCACTTGAAGATATACTACATTTGTTTCGCAAGATGTGATATGTTATATCTTCAATTCGAGCACCTGGAAATGGCAGAACACTGACATGCTGAATGCTGATGAACTTAGCTATGGAATCAGAGATAACGAGAGTCTTCAAATTCTTTGAACATTGGTCATCGATAAGAAAAATTAACATTCATTAAGAATAACATTTTGCATAGTTCTGCTAACTCTCAATTTATCCTCCATTGTAAAACACAAATATTCCTTATATGCATCACTCAGCCAGTTTCCATGAAGGTGTATGAGCTCACTTGAAATCTGATTATGGAATGCAAAGGAAGCTCCCCCTCTGTGAAAACTATGAGTGGAATACTGTGATGGGTTTAAACCGATCTTATATATCAATTCTTTGAATCTAGTCTGCAACTGTTTTTAAACAACTGGTATATGTTTCCCTTTTTTATAATAACAAAAGAGTGGGCATGATGGCTGGGCTGGAGCTAGATGAATCATATTTAAATAGGCTTTAACAGGACACAAACACGACCCGGGAATCTCCACCAGTGGAATTTGTAATTCTTTTTGACCAAACTGGATTGTTTTGGCCCATTTAATGAAAACAACTAAAATATTACCTTTAAAAAGAATTTCACTTCTTAAAAGGAGCTTATCAATAGAATAATTAACCTATGAGTCAGGGACATGTTAGATTTGTGACTCATTAAAAAGAAAGAAAAGAGAAACAAACGCCAATAGGTAGCATCCAAAGGTTTAGTAATATCTAAATGAGCAAATATATCCATAAGGATAGCGGCAGTAACAGGCAGAGCTTTCCTAATTCAATGAGGGTTATTTCTGGATATACCCCTCAGAATCAACTTAACAAAAAATGTATCAAGATGCTCAAACCTAAGATCAAAGAACAAATGTAAAATTTTAATACCAAACAAGTAATTCTTAACTGATGTCACTGCTTGCATAGATCTGCTTAAAAATTGAATAAATAAGCAGATAGTATTCAATGATGAGGGTAAACAGTTAAAACCAAAGTATGTACAAAATAATAGAAAACTCCTCCATTGCACTTCAAGATTCTTAATTGTACTATTTGCATGTGCAGACATAATGGATGCATGCTTATCTTCTTTTAACCCTTTACCCAATGTAATGGCCAAAACCGGCCAGCGCTATTCTCAAAAATGGCCAATTAATTTTCATCATTTTTTCATTTTTTGTCTCAAAAACATAGGTTATGACCTCTCATTGGAACGAGCTCATCGAGCTCGTTCCAATGAGAGGTCATAACCTATGTTTTTGAGACAAAAAATGAAAAAAATTAGTTATTCAAGAATTTTTTTTGCAAGTGTCGTCTGCTTTTTATGTTAGGTAAAGGGTTAAAACTTTCAGCTGATAAACTGAAATGTAAGTGAATATTACCAAGAATTAGTAAACATAAACTGTGTTTCGTTCACAAATATTTCCATAACTCTGTAACTGTAAATAATACAATGCAAAATACTTTTAATTAAATTTTCAAACGAGAAGGATCATCGTCAAATTCCTGTATCCAATGTCAACAACAAATGAGATGTAAAGTAGCATTTGATTGGTCTTTATTTATTTTGGTTAACATATCAAGGGAGACAATGTTCGAAAGATAGCGGTCCTACTAAATATAAATGACATGGACATTACTTGTGCTCAGTGCGAGAATAATTATCCATTTTGTAATACAAAATTGTACTACAATGCAAAATAGTTTTACCGTGTTTGATATAAGCACAATGCCTTCCATTTTAAATTAAGGACATTCCAGCTTCCTCCACCTCTTAAAATTATCACGGACATGATAAGACCCAGGCTGTTAAAATGTTGGTAAACCCCAATTCTGTCTCTCCCCTATAGCCCCACTGACAAAGTTCAAATATATTTAATGAATATAAGGCAGATTCTTGATTTTCCATAACCAAATTGTATAAAATTCCATAATTTTCCTGTATTCTCCAGTGATGCAAGGGAATGATGCATGATCGCTCTCGCATACCATAGCTCAAGCAAAAACTGTCCAAGGTGTGCGAAAAATTGCTTGCCTCTATTCTTGGGTGTGTTTTCATCCTTTTAAGTTGCATCAACAGAAACATTCAATTAAGTTTTGATGTTGGGAAATTTTTAAGAATCACACACAATTTGAAGCGTTTATAGTATAATTCCAGACAATTTCCTTTTCGTCGTTATGAACATGACACACAGTAATTTGCTTATACATCCACACACGACACACTAACAGTAAGAGGGTTGTACATTGACAACTCGCCCAGAGATTACTCCCACCACAAAATGAACATGCATGTTTAGATAAAAAAAAAATGGTGGCCATTCTGAGATCCGAGAAACATTTTAATATTTCCGTATTTTTTTTTACCAAAGACATGCAGAATGTTGCCCCATTCCTTATTTTCTTTTATACATGTGACACATGTCCCTCCAATTCACCAGTGATACAAATTAATGTGCCTGATTTGGAATTTATGCATCCATTTTCCATGATTTTAATAATTTGCCATTTAAAATCCAGAACTAATTTTAGTGGGTTACATATATTTTCACCGACAAAATATCCATCCATGTTCAGTTCAGACCTGTTAAGCTGATGAATTGTAAAATAGTGAAATTTCTGAGCAAAAACAGTGAGATTTTAATTTTTTATGGCTCAAAGAGGAAATTTTATCGACTTTAATAGTGAGATTCTGTTCAGAATCCCAATTCCAGGCACATTTAACAAACATTTATTCTGGAAACTAGCGAGTCTCCCGCCAAAGTATGGAGACTTAACATGTCTGGTTCAGTTGATTCATACATTCGTTTCGATGGATGCTTGTCCATGGAACATGCAAAATAAATTTTTGTACATGCAGTATTAAATGAAAGTGTCAATGACACTGTAGCTCAACTTGTTTAAGACATGTACATGTATAGTATGTGACACAGCAATGACAAACATCTAGGTAATGACCTGATAACAAAGGTACATGTAAAGTACTGTAACGGTCTGTACATCAATGCTGACTGTTCCATGTAACAAATATATAGGTAAAGTATTGTGAAGGTGGGGTGACAGTTAGATGCTAAACTAGAAAAGAAATCTATGAGTCCCAGTGTGGGTCTGACTGAACCTAAAAATATTTGTTCTCATAGCACAGTGATAACAAAAGCACCCAAAAACACTCATTCCTGTCACAAGGTGATAACAAAGGTACCCCAAGAAGTTTCGTGAAGATCAGTTCATAAATACAGACTCTAGCCCGAGCTGTATTGACATGTGCACTTACCGCATATAAGTAGCACTGAGCAAATCAAAGTTCATCTTATTTGCATAATGTGTGCACAAGAAAAAAACCCCGTATTATATGTGATGTATTCCATGTTACTAAACATTCCTACAAAAATTTATTCAGATCTGAACTTTCATACAGAAGTTCTGTACAAAAAACTGATTGCACTAATTTTGGTACAAAATGCTGCTGGTGGCCATCTTGAATTTTGGACTGCACCCAAAAACACTCGTTCTCGTCCCACGGTGATAACAAAGCTACCCAAGAAGTTTCGTAAAGATCAATTCATAAGTACGGCCTCTAGCCTGTGCCATATAGAAGTTGTGTACAAAAAACTGACTGGACATAATTTTGGTACAAAATGGCCACTTGCAGCCGTCTTGAATTTTGGACCGCACCCAGAAACACTCGTTCTCATCTCAAGGTGATAACAAAGGTACCCAAGAAGTTTTGTGAAGATCGGTTCATAAATACAGCCTCTAGCCCAAGCTGTATCGACATGTGCACTTACTGTGTATAAGTAGCACTGGATAAATCAAAGTTCATCTAATTTGCATAATTTCTGCTCGAGAAAAAAACCTGTTTTATATATGATGTATTCCATGTTACTAAACATTTATACAAAAATTTATTCAAATCAGAACTTTCATAGAGAAGTTCTGTACAAACAACTGATTGCACTAATTTTGGTACATAATGGCCACCAGCAGCCATCTTAAATTTCGGACTGCACCCAAAAACACTCATTCTCATTCCAAGGTGATAAGAAAGGTACCCAAGAAGTTTTGTAAAGATCGGTTCATAAATACAGCCTCCAGCCCTAGCCGTATTGACATGTGTACTTACAGTGTATAAATAGCACTCAATAAATCAAAGTTCATCTAATTTGATTAATTTCTGCACGAGAAAAAAACCTGTATTATAGGTGATATATTCCATGTTACTAAACATTCATACAAAAATTTATTCAAATCAGAACTTTCATACAGAAGTTCTGTACAAAAAACTGATTGCACTAATTTTGGTACAAAATGGCTGCTGGCAGCCATCTTGAATTTTGGACTGCACCCCAAAACACTAGTTCTCGTCCCATGGTGATAAGAAAGGTACCCAAGAAGTTTTGTAAAGATCGGTTCATAAATACAGTCTCTAGCCTGAGCCGTATAGAAGTTGTGTACAAAAACAGATTGGATCTAATTTCGGTTCAAAATGGCCACTGGCAGCCATCTCGAATTTTGGACCGCACCCAGAAACACTCGTTCTCGTCCCAAGGTGATAACAAAGGTACCCAAGAAGTTTCGTGAAGATCGGTTCATAAATACAGACTCTAGTCTGAGCCGTATTGACTGTGCACTTACTGTGTATAAGTAGCACTGAATAAATCAAAGTTCATCTAATTTGCATAATTTTTGCAGGAGAAAAAAAAAACTATTATATGTGATGTATTCCATGTTACTAAACATTCATACAAAAATTTATTCAAATCTGAACTTTCATACAGAAGTTCTGTACAAAAAACTGATTGCACTAACTATAGTACAAAATGGCAGCTGGTGGCCATCTTTAATTTTGGACCGCACCCAAAACCACTCGTTCTCGTCCCACGGCGATAACAAAGGTACTCAAGAAGTTTCGTAAAGATCGGTTCATAAATACGGCCTCTAGCCCGAGCTGTATTGGCATTTGCAGTTACAGTGCTGAAAGTAACACTAAATAGATCAAAGTTAGTCTAATTGGCATAATTTATGCGCAAGAAAAAAACCTGTATTATATGTGATGGTACTATGGTACTAAACATTCACAAACAAAATTATTCAAATCAGCGCTTTCATATGGAAGTTCTGCGCAAAAATCTGATTGAACCTAATTTTGTACAAAATGGCTGCCAGCGGCTATCTTGAATTTCAGACCAGACCCAAAAACACTTGTTCTCATCCCACGGTGATAACAAAGGTACTCAAAAAAGTTTCGTAAAGATCGGTTAAAAAATACGGCCTGTAGTCCGAGCCGTGTTGACGGTGCAACGGATGGATGGACAGACGGACGATGGGCCATGACAATACCTCAAATTTGGCTTCGCCAAAGTTGAGCTAAAAAATGAAGTTAAACATTGAAATCAACACTCTCAATCAAAATCGCTCTCCTCACATTTTTTACTCTTGCAAACTTTATTTGATGTGAGCGATTTTCCACTCGATTCCATTTTGCTCCCATTTGTCATTGATTCTCACTTTGGTCTGACTTGCAAAATTGAGAGACAAGTTGCATATTGTCACATTGTCACATATTGTCACAAACTTTAACAAATTAACGTTTCTTTTTAAATTTCATAATATTAAGAAGAAACTAGTAAGTTGGAAAGTATGACAGTTACTTGCTGTTGCTTGGTTGTTCTCTGGCTTCATCGGACTACAAAATTGTAAACAACAGGATTTGACCCCAGCTGTTGAAAGTGTTGTAAAAACAAGTGTTTGACCACCGAGGTGGTATTAGTTCCCTACGGCGCTTTTGTGACATAAGGTGTTTTTGTCACAGAAGACACTAGAGTATATAAGATCTTGGATTTTGAAAAAAAAAATATTGAGCGTGCATAATCCCCTCACAACCCTTTATCCATGTACCATATATGAAAGGCGTAGCTTGAACCATGTTGGAGGGAGGGGTGGTAACATAAAATAGAGAAAAAAGCTTAAAAAACACAACACAAATGGCCGCCCTTCTGCCATCTTGGATTTTGAAAAATAAATATTGACTGTGCATCATCCCCTCAGAACCATTTATCCATGTACCAAAGATGAAAGGTGTAGCTTGAAGCATATTAGAGGGAGAGGTGATAACATAAAAACAGACAGACAGACGGACAGACAGACAGATGTTAGATTTTGAAAAAAAATATTGAACGTGCAACATCCCATTACAACCCTCTATCCATGTGCCAGATATAAAAAGTGTAGCTTGAACCATGTTGGAGTGAGGGGTGGTAATATAAAATAGAGAAAAAAGCTTAAAAAAACACAACAAAAATGGCCGCCATGGTGCCATCTTGAATTTTGGAAAAAAAATATTGAACGTGCAACATCCCATTACAACCCTCTATCCATGTGCCAGATATAAAAAGTGTAGCTTGAACCATGTTGGAGTGAGGGGTGGTAACATAAAATAGAGAAAAAACCTTAAAAAACACAACAAAAATGGCCGCCATGCCGCCATCTTGGATTTTGAAAAAAAAATATTGAACGTGCATCATCCCCTCCCAACCCTCTATCCATGTGCCAAATATGCAAAGTGTAGCTTTAACCATGTTGGTGGGAGGGGTGGTAACATGAAAATAGAGAAAAAAAAGCTTAAAAAACACAACAAAAATGGCCGCCATTCTGCCATCTTGGATTTTGAAAAAAAATTTTTGAGCGTGCATCATCCCCTGATAACCATTTATCCATGTACCAAATATGAAAGGTGTAGCTTAAAGCATGTTGGAGGGAGAGGTGGTAACATAAAAAACAGACAGACAGACAGACAGACAGACAGATGGACAGACAGACAGATGGACGGACAGAGTGCAATCCTATAGTCCCCTTATGGTTTTAGGGGACTAAAAACACCATTCAATTAGGACTAAAAAAATTAAAAATCTGTTTCTCAGGCCCTCCTGCATGGTCCTTTTGGCTGCCGCATGCTCTCTTATGAGGCCTAAAACATAAACCAAGAACACAAACTTTTGATGGCAAAGAAATAATTACAGAAATAAAAAATAAAATAAAAAAACGCTCACCTGCATGCAATTTTACAAATAATGACTTGATAAACAGAATATCTACTTTGTGTGGCCTTAATCAATCTTGCAAACAAACTAATCAGTAATCACCATTTGTTGCTTCTCCATGTTAGTAGAGTCTGGAATTTCATTACTTGTTTACGCTGAGTGGCAGGCTGATTCAACATTTACTTGATTTTGGCAAGGTCCAGTAGAAGCATTGTACCAATCAAATGAATCTTTATCACAACCTGCAATAATATCTTCCTCAAACAGTTTCATATCATTTACCGAAAGGGAAAACATGAACAATTTTTTACAGAAAAATAAGTTTCTCAGTTAACTTTTGTACAGGTCAAACTATAAAGTTCAAAGTTAGTCCCTCCTAAATTGATATCACAGGACTGAGAATGCAGGCAGATTCAGACCTTGGTCAGAATCAGGCAAAGACCTAAATCACCCAAGATCTGAATTGACCAGCCCAAGGTCCAAACCAGGCAAAGGTTCAAATCAGCCAAGGTCTAAATCTGATGGATACAGACTCAGACATTATTTGTTGGAAGGCTCTTTGCACGCTAAGTTGGGATTAAATGGTCAATCTTGCAAACAAAATAATACCCCTTTGTGTCACTCTGTGTGTGTGTGTGTGTGTGGAGGGGGGGGGGGGGGGGGGGAGTTCATCAGGGCCCTCTAGTTTGGTGAGCATCCCCCCTCCCCCAAAAATATAATTTAGTTTTATCTGGCTGCACTCCAAAATTTAAACTTTCAAGTATGATGTGGCATGTCAAATGTCTTCTGGTGGAATGGACTACCTGAATAAACACTGGGGGAAATGCGCAAGATCCTCGGTTTTGAGTTTAGTACGGAAGGGCACCTGGTGGTGAATGGTTGTAATCCTCTGCTGTTTGATTACTATTAGTTCAGCTGTCCAAACATAGTGGCATTGCCACTATATTCAGACAACTATGTTCTAATGTGGTTCCACAGGTGTTGTACAGTTGGTAAAACTTTACTTTGGCAGTTTGGGGGGAAAAATTTTTCTTCAAATTTATCATTTTTTTTGCATTTCCCTTTGTTAATAACAAAACATTAACATGATAAAGCATTTCTTTAATAACAATAACTGAACTTTATAATTTAAAAATAAGTTATTACCATCTGGTTTCCCAGAAAAAAAATTAAAAAGCGGGCTAAAAAATTAATGAGACGGCAAAAAAAGGTAACAGATATTCCAATTTTCCTGTGATTTTTGACCCTCCCATCAATATCAGGGAGCAGATTTAAAATCAAGAATACACTTTACAGTCATTTTTTGTTTTTTTCTCCACAATGTTGTTCGGGATGCTTGCATTTTCAAACTTTGTTTTAAAATTCGTCTTCGAAAACCTATCAAAACATACCCATACCGAAACATACCCATCGAGTCAAAACATACCCAGACAGAAACATACCCAAACCATGAGTCAAAACGTACCCAACTATATAACATGCTACAGTAGTATACTGTATAGTATAGTAGTATACTCTACAGAAAAGCGTTTTCATTACTAAACTTAACATTTGACTAGAAATTTTCCCAGTATGCATCTAAAAATTTTCAGGTGAGATTGGGTGGATGAGCATCAGGGACAGGACAGACTTATTGAAACTCTGTTATCTGAACTATTAAATCTTCCTGACAGCCAATGGCATAAAGTAATGTTCCAGAATACTTGGAACTCAAATATGAAGTGAGGGAGTTAATACAGAACTGCGAACTGGAGTTCCCAGACTTAGAAGTAGGGACAACACTGCGTAAAAAAATAGTCAGAGATAGAGTCATGGAGGATGGTAACCTAATTGGCAAGCGGGGGTCAAATCAAAGAGGTCTTTGGATGGCCTGCATGATAAGGAAAAGCCAGGCTTTGAAGAGTACCTTGGTGGCACCTTTTGAGGTCACTGTTGTTCAAGCTGAGGACACGGTTCATGGAATCGAGGGGGGAACTCGGAAAAACAATGAAAGGGAGTGCCAGATTTGTAATTTAGGCATAGTGGAAACCCTGGAACACTTTCTACTAGAATGCCCAAAATACCGGTCGAACAGAATAATGTGAAAAATTTAAATTTTATAGTAAATTTCCTTTCTTATTATACCTACCACAATTGTTTACTACAGGCTTGCACTACAGTAGAAGTCCCTAACTTGGATAATATACTCTCTATTTTTGTCTTTCCCAAGCAATTTGGGAAAGAAAAGTGGTGCAAAAGCACCAAGAAAAAATATGCCAAAACTGGGTCTAATGCAACCGGTGCAAACCCAGTACGGGACGCTCTCTTCCAAGTACAACTCCACGACTTCCGTTGCCAGTGCGCATATGCGTCACTAATGACTCATTCTTTTGAATCCGACAATGTTAGAGTTATGTGATCAGCGGGAGGAAGGATTCTTACCCATATAAGATGACGGGAGGGCCTCCATGTAAACAATTGTGGTAGGTATAATAAGAAAGGAAATTTACTACAAAATTTAAATTACTTATCAACCTACCCACAATTGTTTACTACAGGCTGAATAGACAATAGGCTGGAGGGAATCGCATAACCAACCCTACACATAACCCAAGTGCACTGGAACCGTGAACAGACGGAAGAGGTCCCGAGGCTTATCAACCATAGCATCACAAACATTAGTAAAAGACAATGAAAGATGAGGCGTATGGTTCTGTGCAACACACAGACAGAAAGGGCAGTAAGAGCACGGAGCTGGAACTGACCCTGTGAAAAGCTGAATGGCTGGGATAGACAACAGTCTGCGCCGAAGAAAGAGGGCCCATAGGACAAAGGTCCTCTGTCGGCTCTTGCAACCGTCGCAGAGAAATGGAGAAGGTAGCATTTCTCCAGTAGGCTGCCAGTAGAACATCCGACAACATGACGGAGTTAGTAAAAGCCCCGAGAGGACGACAATGCACCCATCTCGTGGCAGAAAAAAACAATTGGTAATACAATCAACTGTAGCTAGACGAGCAGAAGCTGCACAAATAGCAAGACAAATCCATCGAAAAATGGATGCAGGAGAGATCTGGCCTGTGAAAAAACACATATCCATCCAGGATAAAGGTGCGAACGCCCCCTCCCCCAAGCAGAGCAGCGCCCAAGAAAGTGTCCATCTTGGAGTAAACTGCAAAGTCCTAGGCCTTTTCAAGGAAAAGAGCTGAACAAGCTTGGAGAGGCAAGGATGAGTGTCGAAACAATGCGGTACCACATATGAAAAAGGTCTCCGAAGCATGGACTTGTACCCATTGCTGGAGACCCCCAGAAACAAACATATACCAGAAACTCTGCAACAGTGTGATCGAAGAAGTGACAGAAGCAACAGAGTGATCGCACACCATCGACAGAAGAACCTTCTACTTAGCCACAGAGGCTAAACCAGTGGAGTGAGTGCCTCCTTGAAGAAGAAAAGCAACTCCACTGCTTGTCTCAAAAAACCACTACGGAGGAGAAAGGACCCGATAAAAGACATGTGCGAAGGCACAATGAAGTCAGGTCAACTTGAAACCGACTTTGGCAAAGAAAGTCGCAACGTAGAGGGAGACATGCCGGAACCACCGCTAACAGAGAGCGGAGCAGATTGATCCACCCCCACTGAGGCGACAGGGCTGTGATCGAAAGGATTCGACGACTGCGTGTTCATATCTGGGCGAGAACCTGAGGCGGAATCGGAACCGGCAGGAAGGCATAGCCGACAAGACCGCCCCAAAGGAGGGCCAGAGCATCTGGACACGGGGACACGAAAGTGTCCACCTGATTGTTCCAATGAGTCACAAAGAGATCAATGAAACACCGCCATGTGGAGCATCCACTCGGTGGAAAAGAACCTGCCCCGTTGGGACAGGGAGTTGGCTAGGACGTTCAGATAACCGTAAATGTGATGAACAACCACCCCGGCGTTGACATCCTGAGTGAGCAGTAGAAGATCCTGAGCCAATTCGTACATTGGAACCGAGTGCATGCCGCCCTGGTTCTGAATGTAAGCAACTACTGTCGAATTGTCGAACAACGGAAGGACCTGACGATCCGACAGGTCAGGGATTCACTGCCTGAAACTCAGAAGAAGAGCAAGAAGCTCCTTCTGGTTGGTGTGTAGAGATGCCTGATCCTGGTCCCACATCCTGTGAAGGGAAAGACCTAGAGGATCCAATGTCGCACCCCATCTGAGATCGCTGACATCTGCCGACAGAATGCGATCGGATGTGGGTAAGTCCAACGGGACACCCTGCGTGATCCACTGAACATTCGTCCAGTGGAGAAGGTGAGGATAAGAGATTCTGGTAACTGAAGCACCAGATCCAGAGAATCGACATTCGGCCTCCAACGACTGAGCAGAAAGTGTTGGAGAGGTCTGACATGCAGCCGACCTAGAGGAATAAGATGCGTCACCGAACCGCAGAGACCGAGCAGCCGGAGAATACCCCATGCTGTCGCGGATGTGGACTGGGAACAGAGTCAGAGCAAAAGCTGAGAGAATCACAGCCCTGGCCTGCGGAACCGCCACCGTATTGAACTGAGTGCAGAAGGCCATCCCCAGAAGACAAAACAACTGAGAAGGGACCAGATCTGACTTCTCCTCGTTGACTCTGAATCCTAGCGACGTGAGCAAGCTCAACAGAGTGTCGACATCCAACTCCAGTAAGGCAGCATTGGAATGCCTCTGGAGGATATCGTCTAGATATGCCGAAGTAGTCACCCTGGACTGTGTGCGATGGAAGGCTATCACATGCGACATCAGTCGGGTGAAGGCCCAAGGAGCCAGGTTGAAGCTGAAAGGCATGGACGTCAACTGGTAAACTCGCCCCAGAAAAGCGAACCTAAGATACTTCCGCGACACTCGATGAATCGGAACGTGAAAGTAAGCGTCTCGCAGGTCAATGCTGGAAGCAAAATCTCCCTGGGGAATGGAACGGCGGACCGACCTGAAAGTCTCCATGCTGAACTTGTGAGCAATGGTAGACTGGTTCAGGATACTCAGATCGATAACCGGTCGGAGTCGGTCGCCCTTCTTCGGCACCAAGAACAGGTGGGAATAAAACCCCACTGACTGAAAGTTTTTGACAACCTCGATCGCCCCCTTGGCCAGGAGATTGTCCATCTCCGTGATCAAAAGCTCCCAACATAAAACGTCGGAAGGAACTGTGGTTGGAACAGGCAATCTGGACGGAGTGGGGTGCCTTCGGAAGGATATTCGCAAATCCGGACCGAACATCTAACACCCAAGGATGGGATGTGATGGTGGCCCAACGGTCTGCAAACTCTGCTATCCTTCCTCCAACCTGGACGAATCGAGATGAGGACCTTCAGTTCGAGCCCCGAAGAGATCCACGAGAGGAGAAACCACCTCCTCTACTGAATGAAGAATCCTGAGACTTCCCTCTAGCCTGCCGGCGCTTACCCTTACCCCATGAGTAAGAAGTAGAAGCGGTGGCAGAAGCATCAGCCCTTTGCAGCGCAGAGGAAGCAGAAGGGTACTTGTTAGGCTTTGAACGGTCCCTGCCTCCCCTAGAAGGCTGATCAAGCTGACGAAGCAGCAGCTGATCTTTGGAATGATGTAGGATGTCAATCCGGCCCGTCGACACGGAACCCATGGAACAGTAGCAGACCTGCCAAACAAGCAGATCAAAGAGCAGCGCGCTGCCTCCAGAAAGGGATTGGCCTGTGTCCAGCACAGAGTCCCTTCGAAATAGTTCCAAAGTAGCCGTATCACAGACATGCGTGTGAGTAAGATCCATGAGCGCCTTGGACAGCACACGCAAAGGAGCCTGTACATCGTCAAACCTATCTGGAGGCAGATATGACATGATCGGAGAGAGAATGCATACCCAGCATTTCTCTCGATAAGCCCAACATGGACTCCAGAGTCGTCATAGGAATGACGGTCGACTTGGGCTTGGAAAGCCCGAGGGAACTGGAGTCCTGATCCAAAACCGTCAAAGTCTGGCAGACTGATGGATTGGTGAAATTGTAGCAACGAGAACACACCGGAGGCGAAAAGGTGTCAACTCTGGTGAAGAACGGAGCCTTCATAGCCTTGGAACTCAGCTATGCTTCAACCACCTGTACTGACTGGCACGGTCGAAGACGCCCAGAAGCAGGTTGCTCCACAGGCTGTAGGCACGTGACCGATGATCGCGGCCTGGCTGACACGGTTGGCTGGTTTGAGATCTGGAAGGAACCCAAACACAAGTCAAGAGCTGCCCCCAAGTCAGAAGACTGCTGGCTCTCGACATCAAGGATGTCTGACTCCTCCCCGGAGTCGGAAGACACATAGCTCATCATGGGCAAACGAGCCGATGCCTCCCATGGTGTAGGCACCAGGGGGATCAGAAAGCGGCCTGTTTCCAATCCCGGGAGGCAGCGTCATAGGGGGAGCCTGGAAACCACTCGCTGCCTCGCTGGAAGCAATGGGAAGGCTCTTGGACAGAATCTGAGTGAGTAAGGAGAGGGCCTCCCTAAGCTCACTGCCTGTACCAGCTGGTTCGACATGGGAACGAACCAGCAAAGTGGCTTCACACCTGACCCTCTTAACCAGTGAAGGGTCACGATCCTCCAATACACCCGAAGCAGGGCGACGGGTGGCAGCCGAAACATCTGAGGGCAGACGTGTATAGGGGTATGACACACCCCAAGGATCAACATAGCGGGAACTCGGGAGAGTTGCCGCGGACATCTGCAGGGCAGAAGGTCCAGGCTGCACAGTAGGCGTTGGTCCCACAAAACTGGCCGTCTGGCCAGAATGAGTGGATGGAAAACGCCAATGACAAAACTGTGGTACTCGACGGCGCAGAGACCACAGTAGAGGGTCCGGCCGGCAGCCACTTCCAACTTCGCTGAGTTGAAGTCAGAGAAGGCTGAGGCCGATACCCCCACGTCTACACTCCCAGACACTGCTGCAGATCACTGCAGGTATAAAACTACTATGCTCAACGGCTGAGAGGACACAGTAGGGGGTTTGGTCGGCAGCCACTTCCGACTTCGCCGGGTTGAAGTCGGGGAAGGCTGAGGCCAATACCCCACAACCACACTACAGACATCCCTGCAGACCCTTGCAGGGATAAGCCGAGGCCGGCTAAAAATGGTGCCCGATGACGTTGTAGACGGAACAGCAGTAGCAGCAGATACGACGGGAGCTGTTGGAACTGGCGGAAAAGGGGAGAGAGCCACCTGGCTCGGCCTCTAAAGGAGGAGTCACAACCCTAGTGACAGCCTCAGATGTCGACTGGAGAGGGCGTATAGTCCCGGAACCAGGCATCTCTTCACCAGAAATCCAACAGCTCCCGCAGTATCCACCACGGTAAAAAGAAACTGCACATCCCCCATGGAAGGCGAATAACTCTCACCAGATGTGGTCGAGTCGGGAGGTCCCGAAATGACAGCGTTCCCCACCCCCCGCTGGTGCGGGAGGAGCTGCACATACCCTACGGAGGGGGAGTAATTCTCACCAGACGTGGTCGAGTCGGGAGGCCCCGAAATGACAGTGTCCCCCCCCCCCCCCCCCCCTGGGGAGGAGCTGCACATCCCCCACGGAAGGGGTATAACTCACACCAGACGTGGTTGAGTTGGGAGGCCCCGAAATGACAGCATTCCCCCCTCCCCCGCAAGTGCGGGAGGAGCTGAACATCCCCCATGTATGATACAAAGGGTGTGTTGGGTAGGTTCGGCCCAGAGGACTTAGTTCCCCCCTCCCCCCCCCCCCCCCCCCCCCCCCCTAAAAGTGTTTTCATCCCCCAGAGAAGTGAGTTCAGCCCAGATGTGATTGGCCTTCACTATCTTCAGACCTTCTCGATACTGTTGGTGAATTAAGACGATTTTTTTAATAAAAGGGCTGGAGCCAGAATGAAACATACACATGGTGGATAGACCAAGTGAGGGAGTTAATAGAAAACTATTCAATGGGGATCTCGGACTATGATTTGGGCACAAACTAGGCAAAAAGATCGTCAGAGAAAGATTCATGGTGGATTGTAACGTAACCTGAATTGGTAAGACATAGTCAAAGCATAGAAGTCTTTGGGTGGACTGCATGATGAAGAGAAGTCCGATGACCCCTTTGGGGAGGGGAGGGGAGGGGGGTGGTCACCTGTTGTTCAAGCTGAGGTCGCGGTCCCTGGAGCTTTGGGAAAGAAGTGAAAAGGAGTGCCAAATGTGTCATTTATGCATAGCGGAGACCCTGAAACACTTTTTATTAAACTGTCCAAAATACCAGACTTACAGAACAAGATTCATCGGGATTATTATTGGGATGGGAGAATGAAGGATGTGGTTAGTGGGTGATACAAAGGAGAGGGTTAGTATGCTTATCTGAGAGATTGGGAAGAGGGAGGCATGGGATGTCATCATGCAGTTTGTCCCGGTATTTGGAGTGGGGGAGGGGAAGGCATGGGATAAGGAGGCATTGGGGAGAGAGAACCGGGCTAATCAAGGCCTCCTCACCTGAGAACCGCGACATATCAGCAGCTGGCCAAAGTGTTGACCCCCCCTTTCTAAATTGCACCGTGGCCCCTGCATCTTTCAACCCGAAGGCCTGTTGAGTTGGAAGATAGTTGAAGTAGAAGGAATGGACTAAAGCAACCGAAAGTAGGATTATCCCCCCTCTCATCCTAGCTATGCGCTGGATGAGATGGATTCTTTGTTAACATAAAGATAACAAGTTTGAGGGTTAACCAGCACTTCGCTCATTGAGATCAAACACGCCAGTCTCGCTTTGAAGTGTTCAGAAAAAAATCATCATAGCTGAACAGCATGGACTGAGTCAGGTACACATTGAATAAAAGCCCCACTCGATAGTTGCAGAATCATATTTTAAAGAACAAAGATATGTTCAGCAATAGCATATGAGGGTGGGACAATAGGATAAGTGAACGGGCTGGGCCGTTTGCCCTCAAACTTGTTATCTTTATGTTAACAAAGAATACATCTCATCCAGCGCATAGCTCGGATGAGAGGGGGATTCTTTCCCACATAAATCTCCCAAGTTTGAGGGTTAACTAGCACTGTTTAAAGATATTGGTGAACATATATGTATAAAGTAAATGAATAATTCATGAGAGAAGAAAATGAAAAATAAAACTCAAGATGAATGTCAAATACAAATATAATTTAGTAATCTGTACTTATCCCCACTGGATATTCACTACATGTAGATGAAATAACAAATGCATCACAAAAGTTCACAATCAGATCATCACTGCAGAACAGTCTTAGCAAAAAGTTCCTTGTCTGAAATGTTGCTGTCCCTGAAATAGAAGCGGTAGAACGTCTTAGAGGATGCTCAGTTAGCCATTTTCAAGATACTTTGTAAGGTACCACCGGTATGGAATACTGCAGAAGCTGAAGCTGCACGAGTTGAATGTGGCTTAAAGACTGAGGTATCAATACCAGCCATGGACATGGTGTCAGATATCCATCGTGCTAAAGTAGTTGTTGTTACAGCTTGAAAGGTTTTAAAAGAAATTAACAATTTAGAAGACTTTCGTTTGGTTTTGGTTCGGAGCAAGTATACAAGTACAGACGACACATAACTTAGTATTCTGAAACCCATATAAATTGAAGGTAGTGTTAACTCTACCAGGCCGAGATGTTTTCAAAAGTTGCTGGACAGAAAACTGAACAAACTGGCCCTCAAATTTCATAAACTGAATATCCAAGGCAACTAAGGTTTGAGATCTTTGGGCCATGGTAAGAGCAACGAGACATGCTAATTTCTTTGTCAGTAACGATAAAGATAAAGTATTATGTGGATAAAGAGTGGCCAAATAATTGAGGAAGACTGATACATTCCAGGTTGCATTGTATCGTGGAAGAGGAGGCCTGGTATTTAATATACCCTTCATCATATGATTGACTATAGTTGATTGAGAAAAAGAAACCCCATTAAGGAGTTGTAATGTTTGATTAATCATTGATCGGTGTATATTAATAACACTGTATGACTTACCACTCTCAAATAAAAATTGGAGGTAATTTATAACATCTATTTCAAGTGGCGTACAGGGATCAATAGGTTGTGATGTACACCAAGATACCCATTTATTCCAGGCAAGATCATACTGCTTTCTTCTGGTTTTTCTCCACGACTGCAGTAAAAGCTCTGAAGAGCTGACTGAAAATCCCTTTGCTCTGACTGAATTCCAGATACAGTGCATGCGATGAGATGCAGCTGTTGACTGAGTGGATGTATGTGGCCTGAATGTGGCAGTGTTAGCCTGTTTGACTTTTTTGGCAGTGCTACGGGTGTATCGATGAGGGTTTCCATGAGAAGTGGAAACCATGACTGTGTTGACCAGAGGGGTACCAAAATAAGAGCTTTTCTTACCTGGTCTTCCTTTACTTCCACCAAAGTCTGCGTGATCAACCTGTAAGGAGGAAAAAGGTAAGGTAAATAACCTCCTCAGTCAAGAGTAAAAGCATCAGTATGAAAAGATAATGGGTCTGACTTCCAGGAAACAAATTTACTGATTTTAAAGTTCAAGTGTGACGCAAAACAATCTACATTAGGCTGAAAGGTTTGTTGGCATATGCGTCGGAAAATCTGTGTATTTAACATCCATTCAGTTGTATCATTGAAATGCCGAGACAGAGTGTTGGCAGTGGAATTCAACTTTCCAGGAATATGAGTAGCCGAAAGGAAAATATTTCTCTCCCCGCACCAAAGAAACATTTCTTTTGTTAACTTAAATAAGTCGGGAATAGTTCCACCAAGATTATTAATATATGCTACAGCAGTGGTATTATCTGACAGAATACAAATGTGAATATCATGAAAATTTCCACACAGACTTTGAAGACCCATAAAAACAGCTTTGAGTTCCAGCAAATTTATGTGGTGAATAAAAGCAGTGTCCATTAGCTTTGGTATTATCACATGCTACCCCCCACCCCAATTGTGAGGCATCTGTTTATAAATATTTTGAAATTTTGGGGTACCGAATGTCATTGCCATTCTGTTGATTGATGTTATCTATCCACCAAAGAACGTCAGATTTAACCTGATCTGATAATTCAATAACGGCATCAAAATTAGAGTTGTGAACCGATAATGCTTTGGTTTTATCCCAGTCTAAGAATCTGTAATGGAAATGGCCCAATTTTATGGCTTTCATGGCCGAAGTATACATTCCAATCAACTGAGCTAGTTTTCAAATTGTCAGAGAATCAGAGGTCAGAACCTCTTTAGAAAATTCAATAATACTCTCAACCTTATCGATTGGAAGAAAAATCTTAAATTCAAATGAATCTATAATAAACCCAAGATACTGTATGTTCCGGCATGGTTCTATGACAGATTTCTCAAAATTGATGAAAAAACCTAAAGATTCAAAAAGATTGATTGCTTCTTTGGTTTGTTGTCGACAGATATCAAGAGATTCATTTGCGAATAAAGAGTCATCAATATAGTAAAAACACTGTATACTCTTTTGTTGAAAGTGAGAAAAAATTGGTTTTAAAATTATTATGAAGATTTGGAGCCCACTGGCCAGGCCGAAAGGTAGACATGTGAACTCGTATAATTGGCCTCGCCAAAAAAACTTGAGATACTTCCTATCATCTGCACTGATGGGCAGACTAAAGTAAGCATCCTTCAGGTCCACTGATGTGAAATACTGAAATGGCTGAATAGCCTGGAGAACAACATCAATGGTTTCTTGCTTGAAATGATGGTAAACAATAAATTCATTCAGCTTTTTCAAGTTAATAACTGGACAAAATTTGCCATTTTTCTTCATTTGTAAAAAAAAATGTTGGAAACAAACTGATTTTCCTCAGATTTTGATATGTTAATAGCACCTTTTCCTAACATTTCAACAATAAGTTCATCCATGATTGACATTTCAGATTTGCTAAAGTTGATTGTTTTTGGCAAACTGTACTGTGTGGGAGTGCGAATAAATTCTAAATCATGACCATGAATGTTGTGGAGAACCCAATCGTCCTGAGTGATATTCTCCCAAGTTCTAGTACATTTAAGAAAGATTGCCAGCCATTTTCACACCTTCATACATGGAAGTACGAGTAGAACTTACCTTTACTTTTGTGGCATATTGTCTTTGTTCTGGTAGGTCTTTTTGTCCTGTCAGTATCTGCCTCTCTGAAAATTTCCGTTTTGCCATGAGCCTCTTTGGGCTGGACGGTTGAAGCCCCGGTTGTAAGGCCGGCTGTATTGGGGTCTCCCTCGACCCTGTCCTAAAAAAGACTCTTTAAATGATCGAGCATTAGCAGTTTTATGCAGCTCATTAATCTCCTTTATCTTTTTGAAAATGTCATCCCCGAACAGGAGAGAAGAGATTTTATTTTCAGCCAAAAAAACTCCCTTGTACGAGTTTTTAAGGACCGGCCTCAAGAAATTACGTCTCATCATAGACATTTTAAATAGAGAAGAGGCTGTCAGGAGTAGATTATTAATCGTGAATTTTTTAATAACTGACAAATCAGGCGAGGATTTCCTCAGTTCCTCAGTAACATGTAAAGTTGACGACATTGCCCCAGCCAACATTTTTTTAATTTTTTGTAAATTGCAATCACGTGCCCTTGTCTGGGAGTTGCGGATTTGCGACCAAATTTCAGCATTGACCCTTGGAGGTTGAATGAGGTTGGCATTTTCAGGGATAATAGAATGCTCCAAGACTTTATCAACTTTAGACTTGTCATTTTGAGTGGTACAATTTGTGTTGACATAGTCAGCCATAGAGTCATTAATTTTGGGCCCGATTTTAAGGGCAGCCGAATCTAAAGTGATATCTGGAAGGTCGAAATTTAAATTGTCAGTGTCAGTACCAAAAAGGTCATCAACGTCAGGAAATGGATTGGTATGCATTGAGGAATCCTCCGTAGCAGAGTTAATTTGGGTATTTGGACGATTAGCCCGAGTGTCGTCATTGTCAAGTAACATTTCCCTGGTGACAGTATGTGACGGTGTAGTACGTGTTGATTCGACTATGTCGAGTCTTTGACCGATACTTGTAATTTTAGACAAGATTTGAGACAGAATATCATGAGATTCGCCGGTATTGAGAAGTGGAATAGCTTGAATCGTTCCACCGTAATTGGACAGTTTCGGTTTTTTAGGTGGAGAACCAGAAAAGGCCTCTGGCCCGGATGCATTCCGTGTTACGACTTTGTCGTGAGAATTTAATTTATTACCTGAAATCCTGTCATTTTCCAGCGACTGAGTGACGACTGAATCGAGATTGTTGCTGTTGTCATGTGAAAATTTCGAACCGGAAGTGGCCGAACGTTTTGTAGTTTTCTTACTGGAGATTTTATTGTTACCTCCCTTCGTGACTTGACCTTGCCCAATTAATGTCATTGTGTCATCATTTGTTTTACAACAAATAGCCTTTGATGGCGATTTCGACCTAGTCGAATATTTTGGCCCAACATATTTTCCAGTATCCAAATCAAAATCAAATCCACTCAAATTTTGTTCCTCAGAGTCGGAACAAAAAGACTGATGGCGTCTTCGTCAGTATGATCAGTAAGAGGGAGAAGAATATTTGACGGATTAGTAAAATCAATATCAACTCCGTGATCATGAATGGGTTCATCGACATTAACTTTCGAAGTTGATGGCTGATCATGAGATTGTAAATCATACTTTAGTTTAGTACGCGAATTATCACATGCTTTTTTCCCCATAATTATGGCGCGAGTCTCAAAAGCAAATATGATTCTGCAACTATCGAGTGGGGCTTTTATTCAATGTGTACCTGACTAAGTCCGTGCTGTTCAGCTGTGATGATTTTTTTCTGAACACTACAAAGCGAGACCGGCGTGTTTGATCTCAATGAGCAAAGTGCTAGTTAACCCTCAAGCTTGGGAGATTTATGTGGGAAAGAATTTGGCTAATATTGTTTGGATTTGCAAGTAATGTTACAGAAATGCCTGTATATTGATGTGTTTGCATGCACCCATTTTAACTCATTGTGTAACTGTGAAACACATCTGTGTAAAAAAGTGGAAGGGCACATGCCCCCTGGTTCTGCTGCCTCTGGTTAAAGCAGACGGTTGAATGGTGGCCCTGGTAAAAAAAAAAGAATCCACTTGCTGTGACTGGAAAAAATCCAAACTTCTGGGCCAAAATGAATATGGTTGTAACGAATGCTTGGAAAGTGACTTTATTTTTAGATCAATGCTAGAGGAAAATCAGGAGGCATTCTTGGAATGTGCCAATAGCGATGAAGTTTGTTTAAAATTAATGCACTAACCAGCCAATTCACGTTCCATTTAATTCAAAACAAATTGCACGCTCTGCAACGAATGTCGGAAATTATACATGTAACAATCATTTTGACGTTTTTTCTTCCATTTACCTAAATCACTTATTAATATTACAAACTTTATAGTTCCATATGTCTTTTTGCAAATACGCTGTTGTTGATTGGAACGGAGAAAATACATCGAGTGTGATTTCTCTATCCCAAATAACAAAACCTTGGAAGGATTTTGATAAGTATGAAGGAGAAATGATAGCAGCAAAATTTCAGGGAAAAGAATATCAGGCAAAATGGCTAAACTCAGAAGTAAGCATAATAGAATTTAATTCTATGCAAAAACGTTCGTTTTCCTCTTTTCTGTTTCATGGTTTAATACGACTTTAGAATATAAATTTCGGACCCAAATTTAGCGGGTGGCGCAGCTGTCAACCACTGGCCCTGCACCAAAATTGTGAACAACAATATCTGAATTTTTCACAGGTTGGCATTTCTAGAAACTTTGAAAATTTTTTTTTACTTATTTTTTTAATTTTTTTGGGGGGGGTGGGGGGGGGGGGGGGGTGGTAGTACAAACATGCACTTGATTCTGTATACTTTTGGCATTGGTACCAATCCCCAAAACATACTATAACAAACTCTGTGTGTGTGTGTGGGTGGGACGGGGGGAGGGTGGGTGCTCACTGTCACATGGGGTATGGTGGTGCTGTGTGCAAAGGCATATCACAAGTTGATGGCAGTCATACCTTCTACCAATACCAACCCTGCTTCTGTGCAATTAGTATGCTGGATACTTGACAGTTACTTGCCATTGCTTGGTAGTTCTCTCTGGGTATAACTGCCTCCACACATAAAACACAGTTATGCTTCAAGCCTGGCATTCTTAAAAATGCTGGAGGGCTAAAAATCACTCCCCTCGCATGGCCTTGGCCTGCAATTAGCTCTCCTCAAGCTTACAAAAGCTGAAAGTGGCAAAATGAAGTTTCACTTATATTAATTAGGCTATTTTTTGTCTGTTTGCCTCGTATCTCAAGTTTGGCTTATTGGATCACAATGAAATTTGGAATGAAGATTGTTTATGGGAAAGGCCTACAAATGAGTCTCTAATAATATTTCTTACTTTTCACTTTTTCAACTTCTCCGCCTTTTTAACTTTGAAAATTCGATAAAACAGCCAATTTTTTCTTTGTTCGCCTCATATTTCAGGTTTGAGTTATCAGATTTAAATGAAATTTGAAATGAAGATTGTTTATGGGAAAGGCTTTCAAATGAGTCATAACCCTTCAGTAAAACAAAGAAAATACATGCAAATCACCTCCCCTGCATGTCTTTGTTCTACATCTTTTATGTGGATGGTCCGATTGTCACTAGACTTCAGTAACAGGTGTTTATGGCCTTCACAATTACTGTGCTGTAAAAAGACAATAATTTTGATGATTGCCTCATAAAATAGCCAATTTTTTGTCTGTTTACCTCGTATTTATGGTTTGGGGTTAGGGGCTGTCAAAGAAATTTGGAATGAAGATTGTTTATGGGAACAGTTTTCACAGTATCATGGTTCATTTCTTCTCGACATTGTTTGGCAGTATGCACCATGGGGGTATGCCCCCCCCCCCCCCCCCCTCGCCTCTTATTAATTTTGGGGAATTTTTCCACCCTATATGCACCTTATTTGGGCCTGTATGTTTATTAAAATTGCCCTTCCAACAGGGAGAAGATCTTCAAGTTAGTAAATCTTCACTAGATTGTGTGATAGTCTTTTGTTTAGCACAGTGTATTCATTGTTGAAATCATGATGCCTAAATGCATATTAGTTTTCTTTAATAAAACTAACTGCAATACCGGAAAATAAGTTGGCTTGTAGATAAAATAAAATTAATTAATATGGATTTCCACCCTGTAAGTACAGGGTGGAAATCCACTGAGGGGTTGGGGAGTGATGCTAGTTAATTTTATTTTGGTCTGTACTTTTATTTAATTTTGATAAATGTTCCATCCCATACTTTTATTCCCACCTGTACTTTTATTTGGAACACAAGAGTAATTTTCATGTGGCATGGACAACAGAGTTATAAATAATTAAAGAACTTCATTCCCATGCAGTGTTAACTAGCCATAGATGCTAATTAAATCCTTCTTTAAATTTTAAACTTTGGTCATTAGTGCCTCAGGCCCATGGGGCCTCTTGTTTCAAATGTATGCAAAGAATGTAAATTGGCCTACAATGTAGTTGTGTTTTTCTTGTTTCAGATGACAATGTAGTAGTGTTATTCTTGTTACAGAAGACAGGGCAAGTCTACAGAAATGATTGAAGACAACCATGGTAAGGAGCAGCCAAAAAAAACAAAGCTTACAAGAAGTGAAAATAAATAATTGCAAGTTATAGTTTTAAAAAGAATACTGTGCCAAAAAAAAAACCCTTGTAAAAGTGTCCACCATATACATGTAGATCTTTCTAATTCTAATGACAGCACTGCCAGAAATAAGTTGTAGTATAAATGCAATACAATTCTATTATTGTCCTTTCCATAACCCCCCAATGGTAAATAAACTCTGGAATAATACAAAATCAAGAAAATATCTTTTAGTTTTCAGCTTCCGATTACGTGTAATATATTTAACTTCGCCGTCGTTACGTTTCTGTGATTTTAGCTCGCTCGAAAATTATATGAACGAATTTTTTAATTCTCTATGGGAATTTGTGTGTATTTTCGGAAGAGTGTCCATTTTGCAACAATGCACAAGTGACGTAACTGGGACCGTCCATTTGAGAACAAGTAAATTTGAATTTTCACGGCTTGCCTTTGCAGAAGGCGTGTTTTGACAAATTTGGAATGTCAGTTTGACATGATGATGGTTCAAAATAAAACTGAAGTCTTGTTCAAAACGCGTTAGTGAATTAGTGAATAAATAAAATATACATGTATTGTAGTCGTGACGTAAATGAACAGCGTATCACCCTAACAACACGAGCTGCGCATGCGCACTAAGACCACGTATCACTATGAAATGACGCCACAAGATGACAGCTCACGCAGGCTAGCACATCAACCAAACTTGACGTAACTGGGTCACGTGACTAACTTGGTGTAACTGGGTCACGTGACTATGAGGTCCTTCCTAAGTTTCCCATTAAGCCCCCCCCCCCCCCCCATGTGGCACGATCTCCACATCTAGTACTGATGATGTTACATAAATGCACAGTACATCATGCAGGTAGACTTTCAGAAATACAGTTAACATTAGCGTCCTGCGTGATGAAGTTTATATTTTTTATAATTGTTGATAAAGACGAAGTGACCGAAAATCCAAGATATCAATCACTTCTATTACACGTGGAACGACAGTCCCCCACCTTCCCAACACTTAATTATAAATTTGATAATTTTTTCCCACGGGGCACCTGAAGCTTAAGCGTGCACACTGATAATATGGTAAATTTTCTGGATACGATCCCGTCAGACAAGTCTCTCATAAATAAGCTGCAGCGCAACCACCTACATATGGAGTTTGAAGGGAATTGACTATACATAATTTATCGTTGGTATACAAACAGAGTCAGGTCACATTCTGATGCGACTCAGCTGTTTAATTTAATTTTTAATATTTGTATTTGCAGGTTTTGTTCCTAAGACACAAAAATGCAGAAGGAACACCAGCTATGACAGAGAAAGACTTTAATTGGTTTATCAATAGTAAATGTGCCACAACAAGAAGACATGTGAAGAGAGATAAACAATCCTTAAAAAAATAACAGGCCTTTGAATTCATTTCTTTTGGGCACTCCCTTTTGCCCTAATTCAGGCACAATAAAAACAGAAATAACAGCTTTATTCTGTTATGTTATATTGCCATGCTTTTCTTTGTGTTTCTATGGTCATAGTATGATGGAAATTATTCTAAAATGTAAAAGAGGCACAGATTTTTTTTCTTTTCTGGATATCTTCACACCATCTCTAACTTGGTAACACCTGTAAAGAGTGTGAAATTGGGGTGATCTGAAGGCCTGAATCCTACAGTGCCAAAAACCTTACTTGCCAGTGCCACATATGCTTAGCCTGAATGAATATTTAATAAATAAAAATCTGCTTAACTGGTTGAAGGCCAGATTATTTTTTGTAGTCAAAATTTGTTTTATTACAAATTATTGGAGAGTGCCCAATGACACTCTCCAATAATTTGTAACAAAACAAACTTATATAAACATAATATTATTTACGTTTGACTGAATATGAAACATGAGCAAGGAAAATGTTGTCTTTTCCACTGGAACCCTCATTTCTTTTAAAGCCCTGATAGTGGCTTTTAACACTTTACCAGTTAACTGTTACGAAAATTGCATAACCCATTTTACTTGATTAACCCAAAAATAACATAAATGGATATAAATTTCACCAAAATAAAACCAACAAGCCAGGGAAATATGGATGGCATTGCAATCAGCTCACTGAGACAGTTCCAATATCATTCATATTCGTAGGGACAAAAATTATTTTTTTTGTTAGTACATACTGAGAAAATAATTGAGGTGTGTCTTAATACTTTGTTGCTTGTTTATACAGTAAGATTAGCTTGCTTTGCCAGCTTACCAATAAGCTTGCACAAGGTAATCAGACTAGCTTGCGGAATATTGATGATGAAGATTGTAATGTTTCAATTGCAAGCTCCATATTTGTTTGCGCAACTTATAAGATTTCCAAGCTTTCATTGCAAACTTGCTAAGCTTACCCTGCAAGTTAAACTAGCTCACTGGGCAATCTACAAGGTTGCAGGATTTTTAATCTTAAGCTTGCAGGTATTAATCATGCATGAGTTTGTGTGGCAAGCTCATTAAGACTGCAGTGCAAACATCTCATATTACCTTGATTGTAATCTTAATAAGCTTCTTTTGTTTCATTTGCAAGCTTATAACCATCTTAAATAAGCTGGATGGGATAGCTTGCTATGCAACAGTGCAGAAATTGTGAGATCCATGTACACCTGTTATCAATAATAGTTTGTGTCAATCAAACCATCGTCATGGGAGTTGTGAAATTATTGACTTTGTTTTTCAGCAAAAACATAATTTACCCACACACCCCCAGAGGTAACTGTGAAAGCCAGAAACACCTGTTACTGAAGTCTAGTAATGATAGGACCATCCACATAAAAGATATAGAACAAAGACATAATGTCACATGTGGGGAGGTGATTTGGAAGTATGTTCTTTGTTTAATTCCAGGAACATGACTCATGTGAAAGCCTTTCCCATAAACAATCTTCATTCCAAATTTCCTTGAAATCTGATAACCAAACCTGAGATACGAGGCGAACAGACAGAAAATTGACTATTTTGTATATTCAAAGGGCCATAACTTAAAAAAATATTCCAACAGCTAAACGACTGATGCTCCTAAAAGATCTCATGATAGAGAATATCTGTATGAAATGTCATTGAAATCTGAGGAGTAATGTTTAAGATATAACTCAAACAGACATAGGAGGGTGGATGGACTTCCACAGGGACAGACAGATGGACAGATGCAGTCCAGTACACCTCACTTTTTAAAAAAAGTGGGGGGTATAATAATAGAATGCGTGTAAGAAAATGTGACTAAAACGCTATGAATTATGCTGGGACTCAACAGTAGCGAGCTTCACTTCAAATGTTAGCAAGCAGTATACAGCATGCCTCCCATTTTCAAAATCAAAAGAATAACATTTAATTCATCATCTCTGATGTTTGTAGACAAAATTCCTATACATGTATACACTAATACTTGCAACATGACACAGATCCTTGGAAACCTCTCTTGGAGAGCTTTTCAAGGATGTGAGTCAAATGCATGTACTCTCATGGATAAAAAACATAATTTATTCAATCAAAATACCCGTACGTGCCTAATAATAGTAATAGCTGAATAATAGTGATGGATAGCATTGGAAATAATAATAGTGATGACATTTTCACTCTACTCCTCCCTCACTGCCAAATAATAATGATTGCTGGGATTTTTTCTCTCAAATTAATAATGGTGTCGACACTATTATTAGGCAGGTGAGAGTATGTAAAAAAAAACCCACTAGTTTATATGGAACACATTTGTGATCAAAATGAGGCATTGGATTATTATTATTTATTATTTATTGGTGTTTAAGGTCACATATTTTTGCACAATGGCTAATCATGACCACAACATGAGTATCAACTCAAGACCAGGGGTGAGCGTTAATAAGCCATGTTGCCCATTTTAGAGAGGGTTTGCACCTCCCAAGCATTGGTGACTGGATCCTATTTTACTAGTAAAACAGAGGCTGTTTACCGCAGTGAACAGACACTGCTTCACTTTCCGGGGTTCCCGCGGGGAGAGGCATTGGATTACCCAAACCATAGTTTTTAATGACTTTCCATGACTTTTTCCATGAAAGTATGATTTTTCTGCACTTTTAAGGGTCTTGCAACTTCAATTTTTAATTCAAAAACTTTCAAGGATGTGCAATAACCCTCCTTCCAGTTGAGTGATACACTTCTGAAAACATTTTGGCAAAACAGCAATGATACTTAAAACATGGATTCCCCCTCCTCTCTGCTACATCACGCAACACACAGAAAAACAGAACACATTCTGGATAGCCACAGGCTCTGCCAATACAGGATGCACCGTGGAAAGTTTTTATTCATACAAAACAGTACATTAAATCAAAAGTTTAAACAACTTTTCCGTACAAGGTACATCAACGAATTACACAACAGCCAGCATAACCAGGCTCATCAGCCTTTAAAATCGCAAAACAAACGAGAGGCATAGCACCTACAACCTTGGAACAGGTACAGCAATATGCAGTGGGGATCAAAAAACCCATCCCCAGAAAAACAAAACAGACTACTTCACGGTTTGGCGGCCCCAAGCAGAATGACCATACAATGGACAATCAATTAACACACATGCTCCCTGTGTGTCGCACTTCACGCAACACACAGAAAAACAGAACACTTTCTGGATAGCCACGGGCTCCGCCAATACAGAAGTAGCAAAGAAAGCATGAGAGGCAAAAAAGTATTTCAAGAATACGCCAATTGTATGCCCAGATTAAGGGAAACGGATAATCTTCTATCAAGCATATCTTTTACGTAACCATCTTTGGCATTTCCCGATTTCCAACGGCCATGCCGCTTAAAAAGGCGATCAGGAACACCAGCATTAGCGGAGGCACTGGCCCCGCCGGAGCGTAAACTGTGCAGCGAGAATTTCGAAATATCCGGGACTATGTTATGAAATGCTGCCTTAAAAAGCGCCTGTTGACGGCTGTATGAAAAAGGTTTATTATCTTTCCTCAACACCCAATCATATTTACGTTTAGATAAATTCCAGAAAACGAAAAAACTAGATTCAGGGTCTATTTGCACCAAAGACAAGTACAATTCAAGATTGGAAACGGGACAGGTATCAGAACCAGTCCTAGTAATCAGGGCCCAATACTCCTCACGGTAAATATCAGTTTTGCTCTTTTCTATGAAAATAGAAATATGAGATTCATGAAACACAATGTCAGATCTACGAATGTTCAACAATTCAGAACTTTGGAAGAAACTGGCGTAGGCAAGCAAACATGCGCAAATAATCCATTGATTCATTAAATTTCGAGGATCATATAAAATCTCAAACATTTTCTTTAAATGTTCAGCTTGAGTCAGCTCCTTTTTCTCGATTGCGCGGGCTAACCAACGTTTACCAGCTTCAAGAACGTTGCACACGAGTAAAGAATTAGTAGGAGATGGTTGACCCACTAATGTGTGGGCCCAATTAACAGCACACACAGCCTGCGTTAACATACTAGCAGACGAAGACGTTTGAATTAAACTTGATAAATATACAGCAAATGTTAATGACTTGGCAGGAAGAATGTCTGACATAGGAATCAAGTTCGATAAAGCCCACTTCTTCCATCGCATAAACCCACGGCTATAACACTTAGTAGTTGAGTCGGCCTTACAGCCCTGCACCAAACCGGGGATCATTTTCGCATGTGTCTGCAAAGGCTCTGGTAGACTGGAAATTTCATCCCCATATGCCTGAAAAAAGAAATGTATAAAAACAGGGATGGATAAACGTCTGAAAAAGCCATTAAAGATAAGTCGTAAATTAATAACGGAAATCAACTTTCAAAGCTAGCATGCCGAAATGTAAATTGGAATTTCCAAATATACAAAGGTCACTACCATTACTAATATAATGTTCCTTAACACTGGGCAAAATAATACAATCCTTGATGAAAGGTGAAAAGTGCATTCCATCAGGGCAGAGCAAGGGCCAGAACGAACTAGATTTCCAAAACGGTACGATAAGAGTCCCGAAAGCCCTGCAGAATTCCATATATTTTACAACCCGACCCACTAAATAAATAGGGGGCACAAACCACCCGTTGATCCCAGCCCTATCAGCTGTAAAAGCATCGACCCCGATAGATAGAACATTCCAAAATCAGGAATAGAAATTTAAAATTATAGTCACTGGCAAACCAATCGACTTGAAAAGGACCCCCATCAACTGCTAATTTGCTGAAATAATACGTCCGAGATTCCCCAACCGTCAGGATCAGAAAGCTTACTTAAAAAGTCAGCTCGCTCATTCTGAGAGCGTGGAATGCAATCCATTTCTAGAGCTACACAGTGTGAAAAACGAAAGAGATTCATGGCGATGGTCTGTAACTCAGGTTTCATACTCCCTTTCGTAACAACACTAACAACATTTTGATTGTTGTGAACCACTTGATGCGCTGGCCATGCAAAAATGTTAGCGACTGCAGTACTCTCTCAACCGTGGCGAGCTCCTTCCAAGTAGAGCTCTTTTCCCGCTCGCTAGCAGTCCAACTCCCCACAGCAACAGAATTAATATGGTCAACGCTATATCCACTGTACCTGACCCTGCTCGCATCATAAAAAACAATTGTATGACATTGTGGTTCGTAAAATAGAGTTCTGTAATTAATATTTGATAGGTTGGATGCCCAAAATGAAAGGTGAAGTTTACTCTCGACTGAAATCGGAATAAACGCATTCCAGGATGCGGCCTGACAAATATCAAAGGACAGCGACTTGGTTAACAATTGTGCAACGCTACCGATAACAGGGGCCATAGAAATTATTTGACCCACAAAACTGGCCAACTTTCGCACATGCACCAAACTATGTCGAGAGATATCGAAATCAATCTCTGAAATCGCACGCAGAGCATTCACCAATCTGTGTTCAGGAAGAGAAAGAATACCCTGTTTGGTATCGATTATATAACCAAGCCAGGTCATTGATTGAAGCGGTGACCAAATTGATTTATCATTGTTTTGCAAAAAGCCGCTATTCACGAGATCAGATCTCACACTGTGGGACATAGATAAAGCTGAATCGTAAGTACAGGCAACACCAAAATCATCGTCGAGACACATAACCACCTTTTTCCCCTCACCCCTCCATTTTTTAACCAAAGGTCTAGTCAGCTTAGTAAACAAATAAGGAGCTACGTTTAAACCGAATGGAAGAACTACAAATTTGTAATACCGAACGCGATTGTCGTAGATCCAAGAAAAACCGAGAAAATCGGAGTTGGGTGGGAAAATATCAATGTGGTGATATGCAGAATGAATGTCAAACTTGAACATCCAATCATTAGATTGAGTGTACATGAGGGCGACCCGAATGTCTTCGTATTTAATAGAATGTTTGATGATATGCATGTTGACCTCTCTCAAATCCAGAATGAGTCTCATTTTACCGCCTGTTTGTACAGAAACAGTTAAAGGATTAACAACATGAGGAATTGTGTCACATTCAACAATCAGTCTATTTTGAAGCACCTCATCAATAGCGCTCGCCACAAAAGAGGGTTGCTGCAACGCAGACTGATTATTCCGAAGAATCTTTCTCTCGGGACAGGACAGGAAAGGAATTTTATTACCATCTCGAATAATGTGCAAAATATTGTCATATGCACAGATCGATTCCCACAAGGATAAATGGTCTCTCAAATGGCTTTTAACCGAATTGGATGCAATTCCTTCAGAACTGTCTAATTCACCATGATCAGTCACAACTGTATCTATGGAGGGAGACTGTGCAATATACTTATCTTGAATAAAGTCCTGACTCTCACTGGGAACTTTGTTTGATGCCCTGGTTGGTAGACTCTCTGTTGTTAAAGGGACAATTCCGCTTGAAATGGGAGAAATCTTCGCACTGGAAACATGATCCACGCCCAACTCCATGAAAACGAAAAGGCATATCCTGACTCCTGTTGGAAGAACTGACTTTTGCACGTTCACTGAATGAAGAAGCAGGCACATTAGCACCATCATCACCCACACAGGAAAAAGCTGGAGTATTAAATTTAGTAGACATGGCTTTGGGTTTGCCAGACTGAAATTTCTTTTTACGCATTACTCTATTTTTTGCCCAAAGTAACTTGCCCTCATCCTCAGAATTGCTGGTGAGTGGATTTGATTCATATTGCCACACAGTTTCCCAACCACCGGGGGAACTATCTGCTATTTTGATGAGTTTGTTTCGCTGTTGAAGTTTATCAATACACTCTTTTAATAAATCTCTTGAATATTCGGCTTTCTTATTGTCGATAGCCCACAAAATTTGCGTTAGGGAGTCACTAATATCAGCATTAAAACTAAATTGAATTTTGTGTCCAATTTGTTTGCACTTGAAATCGGCCTCAGACTTCAGTTTTTTAACTTCAGAAGCAACAGTAGATGTGGAACCCTGGATTTCGTCTTTTAAAGTTTAAATTTTATTATTGACCAAATCTTCTAAATCACGTTTTTGATTGTTCACAGCCTCAAGAATGTCTTTCAATGACGGCTCAGACATAGTCATATAAAAATACAGACTGAAATGGAAAAGAATGAAGTCTGGTGCAAACAAAACAAAACAGACTACTTCACGGTTTGACGGCCCCGTGCAGAATGACCGTACAATGGACAATCAATTAACACACACGCCCCCTGTGTGTCGGACTGACTACACTGACAAGGGTAAATAAATTTCGTACTAATTCACTACGTTCAAACGTGAGAAATTATATGTATGAAAAAAACAATGCAAAATACAAAAATACCAAGAACATAACATGAAAGATCTCATGAACTAGAAATGTCAGTGTAGTATTTCTTGGTATAAAGCCTGGCTACCAACGTCAAGGTGGATAGCTTCAACCAGGGTTTTTTTTTTTCATAAGTTATCAGTTACCTAACTGCTACCAGAAATGAGGCGGTAGAATCTCTTATGGTCATCGGTATGATGGATTAGTTCACTCCCTAATAAATATGTATCAAGCAGGCCTTGAAATAAGCAACCTGTCATTTGCAAAATGAGGTCCCCATAGGGTGAATTTGATGATACTATCCCATATAGTGGGCTAGAATCTCAATTTATCCTCTGGATACCTCTTTCTGTTTAGGCCTGAGACCTTGATTCAGATTGAGGTTCACAGGGGGTGAATTGAGCGATGCTACCCAGCTCCACAGGGTAGCATCGCCAAATTTACCCTCTGTGAACCTCATTCTGCAGATGACAATTCATTATTTCCAGGTTTGGTAACAAGACAAATCCATTTCATTAAATTCTTACTAACCAAATTAATCTAGTTTTCTAACTTGTTCTGATGAGAGGTCATAAGCCATATTTTCACTGCCAAAATTGAAAATAAAAATTACAATGTGGAAATAAAAATAATTTTAAGTTAGCCTAAGGCAGGGTGAACACACTTTTCGAGTGACAAATTCAAAGTTTAAAAAGCAGGATTCAAGACTTTTCAAGGACACGCTAACACACGTGGTGATTCAGTAGATCTATCCATGCTGTCATCAGATGAATTTCCTGACATGCTATTTTCAAGACTTTTCAAGCCCCATACTTCAAAATCAAGACTTTTTTAAGGGTATTAATTTTTTTTAAATCTAAATTTAAGATTTTTCAAGAACCCACAATGTGGATTTTTTTCAATATATATCCTAAAGGTTTAACAAAAACAGGCTTTCAAAAGTCTAGAACATCTTTTGTTATTTAACCAGTTAAGTGCCATGTTATTTTTATAAGGTGATGTGCAACAAGCATTTTTTGCGGATATCATGCCAAAAATAAGGGAAGCCCTAGTTTAACAAGATTTTGGCCAACAAAATTAATTGTTTTGTTATGATTCAATGGTGAGATAATAGTGCTGGCATTCTCCATTAAAATATAACAAAATTTTTCTCATGTGTCGAGCAGTCATCAAACTCTCTAAGGTGGGTCTCGGCACTTTTCAATAGAGTTATGATAGTGGCTTCAAGCACTCAACCAGTCAACATTTTTTTCTCATATGAATAAATTTATCATTACAATGGATCAGTATACATATCAAGGGAAGAGAAAATGGCCTATAAGCCTTTACAGTGATTCAACAATGTTTTTGTTATTTGCATTTAACAACACTTTCAACAGCTAGGGTCACCTCATGCGAGACAGATTTACGGGTGAAGGAAGACAAAGTACCTGAAGCAACCACCGAATATTCGTGAGCAACTGTCAGACTCCCTGATGTACTAACTCTGCACAAGTATGGTTAATATTGGTTGCAGCACAGTACATCATATCAACATGTTGTTTGTCTTAGAACACAACACCACTGTGTTGACCCCCACCATCCTGCCCAAGGGTACACTGATGGGACTTAAGTGCAATGGCGTAACCACTGAGCCACCGCCTTCCCGATTCAACAAATTTAATTCTGATAAAATGAGATTTTAATTCTGTGAACGTTTTACTTAAATAAGGGTTACATTCAGCCAGTACTTAATTTTTATTTCAAGAATTGCAACCAAAACATATCTTATGACACGTCATTGGAATGAGCTTGTAGAGTTTATTCCAATGAGGGTCATAAGGCAAGTTTTGGAAGTTATTTAAATTTTTTTCTGCAAGTTCTGTCCTCTGGTTGTGTAGGTAAAGGGTTGATGTAGGACTGTTATTTGGCATAACTGTCTCATATGAGGTGTTATGTGATATGGTGCTGGAAAGATCCCTTTCCATTTGCATAGACATAGCAAAAATGCAAATACAAGAATGCAAATTCTATTAACCCTCTGCACACTGATGCAAAAATATACAAAATTTCAACCTGCATTTTTTTTCCCATAATGCAAGTCAAAATTTAATCTTGTTCGACAGGGCTCATTGAAAATACACAAAAAATTAACCCTTTAGCCAACGTAACGGCCAAAACCGGCCAGTGCTATTCTCAAAAATCGCCAATCAAGTTTCATTATTTTTTAATTTTTTGTCTCAAAAACATAGGTTATGACCCCTCATTGGAATGAGCTCATTGAGCTCATTCCAATGAAGGGTCATAACCTTTGATTTGGGGACAAAAAATGAAAAAAATTGGTTATTCGGGAATTTTTTTTGCAAGTGTCATCTGCTTTTCATGTTAGGTAAAGGGTTAAAGTAAAAGAGGATGTTATTTTATTTTCATTTGTTTTTCTTCCCCCAAAACAGATCGTATTCCCACTCACCCAAAATGATATTCCACTCCCAGCATCATATTCCACTCTCAGCGATAGCAGACTATTTTTCTTTTTTTTTGGACATGTTTTGAAAGTAACCACAGAATTAATTATAAAGGGGCCAAGCAGATTATTAACTCAGTTAATGCCTCATGAAATAATCCTCTGTGCACCCACTCGAGGATAAATGAATGATCAATGAACTATTGTCTCTCTATCTTGGTAGGTAACTGATAACATACTACTGTTCTAAATGAACATCTACAGCACATAAAAGAACCTTATATGTGATCACTGACAAGACCACATATAAGAAAGAAAAAACTGATAAAGCTGTTTGATAAGGCCTAAAAAAGGTTAAAAATCTGTTTCTCAGGACCTATGGTCATTTTGATTGCTGCCTTCTCTCTTTTTATTTCCAGCACAAACTTAAAACTGGTTATCACATATGTTACCAAGTTAATAAAATGGATAAAATTTGTCCATGGAGTGCCACAAGGCTCTGCAATGCTTTAGCCCCAACTACACAACTATCCATGTTATTTAGTGATAAACTGATGTTTGGTAATCATATATGACATTGGCCGATTATAAGCCATTGGTTGACCATCAGTAGAAGTGTTTGAACATCAGTTTGTGCCGATGGTTACATGGAACAACACAGGATCAAAATTGTTTGTATTTATGTTCGATTCACGCTATCATACAAGCTTAATAAATTGCCACAATGATTGGCGGGAATCATGATTGGTCTAATTTCATTTATTGGTCTTGTCTTCCCCTTGATAGCTGCTCAAGACACACGTGCCACATGTTGTGTGATGACTATGAAATCTGATATCAGCAGAAACAAGTAAACAGCACGGCATCTTTGATAAAAGATGCCACGTTGTTAAGTTTTTTCCACTGATGTCATATTTTTATTTTAATGCATGCTCTTGAAGTCAACGAACCAATTAACCTGACTGTACTGTAAAATCCCCCTCTCATACAAGCATGTATGCAAGGGATGAGATGGATTCTTTCTTACATAAAACTCCAAGTATCCAGGATTACAGTAGCATTATGTCATCACATATTGCACACACTTCTCAATTCAAAGCCACCCAACAGCGACGGAAGTCACAAGATTTTTCAGGGTGAGTGAGCCTGAATACCCCAGTATAAAAGGTAGCGTCACTTCCAATCTTCATAATTTGTCGCTAGAGAATAAAGAACTGTATAAACGGAAGGCATGGTTGTGAGCTCTACAACTAATGTTCTGCATTTGCCAGAAATTATGGGAGGGAAAACCCGCCAGCTGGGTGGGAGTAATCCCTCCTACTTTGCGTTTTATGTAAGAAAGAATCCATCTCATTCCTCGCACACATGCTTGTATGAGAGGGGGATTCTTTCCCACATAAAACTCCAAGTATCCAGGATTACAGTAGCATATTTATCGCTGCTCACGTCCATGACATATTAAGCCAGTGGAAGGAAAAGATGTAGTACATGTACTCACATTCCAATGTCCAGGTTTCCGAATTACAAGACAAAACGAATATTTATATCAACCTGTTGCTTTTATTTAACATAACTATTCCAGTAAATGTTCAAAAGTTTAATGTTTTTCAGGTCCTGGTAGCACAGCATCTGCAAAGTTCTGTTCTGCACGGTGTGTAGGCACATCATCTCTGAAATAGAATTTGTAGAATGTCTTAGCTGAAGACCAATTAGCAGTTTTTAGGATGTCCTGAAGTGCAACTCCAGATTTCAAGGCCTAAGACTATGCCGCACCTCGAGTGGAGTGAGGATGGAAAATACTGACATCTTCCCCAGCGGATTTTAATATTACTGATATCCATCTTGATATTGTAGATGTTGTGATTGAATTAAAAGTTTTGAATGAAACAATTAGTTTAGTTATTTGTCTGTTTTGAACGGTTTGTTTCAAATATTCTTTTAATGTACATATGACACAAAGCTTATGGTTTTTAAATTCAAACATTTTAAGAGTTTGGTACATTTTTGATGGTTTAGAAGTTTTTGTCATCTCTTGAAGTTGGAATTGCACCATGTGTTGCTACACAGTCATAAATTTTAAATCTAAAGCAACAAGAGTCTGCGATCGAGCGGCTGTGTAAGTGCAATCAAACATACCAACTTGTGTGATAGAAGTTTTAGAGACAGACTTGCTAATGGAGATAATGATGTGAGATATTTTAATAAAATGCTTACATACCATGTGCCCATGTATCTAGGTAATGGGGGTCGAAGGTTAAAGACCCCTTCATAATCCTGTTGATAACAGGGGAGCTAGTGAAAGATGATCCATTCAGGAGAAGCAGAGTTTGATTAATCATGGATCTATGAGTATTTTTACACTGTAAGGTTTGCCCTTCTGAGCAAGATCACTTAAATAATTGGCCACATTGTGTACATAGGGATGACAGGGATTAGTTTGTTGCCTCTTACACCAAATATACCATTGTCTCCAAGCTGACTCATATTGCTTTTGGGATAATTTCCTCAATGAAGAAAGGATGTATTTGACAAAGAGAGAGAGGCAAGAAATGCCTCTTGCTTGGAGAGTTATGTGTATAATACACATGCATGAAGGGATAGTTTCTTCTTCATAGGATGGTACTCCTTGTTGCGAGGTGTCACAACTTTTTCCCAGCTCCTGGTTATAGAGATTGTTTTTTCCACCAAAAGTTGAAGTGGAAAGAGAACCAGGATTGAGTGGACCATTTTGGTACAATAATTAATACCTTCTTGACACTGTGTTTCTGAATCTTTTGGAGTACTCTTAATAGAAGACTGAAAGGAGAAAATATATAGAGTATAAACTCTGACCAGCTAAGAGTAAATGCATCGACGTGAAAAGCCGTTGAATCTGGCACCCAGGAAACATATTTCTCAACCTGGTGATTCTTAGCAGAGGCAAAAAGATCAATATCAGGGTGAAAAGTTATATCACAAATTTGTTGAAATGTGCCTCTATCAAGTTGCCATTCTGTGGAATCACAGAATGACCTAGATAGCCAGTCAAGTAAGTCTAAATTTGTGCCCCCCTTTTTGTGTATGTATGATACAGCTGTTGTATTATCTGATTTAATGCAGATGTGACAACTTGACTTGTCTGAGAAGGCCTGTTCTGATGCAAGAAAAATGGCCTTCAATTCTAAGAAATTTATGCTATGCTGCCTGTCCCGATCAGACCATTGTACGGAAATGTGCATTTATTCACAGAAAGCACCCCAGCCTAAAAATGAGGCATCAGTTTCCAGATATAAAGATACCTTGGTAGGGTGAATTCTATTGCCATTCATGATGCGAATGTTTTCCAGCCACCATTTAATTTCATTTTGTGCATGTACTGTTAAATGGATGGGGCTTTCAAAGTTATACCTGTTTTTCGAAAGAGCCATGTTTTTTTTCATTGTCTAAAAATCTGTAGAAAAGTTGATGCAACTGAATTGCTCTCATGAAAGACATATATAGCCCTATTAACCTGGCTACATCTCTGATGCACATCCTTTCCTGAGTTAATAACATTTTAGACTCATCAATGATTTTACATATTTTTGCCTCTGGTAAGAAAACCTTGTACTGTTCAAAATCAATGATAAAACCCAAATATTCAATGGTTCGAGAGGGTTTTGAATGAGATTTTGCCAGTTGATCCTAAAACCCAAGGACTGCAAAGTATTTATGAAAACATTAGTTTGAAATTTGCAAACCACTGAGTCAAGATTGGCTAATAAAGAGTCATCAATATAATAAAAGGACTTGATGCCATGGACTCGCAAATGAGAAAAGACAGGCTTCATGATTTTTGTGAATACATGAGGGGCTGAAGAAAGGCCGAAAGGGAGACAGGTAAACTGGTAGAGCTTTCCACGCCACTTGAATTTTAAAAATTTATGGTCTGCTATAGATATGGGCACACTAAAATAAGCATCTTGTAAATCAACAGATGTGAAAAATTCCAAAGGTTGAATAGATTGTAGTACCACATCATTAGTTTCTTGTTTAAAATGTATGTAGTGCATAAATTTATTTAATGCTTTCAAACTGATAATAGGTCGATAGGTTCCGTTTCTTTTCTCCTGCAAAAATATGTTAGATACAAATTGCCCAGCTTGTTCTACTGACAATTCAATCGCATTTTTGTCAATAAGTTCCTTTATGGCAGAATCCATGAGAGGGATTTCAGAACCCTTAAATTTAATTGGTGGGGGTTCAGCCAACTGGCATGGCATTGCCTCAAACTCGAGCAGGTAGCCCTTTATTACTTCTAAAATCCATCCATCTTGAGTAAAATTTTTCCATATGTGGAAGACATTTTTCAAGGAACCAGAGGAAAAAGAACTGGAAATGTCTTGTGTGTTAATCGATATACCTCTACCTGTTGAACTATTTGTTGTTGTTGTTGCTGTCCCGAGCCCAGTTTGTGAAGTCTTGTTGCCAATTCGGGCGTCGGTAATTTGAGAATGGACATCAGCCCCTTTGTTGTCCTCTTGCACGCCCCCTGTAGGGGCCTCGGCCTAAAAAAGGCCTATTGGAAGAACTAGATAAGGTCAGTGAGTCCTTAAAGGACCTGTTGTTTGCTGTGCGAGATAACTCATTGATTTCTTTGATTTGCTTGCAAACATCCTCCCCAAAGAGAAATGTTGAAATTTTATTATCAGCTGAAAAGAGGCTTTTATAGGAAGTTTTAAATATAGGTCTGAAAGCGTTCCTCCTGAGCAAGGATAATTCAAATTGAGCATTAGCTTGCAACAGAAGAGTGTCAACAGCTAATTTTTTTAAATTTTCCAAATTCGGCTTTTTTGCCCTGAGTTCCTCTGTAATTTGCAGAGTTGCTGAGTTCGATGATGATAATGTTTGTTGAATTTTCTGCAGATTGCAATCCCGAATTTTGAAGTTTGAATTTCGAATTTGCACCCAAATTTCAGAATTGACTCTTGGAGGAGCAGAGAGGTGGGCATTTTTGGAATAGGATGTCTATCAATTAATTTTTCAAGCTTGTCTTTCTCCATGGGATTAGTACAGTTTTCATTGCAGAAATTAGCCAAATTTTCATTTACTCGTGGTCCTGTTTTTACTGATTTATATTCGATAGTAATATCAGGCAAATCAAAATCCATAAATTCATCATGGTCATCAAAATCTTGATCATGAAGTGAATTGGAATCTCCAAATAAATCATTAATTTCCTTAATGCTATCATTTGTCTTGAAAAATTCTTTTGTAATTTTATCATCATTACTAATGGATTCTTTCCCACATAAAACTCCAAGTACTCTGTATTACACAGCATTATGTCGTCACATATTGCACATGATTCTCAGTTCAAAGCCACCCGATTGTGACAAGGTCACGATATTTTAAAGGGTGAGTGATCATGCATCACCTGGTATGAAAGGCCCTGTCAGATGACAAGCCACATATTTTGTCTTCAAGAGCACATTGTGAAACATGCCTAAAAAACAATCTAAAATTTTCTCAACGGGCGATCTTACTGACCCTCTCAATTTGAATCGTGACATTGATCTCGAAAACAGTCATCTGCATAATGATTCAGAGAACACTGCTTCTGATGACAATGATGGAGACGACATTCTCAGCATTTTTGTCTCTGACACCGAAGATACAATTTCAGGATTTGATCATGAAGAGCCTGTCAAATCAATTAAAACCCGGGGTAAGAATTCGAATAAGAAACTTTCATATGACGCAGTCAAGCTGCCACTTAACACAATCAAAAAACCGAAATCTACTATTGATACTATCCGGAAACGTAAACTTTCAAAGATATCCACTGGAGATAAGCCCGGTACTTCCGGCATTCCAGCTAAGAAAGTTTCATCTGAAACTGTCCATGAAGCACATTCTCGCGACTTAGTCGCAATTCCAGTAACTGATAATGCTGTAAGTGACAAAAATAGTTCTCTTTTACAGGAGATATTAAGCTCCATCTCTGTCATTAATCAAAGACTCAACAAAGTTGCAAATGGTAATGAAACACGTTCTCCAGTAAAATCGACCCCGGTCACACACTCCGGCATAAAACGGCACCAGGCCAACTCGACCCAGTCGATTCGGCCATCATCTGATAATGATCTTATTAATTTGATTTGAACCACCAATTGGGGACTCTAGAATAGATAAACCACAAACAATCACTCAGGACAGGACAAGTGCTGACACTTTTCTCCATTCCACCAAGAAAAATTCTGATGTCGATGATAGCATCCAGGAATTCAAAATTTGTTTGGGGGTGATTCAAATGCAATCCCTGATGAGGGTTTAGATCTTTCTGATGAGGGATTTGATTTTGATTAACCTGACATTACTATTGAACACAATTCAATAAAAACCGGACCAAAGGTCAATGAACACATGGCCCTTTTCTCGAACAAAAACTGCACACACCCTATGGAGAAGGATAAATTGGAGAAATTGATAGATAGATACCCAGTGCCAGAGAATGCACATCTTTCTGCCCCTCCACGGGTGAACCCAGAAATTTGGTCCCAAATAAGAAATTCTAATTTCCGGATTAGGGACTGTACATTACAGAAAATTCAGAGAACTTTATCCTCTGCCACATCTGCAACTCTTCAAATCACTGAAGAGCTTCGAGTTAAGAAACCAAATTTGGATTCTATTAAAAAATTAGCTATTGATAATCTTCTCCTGCAAAGCAATGCTCAATTCGAGATCTCTATGCTTCGTCGAAATTCACTCAGACCAATTTTCAAAACCTCATATAAGAGTCTTTTTGCGTCCGATAATAAAATTTCAAATTTTTTATTTGGAGAAGATGTGTGCAAAAGAATAAAAGAAATTAACGAACTGTCTCGCACTGCTAACAATAGATCTCTCAAAGAATCCTTTTCTAATTCTGGCTCATTTAACACAGGCAGGTCTTTTTTAGGCAGAGGTTCATACCGGGGTCGTTCCTGGGGTCAACAAAGGGGGCGCCGCCCTCCAACAGCCTTCCGACGTCCAAGTTGGCAACAGGACTATCCTTCAAGAACGAGGGACAACACCAACAAATAATTCCTTAACAGGGAGGTACACAACATATTTTACGATCGGTATCTGTTGTTCCCAACAAATTTTCTTCTGGCTCGCTTCCAAAGTTCATCAGTGTATGGGAGAAATATACTCAAGACCGGTGGATACTCGACGTAATCCACAGTTATAGGCTTGACATTGCAAGCGAGCCATGTCAGCCAGTTACACCATGGCCAATCAAATTCAGCGATTCTGAAATACCACACATGAATTCTGCAATTCAAACTTTGCTTGAGAAAAAAGCTATTGAAATTTCTACAAACCAGCCAGGTCAATTTATTTCTAACATTTTATTTGCATGAGAAAAAGAATGGTACCTACAGGCCTATTATCAATTTAAGGGCATTAAATGAATTTTTGGATTATTCTCACTTTAAGCAGGAAACAATTGATGTTGTTTTACAGTCTATTCAACCTGGGGAGTTTTTTACTCCTGTTGATTTACAAGATGCTTATTTTAGCATATCTATTCACCCAGCGGATCGGAAATATTTGAAATTTAAATGGGGAGCACACCTGTTTCAGTTTACGTGCCTTCCCTTTGGTCTTTCACCCACTCCGCGTGTTTTCACCAAAATCTTGAAGCCAATTTTTTCATTTTTAAGAATGCAGGGTATTAAATCATTCTACTACATTGATGATTCACTTCTGGCTCACCCCGATCCAGTTATCTGCAAATCACATTCTTTGGTCCTCATCAACACCTTGCAGTCACTGGGCTTCAAAATTAATTTTGAAAAATCCAAATTGGAGCCTTCTCAGTGTATCGAATATCTTGGTTTTATTATTGACTCAGAACAATACAAGGTCTTTCTGCCAGAAAAGAAAATTAATACATTGCTTGATAAATCTCGGCAGTTATTCAATCAGGACAGCACATCCATTCGGGATGTTGCTAGGCTAATTGGATTTTATACTTCTATTCGGGCAATTCGGCTTGGACAACTATTTTACAGACATCTTGACCTCGAGAAAAATATAGCTCTGCTAAAAAACGATGGTAATTTTGATATTCTATTTCCACTCTCTGATCGTGCCAAGAGTGACACTGAGTGGTGGATAGGGCACATTCGTGTTATGAACGGTAAAAAGATTCAACATTCCAAAGTATCTTTTTACCTGGAAACTGATGCCTCTTTTTTTTGTTGGGGGGGGGGGTCTTTGCGAACAAACTACTGTCCAAATGCGATGGTTGCCTTCTGAACAAAGCTATAGTATCAATTTCTTGGAACTCAAAGCAATTTATTTAGCTTTAACACAATTGTGTTCCGACAAGTCCTCTTGTCATATCTGCATCAAATCAGACAATACCTCTGCAATTTCATACATTAATAATGTTGGAGGCACCAACATGAAATTATTATCCCTTACAAAAGAGATTTTTCTTTGGGCTCACGAGAGGGATATTGAGCTTTCGGCTACTCATCTACCAGGGAAGTTGAACACCAGGGCCGACTGGCTTTCTAGGGTGTTTTGCAAGTCTATAGAATGGCAACTTGACGATGACGCCTTTCGTCATCTTTGTTACGCCACATTTCATCCTGATATTGATCTTTTTGCTTCTCCTGCAAATCACAAAATTCCTCAATATGTTTCCTGGATTCCTGATCCGTCAGCTTTTCACGTTAATGCATTTTCACTTGACTGGTCAAATTTTAAACCTTATATTTTTCCTCCTTTCAGTTTATTATCCAGAATTCTGCAGAAAATTCAGAAAGACAGAGTGACAAAGGTACTAATCATAGTTCCAAAATGGCCTACACAGCCCTGGTATCCTCTTCTTCAACTGCGCATTCAAACTCCAATTTTTATACTACACAGCTGGGAAAAAGTTACTGCACCTCACAACGAGGGTTATCATCCAATGGAGGAAAAACTGTCCCTTCACGCTTGTGTACTATCCTCGCGTCGCTCCAAACAAGAGGAATTTCTTACCTATCAAGTAAATACATACTCTCGTCTTGGCGTAAGTCATCTCGAAAACAATATGAACTGGCGTGGAAACAGTGGTATATTTGGTGTAAAGGGAAACACATTAATCCCTGTAAACCATCTCTGAATAATGTGGCTGATTACTTGAGTTCTCTCGCTCAAACGGGCAAATCTTACAGTGTTCTCAACACTCACCGGTCAATGCTCAACCAAACTTTACTTTTGCTAAATGAAACATCTTTTTCCACTTCCCCTATCATTAATAGAATCATGAAGGGAGCCTTTAATTCTCGGCCTCCCTTGCCTCGGTACTCGGGCACATGGGATGTTACTATTCTACTGAAATATTTGGCTTCCTTATCTCCTCTTTCAAGTTTATCTTTAAAATTACTCACACACAGATTAGTTTGTTTAATTGCTCTTACAACGGCTGCCCGATCTCAAACATTAGCGGCCCTAGATTTACAGTTTATGACTGTCTCTCAAAGTGAGGCCACGTTCCACATACAGGAACTGACAAAAACATCTCGACCATCCAAGTTGTACCAAACGTTGAAATTATTTGAATTCAAAAATCATAGTCTTTGTGTTATATGCACTCTGAACGAGTATCTCAAACAAACCAAACATAAAAGGAAAACAACCAAACTATTGGTTTCTTTTAAGACTTTCACCAATATTACTACCTCTACCATATCCAGGTGGATATCAGATTCACTATGCGATGCTGGAATTGATATTGGTGTATTTCATCCCCATTCCACTAGAGGGGCAGCAACATCTAAAGCACTTCAATCCGGCGTAACTCTCCAGGACATTCTTAAAACCGCAAACTGGTCATCAGCTCAGACTTTTTATCGATTTTATTTCAGAGATGTTGTCCTACCTTCGGAACAGATTTTTTCCAATGCAGTGTTGAACATCAGTGGGACTTAATGGACTTCATAGTGACGGTTCCGTGACTTGTGTTTTTCTGACTTCAATAAATTGTGTTTTTCCCTATATATTGGGTTAATTCTTTTTTCTTGATCAATTACCTATCGCAGATGGTTGGTTATACGCGAGTACTTTCTCTTATTCTTTCTTACATAAAACGTAAAGTAGGAGGGATTTCGCCCACCCATCTTGTGGGGTTTTCCCTCCCATTTCATAATGCTATGTAATCCCCCCTACTTTACGTTTTATGTAAGAAAGAATCCTTCTCATCCCTTGCATACATGCTTGTATGAGAGGGGGATTTTCTGGTATAAGTGTGTGGTTTTGATTTATTGGATGCATTTATGCCTGAATGAACAATTTCACTGTCATGATATTGACAGGGCTGATACAACTGGATCAAGTTTGGCCAGAACTCATCATCATGGGGTGGTTGTACTTGTATAGAATTTCTTGTTTGTTGTGATCAGTGATGAATGGGAGCAAAATGGAGGCGAGTAGAAAATCGCTCACCTCAAATCAAGTTTGTGAGAGTGAAAAATGTGAGAGTGATTTTGATTCAATGTTTATCTTCATGTTTTTAATACTGTTGAATTGTACATTCAAAGTGTATTTTTTTCTAAATTAAGTTAAGTTAATGTTATTGTTTGCCTGTTCTTCAGAATAAAATTGCAAGAGCTTGAAATCAAGTGTTTGTTTATTAAATGTATTACCAGAATTCCTGAAATGAACTTTTATCTTGTAAGATCTAGATAATCTGAAGTGAACTATATATTATGGCATGTACAAAAATTTATTTCGCAATTTCCATTGACAAGCGTCCTTCGAAACGAATGTATGAATACAACTGAACTCGGATGAAAATTTTGATGGTGAAAATATATGTAACCCACTAAAATTAGTTCTGGATTTTAAATAACAAATTATTAAAATCATGGAAAATGGAAGCATACTTTCCAAATTAGGCACATTAATTCGTGTCACTGGTGAATTGGAGCAACAGGTGTCACATGTGTAAATGAAAATAAGGAACAGGGCAACATTCCACATGTCTTTGATAAAAAAAAATATGGAAGTATTAAAACGTTTTGTCAGATCTCAGAATGACCACCGTTTTTTTTTATATCTGAATATGCGTGTTCGTTTTCTGGCAGGAGTAATGTCTGGGTGAGTTGTCAATGTACAACCCTCTTACTGTTAGCGTGTTGTGAATGGATGTATAAGAGAACTACTGTGTGTCATGTTCATAACGACGAAAAGGAAATTGTTTGGAATTGTACTTTAAACACATCAAATTGTGAGTGATTAAAAATTTCCCAACATCAAAAATTAATTAAATGTTTCTGTTGACACAACTCAAATGGATAAAAAACACCCAAGAACAGAGACGAGCGATTATTTGTGCATCTTGAACAATTTTTGTGTGAGCGATGGTGCGAGAGCGATCGCGTGCCTTTCCCATGCGTCACTGTGTGATTGATCAATGATACTACTAGTGTTTACGTTTTCGACTTTGTCGAGTCTATGATTCAATGATGTTATAGAATTCAGTATGTCTTGTAAAAGAACGTTTTGCTGAATATTACTTACAGAATCATCTGTCTAAGGTAATGCGACAAGGTCACGAGAACAATCATCATTATTGTTATCGGATAAATCTAGCTGTTTTACCAGCTTGGAGTGAATTGCTTTACCGGAAATAACGGTGTGTTTACGCTTCTGGCCATTGGATTTCGGTGACTTGACTCTGACTTTGTCATCAGGTTGCAGCTTAGCTGCGATTACTGATTTTTTCTGTGCATCATATTTCTTTTTAATGGCACTCTTCGATTTTATGGTTTTCCCCTCCTCGAAACCAGATATGGCTGATTCCTCCGTATCCTAGACGAAGATACTTAATACATCGTCTCGCTCTTTGTCGGAATCAGAGGTCAACGAATGTTTGTGTGATTTTGCCAGTTCAAGTTCTATATCTTGATTAAGATTGAGGGGATCATGAGATTTTGCCTGGCCCGGATGAGGGGAAGATGATTTTGAGTGTTTCTTAGGCATGTTAAGTGTGTGCTCTTAACGACAAAATATGAAGATTGGAAGTGACACTACCTTTTATACTGGGGTATTCATGCTCACTCACCCTGAAAAATCTCGTGACTTCCGTCACTGTCGGGTGACTTTGAATTGAGAAGGGTGTGCAATATGTGATGACATAATGCTGCTGTAATCCTGGATACTTGGGAGTTTTATGTGGGAAAGAATTAACCCTATTCAATGTATTCTTGAACATATTACTCCTTTTGGTTGTGACTATCTGACATCGGCACACACAGTCGACCAATTGCATGCTCAACTAATTGGTAAGCAGATGACGGTTGCAAATCCTTATCAGTTAATCACTAATGTTATTCTGTAGATTATGAGGCCTAAAACATAAAACCACTCCAAAATATGAACTTCTGATGGAAATAATAATTACAAAAATAAAAAAAACTGCCCACCCACATTAGGCCTGACAATTTGGGACGAATGGCCATTTGGGTTGTGCAAAGGTTATCTAAAATGAAGAACACATGAACGAAAAATGGGTTGCGCCAAATTGTCACTGGGTCACACAAAATTTGTGCAAAGTTGAAGGATCTAGAACAAATGAACGATGGAATGATGTTGAGTATCAACCAATCATCAGCAGCATAGGTGTTTGCATCTGACTGAAGAATAGCTGCTCTGTTGGTAAAATATTGGCCAAGATTAGGCGGCTATATTTGTAACTAATTTGTGTCTGAATTGATGCAACATAGCCTCATTATTGTGCCTGAGGATTTATTTTTATTCACCAGGATTTTGGCTAAGATACAACAGTTCAGAATAGTTGCTATAAATCTATATTTAGGTTATCTACGGGGTTACTTGAATCAAGTACAGGAAATAAATGATAGGTTACCAAAGCTCAGACCAGGTGAACGATAAATGGGTTAGGCAAACTTCTGAAAACAGGCCTGCACATGCATTTTTACAAAAAGTGACCTGAGATACAGATCTACTATGAGTGGCCTACATTATTGTTGATGACTCGAACTGTTTGACCTACTGCCACAAAGAATTTTAGACATCACTGTATGCCTGAGAAAGTTAAGAATTGGTCATTCTTATCAACCTACCTCAATTGTTTACTACAGGCTTGCACAACAGTGGAAGAACCTAACTCGAATAAAATACTCTCTATTTTAATCTTTCTCAAGAGATTTGGGAAAGAAAAGTGGTGTTACACCACGAAAAAATAAGCCAAAACTGGGTCGAGCGCCATTGGCGCACACCCAGTATGAGACGCTCTTCCATAGTAGAAATCCACGACTACCGTAAAACAGTGCGCAGTGCATCAATTCGGCATTCTTTTGATTATCCGCACACGTGGTGGATTGTAGCGAAACTCGACCCACCCCGCCCTGCTCTCACTTTGTGTCGAGTCTCTCGGCCCCGAACTCACTTACATGAAGTGAGTTCCGGCCGAGAGCCACGCCACAAAGCCAAACAAGGTCTAGCCATAGCACAGATTTGTTGTCGAGGGGTTAGTTACAAGTTCGCAATTTCAAACCGAAAATTAGTGTAATCAATCACCTAGAACCTCTACAAAATTATTCCAGACTACCCTGGCACCCGTGCTGTGCCGCTGTTCTCGGGCCGGACTCACTTACAATAAGTGAGCCCTTACCGAGAACCTCGCCACAACAGTCAACCAAGGAACAAACATCTTCCTATGATTCCAATCCACCCTTAAACCGTGTTTTGTGTTAAGATATATGTTAGGACTAGGACTCTGAAACAGAATAGGAATTAAAAATACAAAAAAAACCCCAATTCCACTAAATTATTAGCAAATTTATTCACAAATCCCCAAATCGTCTCTACCCTCCCACAATTCAGCAGTACATTCAGATTTACATTCAAGTTGTACAGACTAACTCATTTCATTCACCCTTCAAGGTGAGATCATAATTCCTCATAAAATAGTTACGTCCCCTACTAAAGAGGGAGAAAAACCCTACAATCTGGCACTTATGCCGCCTTAAAATATGCACACCAGACTACATGACTACTACCCTTAACTAAAGAAGGGGAGTCCAAGATACGGCAATACCAAATATTTACTTTCACATGTCACCCAGCAGAAGGGTTACTTCATTATTTGTGACCCACCTACCCTCCTAAATATTGCTAAATATTCACTGAGGGTAGCGTTATCTCAGTATTCACGTCTGTACATTCAAGCTAATGCCATAAAAGGAGAGGGGGGGGGTACAATCCATCGGGCCACCGAAACTCGCCCCAAGCCGAAAGATCACGATTAGGCCATAGCATCCTATCGCAACAGCAATAAGATGCCCTGGATCAATCGTGAATAATCCTAGAACCAATTTAATATAGCCTTTTATAACATATTTCGGCTTACGCCGAGGATCGGTAAATTACATAAAATATGACCGGCCCCGGCAGGGTACAACTACGGAGAAATAAATATTCGACTCACCTATAGGAAGCTCCACACGGTTCTGATCCACTAGACTCCGATTCAGAATAATATAATATTGCAGACGCAATTATTTCGTGCGAAGTCAACACCGCCGAGCACGAGAAACTACATGTCTCTCACAATAGTGGTCAATGAAGTAAGAACCACTGATCCATAACGCTATCAGTTAATGATCAATGTAACAATTTAAGGCCACCTCAGAATATTTTAGCACTTTCAATACTGAAGCGGGCAAACACACACTCGATATGTACACACAGACCCATACCTACATATATATATAATATACATACATAGATATAGGCCACCGTGCACACACCGTGTGTGTGTCCCTTATTGTACAATTCCACTTTTTCTTACACCACCCCCACCCCGAGATTCAACGTCCCTGTTGAAAAAGATAGGAGAGGAAAAAGGAAAAGGGGAAAGATATATACACCCCTCCGCAAACAAAGGTAGTAGATTTTGTCATACTGGCCATTTAAAAAAAAATAGCCAAATAATTGCTAGTTGAATTGAAATAGTTGTTGGCTGAATAAAAGTAGTCGCTGGTTCCTCATAAAACACATAAATTTTTCTTCATAATTTCTATGTATTTTCGTTTTAAAAAAATTAATAAATCACTATTTAAATAATTCACCTTAAATCCATCCAACTGGGGTTCCGTTTAGGAAATCAGTCATAGCTTTAGGCCGAAATGAGTCCCCGACCAGCACTGACCCACGTACAGGGTCTGCACTGCCTGAAGCCGACGAGGTCATGCAACAGGAGATGTAAGCGTCAGATTGAGCTCATTCAAGCATAAAACGATGACAATATTTATAATGGTCCCATCTAGAACCCAGTTTAGTTCAAGGTTATCTTTCCAAAACAAAGGAATATTAAATCTTTTCTATTACAACTGAAAGTTCTCAAGGAACTCATCTCACTTTCTGGATGTAATGACCTTTATCAGGCACATACAATTCTTTTTATGTCATTTATTCTAAAGCATTCAGCTTTCACACAATTTCCCCGGGAAATTGGTAAGATTATTTGTAGAACCTTTATTCAACGGAGCACTGCTCCTCCAAGACCAAAGCAAGGTATTTTAGGTATTGACATTGACCCAGGTTATTCAAATGCACACCATCTCGTGCAAAATGTAAACGTGACACCTTAAATAAGGCTTTATAAAATACATTAGACCTTCTAAGTGTTTCGTAAAACTGGGTGACAGCGACCCTACGGAGTTCGTACACAATACCAGACACTCTGGTCTTCACACAAGGAAACAGTCCTAGAATGATAATTTTTTTAACGCCTTGGCGTAACAAATTCTCTAAAAGTCTTTCGACAGAAAGTTTAAAATGTGAAAAACAAAAAGTATCACAGTCAATGTCATTTTCGCCAACCTGCACAAGTACGGTCTCTGCACTCTCCACACAAATCCATTCAAGTTGTTGGATAGTTGCACCAGGAACACCATATGCTTCCAGCGAACTCAGACGTCCAGGTATTTCCCCTGACCATGCTGCAAGTCTTCTTATAAAGGAATGGCCCATTATTAAAGCCATAATGCTACAAGAAGAAAATTTACAAACAGAACAGTATCTTTGTTCATACAATAATTCTACATAGATAAGATGAGGACCCAGCAACTAAAAAGGACAACCATTTCAATATTTCCCGAAAGATAATTTCTCCAACCAAGCCGACCCGTCAATTGATTTATTTTCTACCACGGACACATCTCTCGCGAAAAAAAAAAAAAAATCCAATTATACTTGGCACCGGTGCCTTAACTTCCATAACTCTTATATTCCGAATCATACCCTAACATATAACTCTCACCGCCCTCCATACACACGCGCACGAAAACCCCCCAATTATTAACATCCCAACCCTCCTGCGTACCGAAATAAAAAAACAAACCGGTCAGCGGGTTTAAGAAAAATCTTAACAGGTATAGAAATTTGACGACCACACTTGTATTTGCCATTTCCAACAGCCAATAAAAAAAACCCCAATTTCTCGGAACCAATACAATACGGCAACTCCCCACACCAGGGAAATGACGCAATTTAAAATAATGCAACAAAGCTCGTATTATGGACAAGCCAATAATGCTCATCTATCCATTATCTACATGAAAATTTGGTTCCACACTAAATACACTTCAAAGGCAGCACCACCTCGGAGGCCAATACATAAGCGCTAAATATAATATCAAATTTTTACATTTTATTGCGCTCAACAAAATATATATAAATTCAGGCCCCCGAGAACTGCCACTTAACTCAAATACCAAGTGTGGTGTCAGGCAGAGAGAAAGAAAAAAAATACTTAATAAAAAACAAAGTCTTGAGAACCTAGTCGACGTGGTCGCCGGAGGGTACGACCACGCCTACTAGTCGGAGCTTCCCCGTCGAACGTCTCTCTCCCCTCAGGATCTCCCACCGAGGGCCGGTCAACATTACTCTCGATAGGACTATCAGGTGTGGGAGCAATGGGGGCACCCAAATTTAAATTACGTGAAGAACACTTCTTCAACCGGTTGAAATGTACAACCTGGGGTTTACCTCCTCCGACGCGAACCACAAGGTAATTTGCGTCCGAGAGTTTGCTTTTTATGATGTAGGGACCAACCCAAAATTTTGCAAATTTTGAGGTCTGACCTTTATTTACTCTAGGTAAATAAAGCCAGACCCTATCCCCAACGGTAAAAGGTTTGCCGAAAACTCGCTTGTCATATATTTTCTTTCTTCTCTTAATCTCGGATTCACATTTCAACGAGACCAATTGAAATATTTGGGCTAGACGACTTTCCAAATCGCTAACATATTGAGAGGGAGCCCAATCCCTATCAGGAATCTTACCAGCGATTAACTCTGTAGGTAAAGTAATTTCTCTACCAAACATGACACTAAAGGGAGTAAACCCAGTCGTCTCATGTTTGGCACTTCTATAGGCCATCATGGCGAATGGAAGATAGTATTCCCAGTCGCCATGATTATCCTCTACAAAGCAAGCTAACATAGCCGCCAAAGTTCTATTAAACCTCTCAACTTGGCCATCACTTTGGGGCATATAGGGAGAGGTACGAGTCTTTTTAATTTCAAAATAGCGGCAAACTTCCTGAAACAAATCAGATTCAAAATTTGACCCCTGGTCTGAATGAATAAATTTCGGCATTCCGTACCGACTAATCCACTCTCGAATTACCACATCGGCTACTGTACTTGCCCTTTGATTGGGGATAGCAAAAGCCTCCGTCCATTTGGAGAAATAATCTGATATAACTAAAATGTAAATATTACCCTGAACGGATTCAGGTAATGGCCCCAAAATATCCAAAGCAATTCGTTCCATAGGCTCCGAAACTTTATCTGTTACCATAGGAGCTCGACTGGTCTTGCCCGGTGGCTTACGACACTAACAATTCGGACAAGACTGAACCCAGAGTTCTACATCCCGACGCAAACCTATCCAAAAGAAACGCTCTCGAATTTTAGAATATGTCTTATGAACGCCCAAATGTGCACCCACTAAAGAGTCATGATGCTCCTTACATACCTGACTTCTTAAGTCTTTTGGGACCACCCACAAAAATTTGCTGGGGGACCCTATTTGTGTCCACTCTCGAAGAAGAATGTCATTTTCCACTAAAAATTGTTCCCACTGACTCACATACCTCTGAAGCTCTGGGGATTCTCCTTTTAATTTCTCAAGTCCAGGTTTCTCGCCCGTTTTCTTCATTTCGAGAAATTTTTTAATAAGGGGATCAGCCCCCTGACTTTCCTTAGTCAATTGAATTGCAGACTCAAACTCAACAGTGTTAATATCATGTTTGTTACAGGAAGGAATCCTACTCAGCGCATCTGCATTCTTATGTTGTTCACCGCGACGATGAACCATCATAAAATCGAACCCACTGAGATATTCCAGCCAACGCGCCACCTGCCCAACCGGTTCCTTAAAATTAAACAACCACTGCAGGGACCCATGGTCGGTTCGCAGCGTAAAATGCTTGCCAATGAGGAAATATCTAAAGTGTTTAACACTTTTAATTACTGCCAGTAACTCCTTCCTAGTAACACTATAATTTCTCTCTTGTTGGGAATGAGTTTTACTGAAATAAGCTATTACTTGCTCCTTGCCTTCTATAATCTGTGACAAAACCGAACCAGAGGCAAAATCACTCGCATCCGTGTCAAGAATAAATTCGTGCTCAAAATTTGGGTAAGCCAAAATTGGACTTTGACACAATTTGTCTTTTAATATCTCAAAAGCCTCCTGTTGGGCCTCGCCCCAAACAAATTTTTCATTCTTACGAGTCAATTTGGTCAAAGGACTAGCCAAAGTAGAAAAGTGTGAGACATATTTTCGATAATACGCGGATAACCCGATAAAACTTCGAAGATCTTTCAAGCAAGTCGGAACAGGCCAATCTTTTACGCGCGCAATTTTCTCCGGGTCAGCTGACACACCCGACGCGGAAACAATGTGACCTAAATATGAAACCTGACGTCTAAACAACGCACACTTAGAAGGTTTCAATTTTAATCCTGCAGACCTTATTCTAGTAAAAACCTCTTGTAATCGTTCAATATGCTCCTGGAAAGACCGCGCATATATGATGACGTCATCAAGATATATGAGACAAGTCTTCCAGTGTAGCCCTTTGAGAACTAGCTCCATGAGCCTCTCGAAGGACCCAGGAGCGCCACAGAGCCCAAAAGGGAGGACCGTGAATTGATAGAGCCCAACGCCAGTAGTAAAAGCCGTTTTCTCCCGGGCATAAGGAGTTAGCTCCATTTGCCAGTATCCAGAAGCCAAATCTAGAGTGGAAAACCACTGTGCCCCCGCCATACCCTCTAAACTCTCATCTATACGGGGCAAAGGATAGGCATCTTTTTTTGTAATGGCATTTAATTTACGGTAGTCCACGCAGAAACGAAAACTATTGTCTTTCTTTTTAACTAAAACTATAGGAGCCGCCCAAGGACTAGAGGAAGGTTGAATTACCCCTTGCTTAAGCATAACATCTATCTGCTGCTCAACCTCGCGCCTTTTGTGAAAAGGGAGCCGATATGCCCGCTGTTTAATAGGAAGATGGTCACCCGTACAAATATCATGCCGAATGAGATCAGTGCGGCCCAAATCACCTTCGAACTGTATAAATACGTCGCGGTTCTTCTCTAAAAAATCATTGACCTGTTCCGCTTGATTTCCAGTCAAAACCGCTCTGTCATAGGTTTGTAACAAAGAGAACTTCCCATCATCCGAAGGGGAAGCCTCCTTAATTTGTTCACCTAAAATGTCAACATTCTCAAGAACAGCCACAGACTCACCACCTTTTAACTTTTGAGGGGTCTGAGAAACATTTATCAGCCTAACAGGAACTTCCGGCTGACTAACATCAACAACACTTCGTCCCAACATTAATCCGTGGTGACCTTTCATGAACCCTGGGTCGGGTTCACACAGGCTCTGTCCAACCGGTGGACCGTCAACTCGGCCCTGCACTATAACTTCAGAAAAGGGAGGTACTGTCAATCCCTCAATCAATAATACGTGAATTTTATCATTTTCTTTCAAAAACTTAAGGGAAAATTTAACCCCTTGGATCATAACAGTTTTGTCCGGCAAAGAAGTCACTGAATTAGTTTTATTCATAAAGTCAATTCCCAGAATTGCATCAAAGGACAGATTAACCACGTAAAATGTTTGAACATATTGATACTTACCAACAGTTACAGGCAAATCCACCAACCCCTTTAAATCAAGGGGCTGCCCATTCGCCCCCAAAACACTACGAGGAGCCTCTCTAACTCGAGACTGCTCAATACCTAAAGTTTCATGCAACACTCTGGTACTGATTAAGCTTACCGCTGAACCAGTATCCAGTAGGAACTTAACATTTTCATTCAAGACCTTAAGAGTCAGATAACTATGACCGATACTCTCTGATGGGAGGGTCCTTTCTATCACAGACTGAGGTTCGACCCCTACCTCAGTCTTTACCCGTTTAAATCCTGATTGTTATCTAAATTGGACCTATGGGACCAGTCACCTTTACCTCTACCTCTATTCCTACCTCTACCATTTCCATAACCACCTCGGCCCAAACGACCTCTATAAAAACTATCCCTATCCTGACCACGATCCTGCCTGAAAAGTTCTTCTCGCAATTTATTTTGCTCAACCTGCATTTCTTTCAATTGTTCCTGCAAACTTTCGACCGCCTGGGTTAATGCACCAATTTCACTAGAAATTTCCGATTCCCCAACTACACCAACTGAAGAAGGTACCTCTACCTTCTTGTACGACTCCTCATCTAAAGCAGCACGCACTGCCGCATCAAGGGTTTCAGGCTTAGCCCTCAACACTTGCATCCTAACTTCATTGTCCGTCAACGCGGAAATAAAACTATCCTTACTCAAGTCATCCCTAACATCGAGGGGAACCCCTGGATACGCCTTTCTCACCAAGCGTCTAATACTTCCCGCTAACTCAGGCAAAGTCTCTCGCTGTGACCTACGTCTAGACCTTAATTGGGCCCTATATATTGCAGTCCCCTTAAATGGATCAAAACGATCGCGCAAACTCTGCATAACTCTATGAGAATTGGATTTGATTTCCGGGTCCAAATCTTCATAAAACTGCAAGGCAGCGCCCCTTAAAGATACCACTAAAAATTGACGAGCCCGGTCTTCAGACCACTGGTTAATCCCAACACATTTCTCAAAATGGGATAACCAATCAGCTACACTGGTGGTTCCATTAAACGTATCGGGCGTAACAATCGGTTTACGTGGATAAGCTTGCTCACCATGCCTATCGTCAGACTGTATAACTCTTGCCCCATGCTGATGTCTAGGCAAACTCGATACTTTCGGATTCTCCCCAGGAATTTTCTTAGGTTGAACCACCCTGGGCAATCCCATCATATCAACCGCACGCCCTGCAGAAGTGCGACGCACAGAGGCCCCTGTCGAAACCGTCCCAGGTGTATCAAAGATTGCAGCGTAATCCTCCGTTTTGTCACCTAACTCAACAATAGAATTCTGCAATTCGTCACTCAACTGTTGACATTTCAACATAACTTCATCAACCTTATTAAACTTCCCATCAGGGGTAGGATCAGGAGTAGGAGGAATATTACGTAATTTCTTCGATCTAGCACCTTTGGAGGTCATATCAGCGGTCAAGGCCTCCGAGGCATACATATAATCACCTAGCTCTTTACTAATTCCACTAGCCATTTTATATATATGTAAGGACCACACCCCCAACAATTACATTAATTCACAACAAGGAGTCCAATTTTAGTCCTACAACATTCCTAACAAATTATGGTCACTAGGATATAAATATCTCGGATTCAATCACACAACCCTTCAATCCAAAACGTTGGTTCAAATTTACTCTGCCAAACCAAATTTAATCGGTTAAAATTATATTCTGTTGAAAATAAAAATTTATCTTGTCGAATACAAAAATTATCCTGTCGAATACAAAAATTATCCTGTCGAATACAAAAATTATCCGGTCGAATACAAAAATTATCCTGTCGGCGACGCCAAAAATCTGTAGCGAAACTCGACCCACCCCGCCCTGCTCTCACTTTGTGTCGAGTCTCTCGGCCCCGAACTCACTTACATGAAGTGAGTTCCGGCGAGAGCCACGCCACAAAGATAAACAAGGTCTAGCCATAGCACAGATTTGTTGTCGAGGGGTTAGTTACAAGTTCGCAATTTCAAACCGAAAATTAGTTAGCGTAATCAATCACCTAGAACCTCTACAAAATTATTCCAGACTACCCTGGCACCCGTGCTGTGCCGCTGTTCTCGGGCCGGACTCACTTACAATAAGTGAGCCCTTACCGAGAACCTCGCCACAACAGTCAACCAAGGAACAAACATCTCCCTATGATTCCAATCCACCCTTAAACCGTGTTTTGTGTTAAGATATATGTTAGGACTAGGACTCTGAAACAGAATAGGAATTAAAAATACAAAAAAAACCCAATTCCACTAAATTATTAGCAAATTTATTCACAAATCCCCAAATCGTCTCTACCCTCCCACAATTCAGCAGTACATTCAGATTTACATTCAAGTTGTACAGACCAACTCATTTCATTCACCCTTCAAGGTGAGATCATAATTCCTCATAAAATAGTTACGTCCCCTACTAAAGAGGGAGAAAAACCCTACAATTTGGCACTTATGCCGCCTTAAAATATGCACACCAGACTACATGACTACTACCCTTAACTAAAGAAGGGGAGTCCAAGATACGGCAATACCAAATATTTACTTTCACATGTCACCCAGCAGAAGGGTTACTTCATTATTTGTGACCCACCTACCCTCCTAAATATTGCTAAATATTCACTGGGGGTAGCGTTATCTCAGTATTCACGTCTGTACATTCAAGATAATGCCATAAAAGGAGAGGGGGGGGGGTACAATCCATCGGGCCACCGAAACTCGCCCCAAGCCGAAAGATCACGATTAGGCCATAGCATCCTATCGCAACAGCAATAAGATGCCCTGGATCAATCGTGAATAATCCTAGAACCAATTTAATATAGCCTTTTATAACATATTTCGGCTTACGGCGAGGATCGGTAAATTACATAAAATATGACCGGCCCCGGCAGGGTACAACTACGGAGAAATAAATATTCGACTCACCTATAGGAAGCTCCACACGGTTCTGATCCACTAGACTCCGATTCAGAATAATATAATATTGCAGACGCAATTATTTCGTGCGAAGTCAACACCGCCGAGCACGAGAAACTACATGTCTCTCACAATAGTGGTCAATGAAGTAAGAACCACTGATCCATAACGCTATCAGTTAATGATCAATGTAACAATTTATGGCCACCTCAGAGTATTTTAGCACTTTCAATACTGAAGCGGGCAAACACACACTCGATATGTACACACAGACCCATACCTACATATATATATAATATACATACATAGATATAGGCCACTGTGCACACACCGTGTGTGTGTCCCTTATTGTACAATTCCACTTTTTCTTACAGGATGTGTGCCATCTTGCTCTGTAACAGTGATATTTTAACTTGTCGATAATAGTTTTCCTGTGACTGGAATTATGGATCTGAAGATCGTATAATAACTGGACTGTGTTTTAAATATTCTCGTTTATATTTTCAACCACATTCTCATTGTATATTATTTACTATTCCGTTTTCGCGAATGTTTTGTTTTCGACATCGTGTCTACGCGATTCAACAATGAATTTTTCAGTTGATGAATTTAATTGTTATTTGAGTTAGGTGTCAATCCAGGACTGTCTGGACAGGATTTCTTCACAAAGTTGAGGGCTGAATTTCTGTTTTTTCGGTACCTGTCGACCGTCTGGGTTCTGTCATGTACCCACCATTTTTTTTCTCTCATAGTTGAGAGTGTTCTTCTACTTTCTGTTTCTGTTGAGTTCACCTTTTTCTTCTACTGCTCTCACCTCTGTTATTTCCAGTTCGGTTCCTTTAGGGCAATTCCTTTTGCCCTCGCCTTGGTGCATTCTTGTGGCCATTTCTTCCACACCCGTGGGTGGTGTGGAACGCTGTCGTTTCGGGAGTCTCCCGACTCGACCTCGTCTGGTGTGAGTTTACCCCCTCCGTGGGGGATGTGCAGCTCCTCCCCCCCCCCAAGGGGGAACACTGTCGTTTGAGGCCCCCCTACTCGGCCACGTCTGGTGTGAGTTTTACCCCCTCCGTGGAGAATGTGCAGCTCCTCCTGCTCCCGTGGGAGGTGGGGGTATGTGGTCGTTTTGGGGTTGCCTGACTTGACGTCTGGTGAGAATTGCTCCCCCTCCGTGGGGGATGTGCAGCTCCTCCCGCACCAGTGGGGAACGCTGTCGTTTCGGGGCTTCCCGACTCGACCATGTCTGGTGAGAGTTATTCCCCTTCTGTGGGGAATGTGCAGTTTTTTACCGTGGAGGATACTGCGGGAGCTGTTGGATTTCTGGTTCTGGGACTATGCGCCCTCTCCAGTCATCATCTGAGGCTGTCACTAGGGTTGTGACTCCTCCTTTGAAGGCCAAGCTAGGTGGCTCTCTCCGCTTTTCCGCCAGTTCCAACAGCTCCCGCCGTATCTGCTGCTACTGCTGTTCCATCTACAACGTCATTGGGCACCGTTTTTAGCCAGCCTTGACCTTATCCCTGCAAGGGTCTGCAGGGATGTCTGTAGTGTGGTTGTGGGGTATCGGCCTCAGCCTTCCCCGACTTCAACTCGACAAAGTCAGAAGTGGCTGCCAACTGAACCCCCTACTGTGTCCTCTCAGCCGTTGAGCACAGTAGTTTTATACCTGCAGTGGTCTGCTGCGGTGTCTGGGAGTGTAGACGTGGGGGTATCGGCCTCAGCCTTCCCTGACTTCAACTCAGCGAAGTTGGAAGGGGCTGCCAGCCTGACCCTCTACTGTGGTCTCTGCGCCGTCGAGCACCACAGATGAGTTTTTGGATTCGGATGTTCTTAGTGGGGACACTATGAACTCCGTGGCGTTTCCACTCATTCTGGCCAGACGACCAGTTTTGGGGGACCAACGTCTTTTGTGCAGCCTGGACCTTCTGCCCCGCAGAGGTCTGCGGTGACTCTCATGAGTTCCCGCTATGTTGATCCTCGGGGTGTGTCGTACCCCTATACACGTCTGCCTTCAGACGTTTTGGCTGCCGCTCGTCGTCCCACGTCGGGTGTTTTGGAGGATCGTGACCCTTTGCTGGTTAAGAGGGTCAGAGGTGAAGCCACTTTGCCGGTTCATTCCCGTCAAACCGGCCAGTACGGGCAGTCAGCTTAGGGAGGCCCTCTCCTTACTCACTCAGGTTCTGTCCAAGAGCCTTCCCGTTGCTTCCAGCGAGGCAGCGAGTGGTTTCCAGGCGCCCCCTATGGCGCCGCCTCCCGGGATTGGAAACAGGCCACTTTCTGATCCCCCTGGTGTTCCGACACCATGGGAGGCATCGGCTGGTTTGCCCACGATGGGCTATGTGTCTTCCGACTCAGGGGAAGAGTCAGACATGCTTGCTGTCGAAAGCCAGCAGTCTTCGGACTTGGGGGCAGCTCTTGATTTTGTGTTTGGGTTCCTTCCGGATCTCAAACCATCAAACCAGCCGACAGTGTCAGCCAGGCCGCAATCATCGGTCGCGCGCCAACAGCCTATGGAGCAACCTGCTTCTGGGCATCTTCGACCGTGCCAGTCGGTACAGTTGGTTGAAGCATTTTCAGCCTTGGACTCTAAGCTGAGTTCCAAGGCTATGAAGGCTCCGTTCATCACCAGGGTTGACACCTTTTTGCCTCTGGCGCATTATCGTTACTACGATTCCGCCAATCTGTCAGTCTGCCAGACTTTGATGGTTTTGGATCAGGACTCCAATTCCCTCGGGCTTTCCAAGCCCAAGTCTGCCGTCATTCCGAAGACGACTCTGGAGACCATGTTGGGCTTATCGAGAGAGATGCTTGGTATGCTTTCTCTCTCAGATCACATCGTCTCAGCTTTAGCTGCTTATCTGCCTCCAGATAAGTTTGACGAGGTACAGGCTCCTTTGTGTGTGCTGTCCAAGGTGCTCATGCATCTTACTCACACGTATGCCTGTAACACGGCTAATCTGGAATTAGTTCGAAGGGACTCTGTGCTGGACACAGGCCAATCCCTTCCTGAGGAGCAGCGCACTACTCTGTGATCTGCTTCTTTGGCAGGTCCGCAACTTTTCCATGGTTCCATGTCGATGGTCCGGGATGACGTCCTATGTCATTCCAAAGATCAGCTGCTGTTTCTTCAGCTTGATCAGCCTTCTAGGAGAGGCAGGGGCCGTTCCAAGCTTAACAAGTACCCTTCTGCTTCCTCTGTGAAGCAAAAGGCTGATCCTTCTGCCACCGCTCCTACTTCTTACTGAAGGGGTAAGGGTAAGGGTAAGCGATGGCAGACTAGAGAGAAGTATCAGGATTCTTCATTCAGTTGAGGAGGTGGTTTCTCCTCTCGCGGGCCTCGTCGGGGCTCGAAATAAAGGTCCTCACCTCGACTCATCCCAGGTTGGAGGAAGGATAGCAGAGTTTGCAGACTGTTGGGCCACCATCACATCCTTGGGTGTTAGATGTTGTTCGGTCCGGGCTGCGAATATCCTTCTGAAGGCATCCCTCTCTGTCCAGGGTGCCTCTTCCAACCACAGTTCCTTCAGACGTTTTACGTCTGGAACTTTTGTCCACAGAGATAGACAATCTCCTGACAAAGGAGGCGATTGAGGTCGTCAAGAACATTCAGTCAGTGGGGTTCTATTCCCGCCTGTTCTTGGTGCCGAACACGGACGGCCTACTCCAACCGGTTATCGATCTGAGTATCCTGAACCAGTCTATCATTGCTCCCAAGTTCAGCATGGAGACTTTCAGGTCAGTCCGCCATTCAATTCACCAGGGAGATTTCGCTTCCAGCTTTGACCTGCGAGACACTTACTTTCATGTTCCGATTCATCGGGCGTCACGGAAGTATCTCAGGTTTGCTTTTCTGGGGCGAGTTTACCAGTTCAAGGACATGCCTTTTGGCCTCAACCTGGCTCCTTGGGCCTTCACCTGACTGATGTCACATTGTGATAGCTTTCCATCACACACAGTCCAGGGTGACTACTTTGGCATATCTGGACGATATCCTCCAGAGGCATTCCAATGCAGCCTTACTGGAGTCGGATGTCGACACCCAGATATGAACCTGCAGTCATCGAATCCTTTCGATCACACCCGTCGCCTCGGTGGGTGTGGATCAATCTGCTCCGCTCTCTGTCTCCTTCTACTTCGCGACTTTCTTTGCTATAGTCGCCCGAGGAGGTTTCAAGTTGACCCGACTCCATTGTGCCTTCGCACATGTCTTTTATCGGGTCCTGTCTCCTCTGTAGTGGTTTTTCAAGCCACTCAGTGGAGTTGCTTTTCTTCTTCAAGGAGGCACTCACTCCACTGGTTTAGCCTCTGTGGCTAAGTGGAAGGTCCTTCTGTCGATGGTGAGCGATACCTCTGTTGCTTCTGTCACTCCTCGATCACACCGCTTGCGGAGTTTCTGGTTTATGTTTGTTTCTGGGGGGTCTCCAGCAATGGGTACAAGTCCATGCTTAGGAGACCTTTTTTCATATGTGGTACTGCATTGTTTCGACACTCATCCTTGCCTCTCCAAGCTTGTTCAGCTAGTTTCCTTGAAAATTGAAAAGGCCTAGGACTTTGCAGTTTACTCCAAGATGGTTGCTTTCTTGGGCGCTGCTCTGCTTGGGGGTGGGGGCATTCGCGCCTTTATCCTGGATGAATATGAGTTTTCTCACATGCCAGATCTCTCCTGCATCCATTTCTCGATGGATTTGTCTTGCTATTCGTGCAGCTTCCGCTCGTCTAGCTACTGGTGATTGTATTACCAATTGCTTTTTCTGCCATGAGGTGCGTGCATTGTCTTCCTCTTTTAATAACTCTGTCATGTTGTCGGATGACGGATGTTATACTGGCAGCCTACTGGAGAAATGCTACATTCTCCTTTTATCTGCGACAGTTGCAGGAGCCGATAGAGGACCTTGGTCCTTGGGGCCCTCTTTCTTTGGCTCAGGCTGTTGTCTATCCCAGCCTTTCAGCTTTTTTCAGGGTCAGTTCCAGCTCTGTGCTGTTACTGCCCTTTCTGTCTGTGCGTCGCACTTCACCATACGCCTCATCTTTCATTGTCTTTTCTAATGTTTGTGATGCTATGGTTTGATAGGCCTAGGGATCTCTTCCTCTGTCCACGGTTCCAGTGCAATTGAGTTATGTGTTAGTTGGGTATGTGATTCCCTCCATCCTTTTATCTATTCAGCCTGTAATAAACAATTGAGTTAGGTTGATAAGAAATGTAAAGTTTATAGTAAATTTCCTTTCTTATTATACCTTCCGTAATTGTTTACATGGAGGCCCTCCCGTCTTCTTATTCGGGTAAGAATCTTTCCTCCCCGCTGATCACATAACTCCTTTGTTGTCGGAATCAAAAGAATGACGAATTGACGCACTGTTTTACGGTAGTCGTGGATTTGTACTATGGAAGAGCGTCCCATACTGGGTGTGCGCTAATGGCGCTCGACCCAGTTTTGGCTTATTTTTTCGTGGTGTTTTTACACCACTTTTCTTTCCAAAATCTCTTGGGAAAGATTAAAATAGAGAGTATTTTATCCGAGTTAGGTTCTTCCACTGTAGTGCAAGCCTGTAGTAAACAATTGAGGTAGGTTGATAAGAATGACCAATTCTTAACTTTCTCAGGCATACAGTGATGTCTAAAATTCTCTGTGGCAGTAGGTCTGATATTTTACCAAAGTTAATAAAATTAATAAATTTGTTCCTTGAGTGCAGCATTGCAAAGCCTTCTTGCCCTCAAGGGACGAGATAAACCACCACCCATGCTATTCTGTACAATATGAGGCCAAAAACATAAAACAAACCAAGAATATGAACTTTTGATGGCAAAAATTAATTACAAAAATAAAAAATAAAATAAAATGTAAAAAAAAAAAAAACGGTTCACGTACACCCGCAATGCAATTTTACAAGAAAATGGCCGGAGAAACAAAAGATTTACTTTGCATGGCCTTATAAAGGTATAAATCAAGGTGTCAATTTTCTCAGCCACACGATTTCTTTTTCATCTCATTCACCTGCACCTCTCATAATTGCAATACTATTAACAAGAAAACAGTTTGTGCAAACACAAATGCTCATGAAACGCTCTTATTTTGAGCATATATATGGTGTACCGTTTGGGTCAAAAGTCTAAATACACGTCCAATGTATATTTTTTATCGTTGCACCTGAATTTTTCAGTTGCAACGCTATTTTTCATTACAGGTGCACCTATAAAATTTAGCAGTGCACCTATAATTTATATGTCCAATGTATATTGAATTACACGTCCATCGTATATTTTATACGTCCGACGTATAAATACACGTTGGACATATGTTTTTAGAGAAAAATAGCGATGCACCTACATTTTTTCCAGGTGCATATATTTCCCCTGAAAAACACGTCCAACGTATAATTATTTATTGTTGCAACTGGATTTTACAGTTGCAACGTTATTTCTGTATACAGGTGCACATGTAAAATTTAGCAGTGCAAATATAAATTATACGTTCATTGTATATTAAAATCCATGCCCAACGTATATTTATACGCACCTGTAAATTTTTCAAGTTGCACTTCCATTTCAAAATACCGCTCCAACTTAAAATCCGGGTGCATCGATAAAAATTACAAGTCCAACGTATATTTTCCTCATCAAAATATAAGTTCAACGTATAATTTTCTGAAAATACAAGGCCGACGTATAATTTTTATCGTTGCACCTGGATATTACAGTTGCAACGCTATTTTCAAATACCGGTGCACCTATAAAATTTAGCGGTGCACCTACAAATTATATGTCCATCGTACATTAAATTACACGTCCATCGTATAATTTATACGTACGACATATAGATACACGTTGGAAGTGTATTTTCATTGAAAAATAGCGATGCACTTACATTTTTTACAGGTGCACCCACATTTCAAAATACTGTTGCAACTATAAAATACAGGTGCATCGATAAAAATTACACGTCCAATATATAATTCTATAAAAGAAAACAAGGTGCACCTGATTACCTAAAATGGAGATATAAGTTCAACGTGCATTTTGTTTCTAGCCAATCAGAAAATTATCGTTGCACCTAGTTACTATAAATAGCAGCTAATCAGAAAATACCTTTAAAACTTGTAAATCCTGGACCGACATTAGACATGCAAGATAGGATATACGACATACAACATATGCCATAAAATATCTGTGATCATTGAGACCAATCAAGTAATTCGTGTTTTGTTTGGCCAATCCCACTGATGCTTTTATTCTGACTTGTTCATGATCGGGACCGTGGGAGCACAGAGGTTCATTTCAAACAATGATCCAGGAAAAAAATAATATTGTAAAACAAGTATAACTAGATTTTATAATATTATTTTATTTCTGAATCATTGTTTGAAATGGCTCCTGTGCCGTACTGGGAAGGGCACCCGTGGCGTTGGAGTAGACTCGATTTTTTCACCAACGTTCGTTGTATCTGGGCCCATGGGAGTCGCCATGATAATTGATATTTCAAAAGGTGTTCGACTTTGATGAAACAGGTACACCGAGGGTACGGCAGGTGCCCAAGGGTATCCAGCTTATTCGAACCTTGGTTCTTTTGGGCCTTGGTTTGTTCGTACACTGGCTTTTTCAGCCCTCCGGCTCATTGTGACTTGGCTTTTTTGCCCCTCAGCGAAGGAATTTGTCGTGATTGCCGAAGGCACGATCATACTGGAGGGGGCGAGACATTTTCCCTGGGAAAAAAAAAAGAAGAGCTCTCTGGTGGACTTTTGGTGATTTATTAACATTCTTCGTTTTAGAAAAAAAACCCGTAAAGGGGGGTTCGTTCTCAGCCGCCTGACTCCCCCACAATCTCCTATCCCATCCAGAGACACCTATGAGGCCCCACGTCTTAACACCTGAAACAATGTCGTGATGGCCAACAACCATAAGGACAAGTCCATGATTGTTTTTTTTTTTTGTTTTTTTTTTTGGGGGGGGGGGAGGCCGGATTTCATAATTTATGAATAGAGGCCAACAATTCCAATTTTAACAACTACTTAATGGGGCTGATTGAAGATAGCCGATTTCCCTTGTGGCTTGCATTCTTTTGGATGGGCTATTTACTTAATCACCACTTGTGCAGTTTATAAGAGAGCTACACCGCTTTTTCATATCTATTACCATTTGGCCCATACTGGCAACCTTTCTTGGGTTTTGCCTTAATCTTTATGCGATTGTGCAAGAGGGATAAAATAGGCCTACAATTACTCTCTAGGTTAAATTTTGAAGTTGTTTAGGCCTAATTACTCATTAAAACACAAGGTCAGAAAGTGCCTTTTGATCCAGTGATGGTGTTTTGAATTCCAAACACAAACCTCCCATGGACTTGTCCTTATGGAATTGTTTCGGATTTTTAGACATAGGGCCTAAATACAACGAACATTGATGTAAAATTGATGTAAAAATTGATATCCATCCCACGATCCCACCTTCAACCAAGAAAAAAGTAGTTCAGTTCCTCACCAAAGGGACTGAGGGGTAACCACACCACTGCCCCCTCCCAAAAGATGAATAGGCCAAACGAAGAAATATATCAAAATAAAGAAATAATGGTTCGGTCTTGCGAAGTCGCAAAATAAGCAGACGCATAGCCAGGATATAGTTAGGGGAGGAGGGGGCAAGAGTAATATCTAGTGGGACTAATTTAGCAATCTGAACGTAAAGGCTACCCCTTCACCCTACGAAGGGGGTAACCGCTATGTTCAGATCGCTGAAGTACTAGACGGTATACAGAATAGGATGCACAGCATCATCCGAGCCACGTAGCGGTGAGATGGAAGGCGTCCATAATTTGTAAGTTGTGAAGGCATCAATAATTAGGCCACATCACGTGAGGGGAGGGGGCAACTGGAAATAAGACAGTAGTACCCGAACGTTCATCATTCCTCAGACTTTTTGAGGGAGCAGGCGGTGGTAAATTTCCATAGGAACTAGACTTTGCGGAGAGCAAATGTTTTCTGCGCAAAATTTGGACACCATTCCAAACTGCATATATAGCAGGGGTATGTTATGGAAAAAAGATGGGGAGTGTGGGCTTTTTGTTGAAAGCTTTCCCCATGAAACGGTTGACGTTGCTATTGAAGTCGCCATGATGCGAACTCGACGTCATTAAAATGTTGACTGCTGTTGTTGTCCACTATACAATCTAATATGACATAAGGATGGTTGGTCTTCTCGAACGGGAGCAATATCGCAGTATAGTATAGGCATCATATACCCCTGTAGGTCCTGTTTGCTCCTGGTACTCCTAACCATCCTAATGCTTTATATTATCCCATGACTCATTTTGGTAGTACGTAAGGCTTGTGCGGCTAGTATTGTGATGTGGGGTGAGAGTAATGCATGGTTGTCTGGTGCGGTAGTATATGGTGTGTGGTTTGTGCTCCTGCTGGTCCAGTGTTAGCTTCTGGATCTACTATGCATCTAGGACGGTGTGCTAGCCCACAAATGTTATGGGTAGTATGTGATGCTAGGTCAAGCAGTAGAGTGGGTGTGGTAGTATATGGTGTACGGTCTGCACCCAGTTAATCTACTGTTAGTATCTGGTACCATCTAACCCATTGAATGTATTTTAACGCCGGGATTGGTGTAGGTAGTGTGTAATGTTAGGTTACGTGGTATTACAAAGTAAGTTTAGACGATAGTATAGGATGTACGGTCTGTATCCCATAGGTCTACTGTTATCTCTTGGTACTATAAAACCGCCCAATAGTTTGTAGTGTCCCATGGATAGTTTGGAATGCTAGATCATGTAATGGGATGTGTGTGGTGTATACTTGGTTTCTGGTTTCGTAGTAGAATATAGATAGTCTTTTGACATTCTAGGACTTGGCTGAGGGAAGAGGTAAATATCTGAGATAGTTAGCAAGTCTGTAGTAATGTTACAAGTCAGTAGTAATGGCACAAGGCTGGCAGAACGCTATAGTAATGGTGAATACAATAGGGCTAATCATACTACTGCAACATTTGAGCATGGTTTTAGCATTTCGAATTACATACCCTAGGAGCCTTTTGCCGGAAACGGTCTCAGAAAACATGAAAGTGGCAACGGTGGCACAGCCACATGGCACCCCAAAATTCTGAAACCTTCGTGCACATCTACAGACCCTACTGCAACATCTGAGCATGCTTTTAGCATTTCGAATTACATACTCTAGGAGCCTTTCGACGGCAACGGTCTAAGAAAATATGAAAGTGGCAACAGTGGCACAGCCATGTGGCACCTGAAAAATCTGAAACCTTTGTGTGCATCTACAGACCCTACTGGAACATTTGAGCATGGTTTTAGCATTTTGAATTACATACCCTAGGAGCCTTTCGCCGGAAACTGTCTAAGAAAACATGAAAGTGGCAACAGTGGCACAGCCACGTGGCAGCTGAAAAATCTGAAACCTTTGTTTGCATCTACAGACCCCACTCCAACATTTGAGCATTGTTTTAGCATTTCAAATTTCATACCTAGGAGCCTTTCACCGGAAACAGTCTAAGAAAACATGAAAGTGGCAACGGTGGCACAGCCACATGGCACCCGAAAAATCTGAAACCTTCGTGCGCATCTATAGACCCTACTGCAACATCTGAGCATGATTTTAGCATTTCAAATTACATACCCTAGGAGGCTTTTGCCGGAAACGGTCTAAGAAAACATGAAAGTGGCAACGGTGGCACGGTTACGTGGCAGCTGAAGAATCTGAAACCTTCGTGTGCATCTACAGACCCTACTGCAACATTTGAGCATGGTTTTAGCATTTCGAATTACATACCCTAGGCACTTTTCTCCGGAAATGGTCTAAGAAAACACCAAAGTGGCAATGGTGGCATAGACACGTGGCTGCTGAAAAATCCAAAACCTTTGTGCGCATCTACAGACCCCACTGCAACATTTGAGCATGGTTTTAGCATTTCGAATTACATACCCTAGGAGCCTTTCGCCGGAAACGTTCTAAGAAAACATGAAAGTGGCAACGGTGGCACAGCCACATGGCACCTGAAAAATCTGAAACCTTCCGACACATCTACAGATCATTTAGCAACACCCTAGTGCAGTTATAGAACTCTGAATTACATAGGCTGGGATTATTCGAAAGAAATGTGAAAAATTAGCGCATTTTTCAAGTGGTTCCACAGAAGCCACCTGCTGGCACAAAACATTAAAATTGGTATTTTTGGATTGCACAGACCCTATTGAACAAGTGTAGAAAGTTACAGCGTCTCGAATTACAAAACTGGATGTACGTATGGATGGACGGAGATCACGACAATATCCCCACCTTTTTTAAAATGCGGGAATAAAAAAAGGGATTCTCTTAGCGGGATTACATAAGTGGAATTCCAAGCTCTGAAATAGCTCCTGGTGGCCTTACCATCGGCTTCCACCGTGTCTTCAACTATCTGTCCTATGATTAGCCCTATTGTATTCACCATTACTATAGTGTTCTGCCAGCCTTGTGCCATTACTACTGACTTGTAACATTACTACAGATTTGCTAACTATCTCAGTTATTTACCTCTTCCCTCAGCCAAGTCCTAGAATGTCAAAAAACCATCTATATTCTACTACGAAACCAAAAACCAAGCATACACCACACACATCCCACTACATGATCTAGCATTCCAAACTATCCATGGGACACTATAAACTATTGTGCGGTTTTATAGTACTAAGGAATAAAATAGACCTATGGGATATAGACCGTATATCCCATACTATTGAATAAAGGTCCTTACTAACCTAGCATTACACACTACCTACACCAATCCCGGCGTTAAAATACATTCAATGGGTTAGTAGTACCAGATACTAACAGTAGATTAACTGGTGTGCAGACCGTACACCATATACTACCGCACCCACTCTACTGCTTGACCTAGCATCACATACTACCCATAACATCTGTGGGCTAGCACACCATACTAGATGGATAGTAGATCCAGAAGCTAACACCAGACCAGCAGGAGCACAAACCACACACCATATACTACCGCACCAGACAACCATGCATTACTCTCACCCCTCGTCACAATACTAGCCGCACAAGCTTTACGTACTACCAAAACGAGTCATGGGATAATATGAAGCATTAGGTTGGTTGGGAGTACTAGGAGCAAACAGGACCTACAGGGGTCTATGATGCCTATACTATACTGCGATATCGGTGCGTTCGAGAAGCCCGACCATCCTTACGTCATATTAGATTGTATAGTGGACAACAACAGTGGCCAATGTTTTAATGACGTTGAGTGCGCATTATGGCGACTTCAATAGCAACGTCAACCGTTTCATGGGGAAAGCTTTCAACAAAAAGCCCACACTCCCCATCTCTTTTTCATAACATACCCCTGCTATATATGCAGTTTGGAATGGTGTCCAAATTTTGCACAGAAAACATTTGCTCTCCGCAAAGTCTGGTTCCTATGGAAATTTACCACCACCTGCTCCCTCTAGGGAATGATGAATTGTCTTATTTCCAGTTGCACAGCACATATGCACCCCCCACTCCAGAACAACTGAGTGCCCCCCCCCCCTCCCCCACATGTGATGTGGCCTAATTATTAATGCCTTCACAACTTAAAAATTATGGACACATATGGACTCAGAGTCAAGGAAATTGCGTTTGTCTCGAATTTCAATTTTTTCCATTGAGGGGGGGGGGGGGGGGGGGGGTGTCCCCTTCTTGTGCTCGCCTTCCATCTCACCGGTACGTGGCTCGGATGATGCTGCGCATCCTATTCTGTATACCGACTAGTACTTCAGCGATCTGAACATAGCAGTTACCCCCTTCGTAGGGTGAAGAGGTAGCCGTTATGTTCAGATTGCTGAATTAGTCCTGCTAGATATTACTCTCGCACCCCCCACCCCCCCCCCCCCCACCCCCTCCCCCAACTATATCCTGGCTATGCGTCTGCTTATTTTGCGCCATCGCAAGGCCTAACCCTTATTTCTTTATTTTGATATATTTCTTTCATTTGGCATATTCGTCATTTGGGAGGGGGCAGTGGTTTGGTTACCCCTCAGTCCCTTTGGTGATGAACTGAACTACTTTTTTCTTGGTTGAAGGTGGGATCGTGGGAAGGATATAAATTTTTACATCAATTTTACATCAACGTTCGTTGTATTTAGGCCCTATGTCTAAAAACCCAAAACAATTCCATGATGGCCAACAATCATAAGGACAAGTCCATTGGAGGTTTGTGTTCGGAATTCAAAACACCATCACTGGATCAAAAGGCACTTTCTGACCTTGTGTTTTAAAGAGTAATCAGGCCTAAATGACTTCAAAATTTAACCTAGAGAGTAGTTGTAGGCCCATTTTATCACTCTTACACAATCGTATAAAGATAAAGGCAAAACCCGAGAAAGGTTGCCAACATAGGCCAAATGGTAATAGATATGAAAAAGCAGTGTAGCTGTCTTATAAACTGCATAAGTGGTGATTAAGTAAATAGCCCATCCAAAAGAATGCAACTCACAAGGGAAACCGGCTATCTTCAATCAGCCCCATTAAGTAGTTGTTAAAATTGGAGCCTCATAGGTGCTGCCGGGTGGGATAGGAGATTGTGGCGGAGTCAGGCTGACAACGAACCCCCTTTTACGTTTTTTTTTTTCTAAAACGAAGAATGTTAATAAATCACCAAAGTCCACCAGAGAGCTCCTTTTAATACTAAATTTAAAAATTTCCCCGGGGAAAATGTCTCGCCCCCTCCAGTATGATCATGCCTTCGGCAATCACGACAAATTCCTTCGCAGAGGGGCGAAAAAGCCAAGTCCCAATGAGCCGGAGAGCTGAAAAAGCCAGGGTACGAACAAACCAAGGCTCAAAAGAACCAAGGTTCGAATAAGCCGGATACCCTTGGGCAACTGCCAAACCCTTGGTGTACCCGTTTCATCAAAGTCGAACCCCTTTTGAAATATCAATTGTCATGGTGACTCCCATGGGCCCAGATACAACGAACGTTGGTGAAAAAATTGAGTCTACTCCAACGCAACGGGTGCCCTTCCCACTACGGCACAGGGGTCGTTTCAAACAATGATTCTGGAATAAAATAATATTATAAAATCCAGTTATGCTTATTTTACAATATTATTTTATTCCTGGATCATTGTTTGAAACGAACCTCTGTACTCCCACGGTCCCGATCATGAACAAGTCAGAATAAAAGCATCAGTAGGATTGGCCAAACAAAACATGAATTACTTGATTGGTTGCAATGATCACAAATATTTTATGGCATATGTTGTATGTCGTACATCCTATCTCGCATGTCGAATGCCGGTCCTGGATTTACAAGTTTTAAAGGTATTTTCTGATTAGCTGCTATTTATAGTAACTAGGTGCAATGGTAATTTTCTGATTGGCTAGAAACAAAACGCATGTTGAACTTATATCTCCATTTTAGGTAATCAGGTCACCTTGTTTCCCTTTATAGAATTATGCGTTGGACGTGTAATTTTTGTCGATGCACCTGTATTTTATAATTGCAACAGTATTTTGAAATGTAGGTGCACCTGTAAAAAAAGAAAATACACTTCAGTGTATCTATATGTCGAACGTATAAATTATACGATGGACATGTAATTTAATATACGATGGACGTATAATTTGTAGGTGCACCGCTAAATTTTATAGGGGCACCGGTATTTGAAAATAGTGTTGCAACTGTAATATCCAGGTGCAATGATAAAAAATATACGTCGGACGTGTATTTTCAGAAAATTATACGTTTAACTTATATTTTGACGAGGAAAATATACGATGGACGTACATTTTATTCTAAAATATATATACGTTGGACGTGTAATTTTTATCGATGCACCCGGATTTTATAGTTGGAGCGGCATTTTGAAATGGAGGGTCAACTAGAATAATTTACAGGTGCACCGCTAATTTCTACGGAAAATACACGTCCATTGTATACTTATCCGTAGGACGTATAAATATACGTTGGACGTGGATTTTAATATACCATGAACGTATAATTTATAGGTTCACCGCTAAATTTTACAGGTGCACCTGAAAAATCCAGTTGCAACGATAAATAATTATACGTCGGACGTGTTTTTCAGGGGAAATATACGTTGGACATGTATTTTGACCGAAAAAATATACGATGGACATGTATTTTGTCAGAAATGTACGTTGGACGTGTAAATTTTATCGATGCACCTGGAATTTACAGTTGCAACGGTATTTTGAAATGTAGGTGCACCTGGAAAAAATGTAGGTGCATTGCTATTTTTCTCTTAGAAACACACATCCGACGTGTATCTATACGTTGGACATATAAAATATACGATGGACGTGTAATTCAAAAAACGTTGGACGTATGAATTATAGGTGCACTGCTAAATTTTATAGGTGCACCTGTATTGAGAAATAGCGTTGCAACTGAAAAATCCAGGTGCACCGATAAAAAATATACGCCAGACATGTATTTTAATCTCATCGCGATGAAAATAGACTTTTGACTCAAATGGTACACCACACATATACCATACAATCTCTTCGTATTAGAACATAAAGTACAAAGATTCTATGAACAAACTTGAATCTCACTCACAAAAAGAGATGAATACCACATCTCAAAGCGTTGTGACTGGTGGTTAACAAGAAATTATTTTAAAATCATTTAAAGTTTCATGGACAGGGTTTTAACCCTTTACCCAATGTAATGGAAAAAACCAGCCAGCGCTATTCACAAAATTCACCATCCAATTTTTATTACTTTTTCTTTTTTATGTCACAAAAGCATAGCTTATGACCTCTCATTGGAACAATCGATGAGCTTGTTCCAATGAGGGGTCATAAGCAATGTTTTTGATGCAAAAAATAAAAAAATTAGTGCTTTAAGAATTTTATTTGCAAGTGTTGTCTGTTTTTCATGTTAGGTAAAGAGTTAAATTATGGGGGTTAATATCATCAATCATTCCAAAACATTCGAAAGGTGGAAGTAACATCACCGCCTAGATTTGCGCAAAATGCCCGGTTAATTTTTGAAACTGTACATAACTCCTGTTTTCATCCAACCAATAACATCATACCACACCCCGATTTGAATTGAGGAAAATTACAAGAAAGTGGTCGTCACCTATATATATGCATGAAAATAGTCTAACCAGAACTATACTTGCAGGTGCAAGGCTGCCAAAGGTGACGATCATGCATACCCAGTTTCAAAAGAATTAATCTATATACCTCAGAGGAAAAAAATAATCCACCAGCAACTATAATCGCAGGTGCACAGATTCACATGGTGGTGAACATGTGTGCCAAGTTTCTAAAGAATTGGATCATAATCCTCAGAAAAAATCTGCAGACAAAATTCAGATTGATGTGGGGGGGGGGGGGGGGCGATGAGGGGGTGGGAGGGGGTCATTGGATTTTTTCCAAACACTAGGTGGGGGTGGGTGGGTGGTCTGTCGGTTTGAAAAACTGATTTTTTCCGACTGTGTCAGACTGTGTCAAATTTTTTCCTAGAGCCATTTTTCAAGTAAATAGGTATCTAAAACTGGCAAGAAAGGCTTTGCAATTGCTATTACGTGTAATACATCCCTTTAGCGCAGTTTGTATGGAATGTGGGGCTGAGCATTGGGCATTATGTATGTTTATGCAACACTATCTGGGTCGTCTGACTGGAATCCAAGAACACTTGTTCTAAGTTTTTCTTGCAGTATATCAGCATACTGTCAGTTTGGAAAGAGAATTTCGACGCAATAAGTAATTTGAAACATTCATATTAAATAATGAATATAAAATTAATGACTAGAGCTATAACTTGAAGCCAACTTGAAACCATCACAGAAGCCATCTGTGTGGATGTCATTTGAAAAAAACAACTTTGTTAATTCTCTTTTGAATTAGTTCTCTGGACACGATGCAAATCTTTTCTCTGAAGGAAAAGGACCTTAACACATTGTGTTAATGACCTTTTCTTTCGGAGAAAAGTCTCAACATCATGATACTTTTTGCAACAGAAAAAGCTAAATTTAATGATTGTGTTTATACCAAAATGTCCTACTGTGTGTAACAAGAGTAAACTTAGGCAAGATTGGGGTTCTTCCCCAATGCCTGAAGAACTGTAAATAGACTTAACTCTTTCACTACTGGTGCTTGTGGATGGACTGATCCATATCGGTATACAACTGCAGTCTGGGAAATCACACAAAAGGGTTGATCAACTTAAAATGTGATATCTGCTGACTTTAAGGCAGCAGATCAGAGCAGATATCAAATTTTAAGTTGTCCACTCTGGTTCACCCAGCTAATTCACCCCTTAAACTTTTAACTAGTTTATTTGTTACCATATGTGACGTTGAAGCATAGCATGATGCCACCAGTAGGGAAAGAGTTAAACACACATCCCAACCCCATTTCCCAGCTATTCAGTCTGAAAAACAATATTAACAGATCTTAATTTATCTTTTTCTTACGGTGCTATAATAGTAATGGAATTCAGTTTACTTTCAAATTCTGAAGTTTGATATTCCATAAATATAAATGAAATATACATATATTATACATCATAACAGGTTAGAAAATAGGTTATTTTCATGAATTGAGGGGGTGGGTACTCCTTGGCAAAATGGAAAAAAAATTTTTTCAGGGGTGGTGGGTATCAAGAGACCGTAAAAAAAAATTTTTCAGCCTAGTGTTGGCAATTTTTTTTCCTGACCCCCCTGGACCCCCCCCTCCCCTCCCTGACTGATGAGGCAAAGTATTCCAAGTCAAAAAGGGATATAACTCTGGCAAACATAGTCCAATTGGAACTATAATCGCACATGCACAGGTTCACATGGTGGTAAACAGCATTTCAAAAAGGGGCATAACTCTGGCAAAAATAGAACTACCTGAAGTATAATCGCACAAGCACAGGTTCCAATTGTGGTGAACATGCATACCAACTTTCGAAGGGAATGGCCATTGAACAGCCAAGAGAATCTACAGACAAAAACAAGCCAAGACCAATACCGGGTCTGGACCTGCGTCGCTGCATGCAAAGTATCGGCAAACAGGAAGCGGCTGCACGGCAGATCTGAAAATTAGATACACGATACAACTCATCATTATGAAGCACCAGACCACATATAAAATCATTCCCTTTCATAGAAGCCAAGAAAACTTTGACGGAAGAAGTGTTTTTGACGGACTGACGGATGGACAGAGTCGAGTGGTTACTAGACCTGTTCTGCAGCTGGCGACGCAGGTAAAAAAATAGACGGATGACCGACAACACGTTTACACAAAACAACACTATATTGTTTTATCTGTACTTCAGAATATTTTTAGATGACCATGACTTCGTAAAAGGAACCAACTAAAGTTGCACAGTGTTCTTCAAAAACAGTTATTTCAATGGGATTTCTGTGTGGAATGTTATGCAGACAAGGTTGTAAAATACTGAAGTATGCCATCAATTCAGAAATGTTCATGCCACGTTATGTTTGCACAATACAGAAACAGTTTTTGTAAAAGGAATATAGTAAAAATAAAAATGAAAAGTGTAACGACACTGATCTAACCCCACCTAGATCTTGCTGTGCAGGCACTCTTGGCACGAACTCACTAAAAATGAGTTCCAGTCGACAGAGCCTCATCGCAGAAGTCAAACAAGATCCAGCCATATACAAACTTGTTGTCGAGGGGTTTCTACAGGTTCGTTTAAAGAGAAATTGATTAAATTAATCACCTAAAATCTTTCACAAATGCCAACACGGCCCTGACACCCCTTTTTTCGCCGTTGCTCCCGGACCTGACCCAATTACAAGAAATGAGTTCGGGCCAACAGCCACGCCGCAAAAGTTATCCATAGGCAAGTCCTAAACATCGGTAAATTTTAAAAGGGCAGGATTCATGAATATTCAAAAAGGCTCGTTGTAAGGGTTAGAAGCTACAAAAGGAAAATCATCACAAATGTTGAACGAATTAATTGAATGTATTAATGATTTTATTTTACAAAAGTTTTCTTCCCCTTCTTTACATTCTACATTGGATGACGTATATGGAATTCTACTTATACATAATTGATATTTCTCTTTTACATCAACTGTTTCACTTTACAAGTGAAAACAACATATCACTTTGATAATATTAGCTCTACAAGCCATAACCACCAATTCGCTCATCAAATCCCTTTTTCCCCGGCAAAGGACTTATATAGCAACATTTAGTCTTATTATATAGATATAAATCGGTTGCTACCGCGCCCTATCTAAAGAGGGGGGAAGCTCTCCTAAGTCGGAATCCAGGTTCCAATCCTTCAAAAATTCAGAAGAATTGCTCAACAAAAATACTTACAATTCTTCACAAGGCTACTACCCTTGGCTAAAGAAGGGGAGCTCTTCATAAGTCGGTACCAAAAGTCCTACCACCCAAAACTACCGGCGGAAGGGTTACGTTAACAATCGTATAACACATATTTCCGAATCAATAGATATTCATTCTAAATCCCTCACGCTCATAACGCATCAATTAGGTTGTTGTATCGAACAGCCTGACTGTCATATTTCCTATTCTACCCCCTTAAATAACTTATTGAAGGGTAGAATATACTATTTACTATAATTGTAAAATTCCATAAAGTTATCAGATGGAAATGGAGGGGAGGGGGAGGGGGTCCAAATTTAACGACCCACCGAAACCCGTCGCATACCGAAATTCATCGATTAGACCGAGACATCGGGACTAATCGTAAATATCCAGGCACAGGACGAGGATCAAAAGTCCATGTTAAAATGACCGGCCCCGGCGGGGAGTTAATCCGAAGGAGAGCAAAAATAAAACAACTTACCCCGAAGAAGATCCAAAATGTTCTCCTCAGAATCAAAATTCAAACCAGGTTATATCATCTCTCAGCTCACCAAAAATTTGTGCAGGATCATATCGATTGCGGCACGAGCTAGTTCAAATCAACTATACAACACAAATTTTGACCCACTTTTATAACTCTCAGTAATGTGTGCAAGATCTTAAGGCCACCACACAGAAATTTAATATTTTCCATAACAAAGCGACTAATTCGCCTCCACACATCAGAGATGTGCACACACCCATACACATATATATGTAAGTATATACATATATACTAATAGGTATGTGTGCACACATCATATGCATGGTAATTTTCTTTCTTACACCACCCCCACCCCAAGGTTCAATGCCCCCGTTGAAAAAAGACAAAAAGGGGAAGATATGTACAGTTCCTTCGTAAATAAAAATACCAAAAGAAAAAAAAAAAACCCTCTAATACTGAGTATTAGATATTATTGTGTGGTTCCTCATAAGACAATTACAATTGATTAAATAATAATTTTTCAACAAATGCCACATTAGATAAGGCTATCGAAAACCAGTACTGCCTGAAGCCGACTTTGTCATGCTGCAGGAGGTTGAAATTGTCAGATATGGGCCCATTCAAACATAAATCAACAACACTTATTTCTATAGACCCACACAGAACTCCCAGCATAGACATTAACGATTTTATTCCAATAATTTAACCGGAAGAGAAAAAAAAATATAACTCTTTCATTTCTTAGATGAAAGTTCCCCTGGAACTTAATCATTCTTTGAATGTAAGCTTTTTAAAATATTTTCAAGCTTATGGATACTTCAGTGCTCATTCTGGTAATAACTTTCAACTAGAGGAGCTTTGTTCCTCCAAGACTGAAACAATATGTTTTACATATGAAAACTGGCCCAAGTCATTCAAATGTACCCCGTCTCCAGAAAAATGCCTACGGGACACCTTAAATAAAGGCTTAAAAACAACATTTGGGCCTGAAGAGTTTTATAGAACTGGTTAACAGCAACCCTTCTCAATTCATACAGGGTGCTAGACACTCTGTTCTTCATTCGAGGGAATAAACCCATTAAGATTATTTTTTTAACGCCTTGGCGAAAAAAACAGTTAAGTCTTTCAACGTCAAGTTTATACTGTCCAAGATAGAAGACGTTACTATCTACGTCATTTTCACCAATTTGCATCAACACAGTCTCTGCACCAATAACACATGTGGATGTCAATTGTTGAAGTCTGGCTCCAGGGATTCCATGTATGGCGACTGCTTCTAAACGATCAGGCAGCTTTTCTATCCCTCCAATTCTTCTCACAAATGAATGACCCAACAACATCTCCATTGTGCTATAAGGAAAAAATTACACAGAGAACAGTATCTAGATTCACAATATTATTTTTCCACAAAAGATTATACAATCATTTCCTTAAATGAAATGAGGAACCAACATAAAAGAAAAAAAAAAGAAAAATGTTCATAATTTCCCGTCAGATAGTTCTCTTGACCAAGCTGACCCGTTTATTAATTTTGATTACTACCACGGACACATCGCTCACGAAATATTCTATCATAATAGCTACCGGTAGCTTAACTTCCATAACTCTTATATTCACGAAACATACCCTAGCGCATAACTCTCACTTCCCTTCCTACACACACATACGAACCCCCCCCCCCCCCCAAATAATAAAACCAACCCTCTTGCGCACCGAATCGCAAAAATGAACCGGTCAGCGGGCTCAAGAATGATCTTGACGGGTATAAAAAAAAGGGGGCAACCACACTTGCATTTGTACCATCTATGATCAATCTAGTCTGAAGGTATCGTCACAGGGGCTATCGGGAAATAGCCCCATGGCGATACCCTGAAACATTTACACAAAATTTTACTTTCCAAAACCCATCTCAAGCGGCAATCCCCAACGCCAGGGAAATGATGCAATTACAATAAAAGAAAAAAAAAATTATTACAATACAAGCCAACACAGCTCATATAACAAATCAATAGCTCATATATTTAATTATTTACAAGTTATAACACTTTGGTATCACCATAGATACCCAACAAAGGTAATTCTAAGTCGAAGGCCGATTTATAAGCGCAAAATTTAAAACTCGAATAATTCTAAATATCTATCGCGCTTAATCACAAAATTTACACATCAAGCCCACGTGAACCGCCAACCTAACGTACAATGTCAAGTGGTTTGCCAAAAAGAAAAAAAAAATTCAAGAAAAGGAAAAAAGAAAAAAGAATAAATAATAAATAGAATACAAAGTCTTGAGAACCTAGTCAGCGCGGTCGCCGAAGGAAATGACCATGCCTACTAGTTGGACCTTCATCGAGGATCGCGTCCTCCTCCCCAGGACTCTCCACCGAGGACCGGTCTAAATTATTTCCACTAGGATCATCAGGTGTGGGACACATGGGGGCACCCATATTCGAATTAGCCACATCTGACTTACGGCTGTAACATTTCTTCAATTGGTTAAAATGTACAACCTGTGGTTTACCTCCTCCGACGCGAACCACAAGATAATTTGCGTCCGAGAGTTTGCTTTTGATAATATAGGGACCAACCCAAAATTTTGCAAATTTTGAGGTTTGGCCTTTATTCACCCTAGGTAAATAAAGCCAAACCTTATCACCAACGGTCAAAGGTTTGCCGAAAACTCGTTTGTCGTAAATTTTCTTTCTTCTTTTAATCTCAGAATCACATTTCGCCGAAACTAACTGGAAAATTTGGGCTAGACGACTCTCTAATTCACTAACATACTGAGAGGGAGCCCAATCCCTATCAGGAGTTCTACCAGCAATTAATTCTGTAGGTAAAGTAATTTCCTTACCAAACATGATACTAAAGGGGGTGAACCCAGTAGTCTCATGTTTGGCGCTCCTATAGGCCATCATGGCGAATGGGAGATAATATTCCCAGTCGCCGTGATTGTCCTCTACAAAGCAGGCTAACATAGACGCTAAAGTTATATTAAACCTCTCAACTTGGCCATCACTTTGAGGCATATAAGGAGAGGTACGAGTCTTCTTAATCTGAAAATAGCGACAAACTTCTTGAAATAGATCTGACTCAAAATTCGATCCCTGATCTGAATGTATGAATTTCGGCATACCATACCGACTAATCCATTCTCAAATCACCACATCGGCTACTGTACTTGCCCTTTGATTCAGGATAGCAAAAGGCTCCGTCCACTTGGAAAAATAGTCCGATATAACCAAAATATAAATATTGCCCTGAACAGACTTGGGTAATGGCCCTAAGATGTCTAAAGCAATTCGTTCCATAGGGTCCGACACTTTATCTGTTACCATGGGAGCTTGACTGGCCTTGCCCGGCGGCTTACGACGCTGACAACTCGGACAAGACTGAACCCAAAGTTCTACAAACCGCTCTCGAATTTTTGAATATGTCTTATGGACACCCAAATGTGCACCCACTAAAGAATCATGATGCTCCTTACATACCTGACTTCTTAAGTCTTTTGGGACCACCCACAAAATTTTACTGGGGGTCCCTATTTGTGTCCACTCTCGAAAAAGAATGTCATTTTCCATAAAAAATTGTTCCCACTGACTCACGTACTTCTGAAGCTCCGGGGGTTCTCCTTTTAATTTATCAAGACTAGGTTTCTCTCCTTTTAGTTTAATTTCGAGAAATCTTTTAATAACGGGATCAGCCCGCTGATTTTCCTTAGTCAATTTAATTCTTTAATTCCAGACTCAAACTCTACAGTATTAATATCATTTTTATTACAGGAAGGAATCCTACTCAGCGCATCTGCATTTTTATGCTGTTCACCACGACAGTGAATCGTCGTGAATTCGAATCCACTGAGGTATTCCAGCCAACATGCCACCTGCCCAACAGGTTCCTTAAAATTAAACAACCACTGCAAAGACCCGTGGTCAGTTCGCAGCGTAAAATGCTTACCAATGAGAAAATGTCAAAAATGTTTAACACTTTTAATCACAGCTAATAGTTCTTTCCGGGTAACACTATAATTTTTCTCCTGCTGGGAATGAGCTTTACTGAAATAAGCTATCACTCGCTCCTTGCCCTCTATAATTTGAGACAAAACTGCGCCAGAGGCAAAATCACTCGAATCCGTATCGAGAATAAATTCATACTCGAAATTTGGGTAAGCCAAAATTGGGCTCTGACACAATTTGTCTTTTAATACATCAAAAGCTTTTTGTTGGGCCTCGCCCCAGACAAACTTCTCGTTCTTACGAGTTAACTTGGTTAAGGGACTAGCCAAAGTGGAAAAATGAGGCACAAATTTCCAATAATACGCAGATAAACCGACAAAACTCCGAAGATCTTTCAAGCAAGTCGGAACAGGCCAATCTTTTACACGCGCAATTTTCTCCGGGTCAGCTGACACACCCGACGCGGAAACAATGTGACCTAAATAAGAGACCTGACGTCTAAATAACGCACACTTGGAGGGTTTCAATTTTAACCCTGCGGATCTTATTCTGCTAAAAACTTCTTGTAATCGTTCAATATGTTCCTGGAAAGACCACGCATATATGATGACGTCATCAAGATATAAGGCAGGTTTTCCAGTGTAACCCTTTTAGTATAAGCTCCATGAGTCTCTCGAAGGATCCAGGGGCCCCACAGAGCCCAAATGGGAGGACTGTGAATTGATAAAGCCCAACACCAGTAGTAAAGGCCGTTTTCTCTTGGGCATCAGGAGTCAACTCCATTTGCCAATACCCAGAAGCCAAATTTAAGGTAGAAAACCACTGTGCCCCCGCCATACCCTCTAAACTCTCATCTATATGGGGCAGGGGATAGGCATCTTTTTTTGTAATGGCATTTAATTTACGATAGTCCACACAAAAATGAAAACTATTGTCTTTCATTTTAACTAAAACTATGGGAGCCGCCCACGGACTAGAAGAAGGCTAAATTACCCCCTGCTTGAGCATAGCTTCTATCTGCTGCTCTACCTCGCACTTTTTATGAAAAGGGAGCCGATACGCCCGCTGCTTAATAGGAAGATGGTCACCCGTACAAATATTATGCTGAATGAGATCAGTGCGGCCCAAATCACTTTCAAACTGTATAAATACGTCGTGATTCTTTTCTAAAAACTCATTGGCCTGTTCCACTTGAACACTAGTCAATGCCTCTCTGTCATAAGTTTGTGACAGGGAGAACTTCCCATTATCTGAAGGGGAGATCTCATTAGGTTGTTCATCCAAAATTTCAACATTCTCAAGAACAGCCACAGATTCACCACCTTTTAACTTTTGTGCAGCCTGAGAAACATTTATTAATCTGACAGGAACTTCCGGTTGACTAACATCAACAATACTCCGTCCCAGCATTAATCCATGATGATTTTTCATAAACCCTGGGTCGGGTTCACACAAACTCTGTCCTGTTGGTGGACCGTCAATACGACCCTTCATGACAACTTCCGAAAAGGGAGGTACTGTCAATCCCTCAATCAGCAATACATGAATTTGATTATTTTCATTCAAAAACTCAAGGAAAAATTTAACCCCTAAAATCGTAATAGTTTTGTCTGGTAAGGAGATCACTGAATTAGTTCTATTCATAAAATCAATTCCCAAGATTGCATCAAACGCAAAATCGATCACAAAAAAAGTTTGTACACATTGATACTTACCAACAGCTACAGGTAAATCAATTAACCCTTTTAAATCAAGGGGCTGCCCATTAGCCCCCAAAACACAAGGAGCCTCTCTAACTCGAGACTGCTCAATACCCAAAATATCATATAACACTCTTGTACTGATTAAGCTCACCGCCGAACCAGTATCCAGTAGGAACTTAACATTTTCATTCAAGACTTTAAGAGTCAGATAACTATGACCAATACTCTCAGGTGGGAGGGTCCTTTCTGTCATAGACTGAGGTTCGACCCCTACCCCAGTCTTTACTCGTTTAAACCATTGTCTAAACCAGACTTGTGGGACCAATCACCTTTACCTCTACCTCTATTCCTACCTCTACCTCCTCCATTTCCACAACTACCTCGGCCCCGACGACCTCTATAAAAATTATTACCGTCCTGACCTCGACCCTGACTGAAAACTTCGTCCCGTAATGTATTCTGCTCAATCTGCATCTCTCTCAATTGTTCCTGCAAACTTTCCACCGCCTGGGTTAATGCACCGATTCCATTCGAAACCTCCGATTCTCCAACTACACCAACCGAAGAAGGTACCTCTACCTTCTTATATGATTCCTCATCTAAAGCAGAGAGCACTGCCCCATCAAGGGTCTCAGGCTTAGCCCTCTAACTTCATTATCCGTCAACGCGGAAATAAAGCTATCCTTCGCCAAATCGTCCCTAACCTCTTGGGGAATCCCTGGATACGCCTTTCTTACTAAGCGCCTAATACTTCCCGCTAACTCAGGCAAAGTCTCCCGCTGCGACCTATGTCTGGATCTTAATTGGGCCCTATATATTGCAGTACCCTTAAATGGATCAAAACGATCGTGCAAACTCTGCATAACTCTATGAGAATTAGATTTAATTTCCGGGTCCAAATCTTCATAAAACTGTAGGGCGGCACCCCTCAAGGACACCACTAAAAATTGACGAGCCCGGTCTTCCGACCACTGGTTAATCCCAACACATTTCTCAAAATGGGATAACCAATCAGCTACACTGGTGGTTCCATTAAAAGTATCCGGCGAAACAATCGGTTTACGCGGATAAGCTTGCTCACCACACCTATCATCTGACGGTATAACTCTTTCTCCACGCTGCTGTCTGGGCAAACTCGATACTTTCTGATTTTCCCCCAAAATTTGGTTATGTTGGGCCACCCTGGACGCTTTCGCCATAGCACCCGCGCGCCCAGCTGAAATTCGACATGCAGTTAAACTTGCCGAAACCGCCCTAGGTGTATTAATCATTGCAGAGTAATCCTCCGTTTGGTCGCACAATTCAATAATAGAATTCTGCAAATCGTCACTCAACTGTTGGCATTTCAAAATAGTCGCATCAACCTTACTAAGTTTTCTCTCAGGAGTAGGATCAGGAGTAGGGGGAACATTCTGAAATTCCTTAGGCCTAGCACCTCTGCCCGTTAAATCAGCGGTCAGAGCTTTCGAGGCATACATATAATCATCCAACTCATGACTAATTCCAGTAGCCATCTTTTAAAAAAAAAAAAAAAAATATAGTTTATCCTATTAATTTAAATCTAATCAATGTAAAATTTATCGTGTCGGCGACGCCAAAAATCTGTAACGACACTGATCTAACCCCGCCTAGATCTTGCTGCACAGGCACTCTCGGCAAAACTCACTAAAAATGAGTTCCAGTCGACAGAGCCTCACCGCAGAAGTCAAACAAGATCCAGCCGTATACAAACTTGTTGTCGAGGGGTTTCTACAGGTTCGTTTAAAGAGAAATTGATTAAATTAATCACCTAAAATCTTTCACAAATGCCAACACGGCCCTGACACCCCTTTTTGCGCTGTTGCTCCCGGACAGGACCCAATTACAAGAAATGAGTTCGGGCCAACAGCCACGCCGCAAAAGTTATCCATAGGCAAGTCCTAAACATCGGTAAATTTTAAAAGGGCAGGATTCATGAATATTCAAAAAGGCTCGTTATAAGGGTTAGAAGCTACAAAAGGAATCATCACAAATGTTGAACGAATTAATTGAATGTATTAATGATTTTATTTTACAAAAGTTTTCTTCCCCTTCTTTACATTCTACATTGGATGACGTATATGGAATTCTACTTATACATAATTGATATTTCTCTTTTACATCAACTGTTTCACTTTACAAGTGAAAACAAAATATCACTTTGATAATATTAGCTCTACAAGCCATAACCACCAATTCGCTCATCAAATCCCTTTTTCCCTGGCAAAGGACTTATATAGCAACATTTAGTCTTATTATATAGATATAAATCGGTTGCTACCGCACCCTATCTAAAGAGGGGGGAAGCTCTCCTAAGTCGGAATCCAGGTTCCAATCCTTCAAAAATTCAGAAGAATTGCTCAACAAAAATACTTACAATTCTTCACAAGGCTACTACCCTTGGCTAAAGAAGGGGAGCTCTTCATAAGTCGGTACCAAAAGTCCTACCACCCGAAACTACCGGCGGAAGGGTTACGTTAACAATCGTATAAGACATATTTCCAAATCGATAGATATTCATTCTAAATCCCTCACGCTCATAACGCATCAATTAGGTTGTTGTATCGAACAGCCTGACTGTCATATTTCCTATTCTACCCCCTTAAATAACTTATTGAAGGGTAAAATATACTATTTACTATAATTGTAAAATTCCATAAAGTTATCAGATGGAAACGGAGGGGGGGGGGGGGGGAGGGTTCCAAATTTAACGACCCACCGAAACCCGTCACATACCGAAATTCATCGATTAGACCGAGACATCGGGACTAATCGTAAATATCCAGGCACAGGACGAGGATCAAAAGTCCATGTTAAAATGACCGGCCCTGGCGGGGAGTTAATCCGAAGGAGAGCAAAAATAAAACAACTTACCCCAAGAAGATCAAAAATGTTCTCCTCAGAATCAAAATTCAAACCAGGTTATATCATCTCTCAGCTCACCAAAAATTCGTGCAGGATCATATCGATTGCGGCACGAGCTAGTTCAAATCAAGTGTACAACACGAATTTTGACCCACTTTTATAACTCTCAGTAATGTGTGCAAGATCTTAAGGCCACCACATAGAAATTTAATATGCATGGTAATTTTCTTTCTTACAGAAGTTGTAACAAATCCACCGATTAGTCGATCCAGTATATATACGGATCCATTTTTGTGGTTTTCCTAGTCAACTGAATTAAGCTAAGAATTCAGTACCGCATGATCTGGGTCAATTATTATCTCAATATACACATGCTAAATAATCAGCACCAATTTTAGACTCTGTTTTTTCTACAGTGGCCTGGCAATGTTCACAAGGAATGTGCTCACATGAGAAAGTCCAACATATACTTCAGTGAAATTAAATCCAACCTCGAGGTGCATAACTGAGAGCAAGCTCTCAAAAAATCAATGACCCACACCTGAAGGGGGGGGGGGGGGGGGGGGGGGGGGGTGATTACAGGCTACCAGTGACAATTTAATCCATTAATGGAGAAGCTGACGAAATATATTCATAGAGGCAGGTTATTATTCTTTTCAGATGTTGTGTTTCTCACTCTACGAATGTCAATGATTTTAGTTCTACAACAAATGCATATCTGGTGGTGCCTTTGATGTACGTCGGGTTCACACATTTTTCAAACTTCACATACCATATCTACTTTTTAGTATACTCTGCTGTTGTCTGACAATATTCACATTTGAAAGTGAAGGAGAGCCTTCATGAAACAAAATCCATCCAGAGAGAGCACAACAAACACCACTGAGAAACAAACTGTGTCCACACACATAATAACACACAGTATGTTTGCAGAATTGATGTCCAACATTCAGTCAGTTAATTATAGCCACATGCGTCAATGGATGATTCTTTTCAGCATGCTGAAATTCTTCCTGAAAGCCCAGTAAATACAGGTCTCAGTTTTGAGCTGAATGCCTTTTGACGTCCCAAACCATTGATAACAATAAACAGGAAATATATTCCTTGATGAGGCATATTTTTTTTCTCTCTCCTTCTGTTCCCTTCTTGCTAAACCCATGCCAACCATTTCGGATCTCCAAGGAAAAATGCGTAATGTCTGTCAATTTTCACACCAGCTAAATGCCTGGTGACGTCCACAATCATTGATAACAATAATCAGGAAATATATTCCTTGATGAGGCATGTTGTTATTTTTCTCTCTCCTGGTGGAACCTTCTTGCTAAACCCATGGCAACCATTTCAGTTCTCTAAGGAGAGAATGTGTGATGTCTGTCAGTGCAGTTATAGTTTCCATTGAGGTCTTGGTATTTCCAGTAAGCCTTTCATCTTCTGCATTGAATACAAGCGAGGCTTCCATAATTTTCTCACCACCTGAATGTCTGCTGACGTACTAAGCCATTCAAAACAATTAGGAAATATATTCCTTGATGAGGCATATTATTTTTCTCTCTCCATCTGGACCCTTTTTGGTAAACCCTGGCAACCATTTCAGTTCTCCAAGTTAAAAATGCGAAATGTCTGTCAGTCAGGTTATAGTTTCCACTGAGGTCTTGATATTCCCAGTAAGCCTTTCATCTTTTGCTTTGAATACAATCTAGGCTTCCATAACTTTATATAAATAATGTATGTGGCCTCATTATTAGCAACTCAGCAAAAATTCAAGATGACACAAATCCAGCTTCTGAAAATGAATTACGGCCTTTTTCAACCTTGACAGATTCTTTCATGAGCATAATTCCACCCTGTAAGCCCAATGCATATAGGTGTCCACTTCCTGTTGCTCAGCCTGGGGCTCCCTTAACCCCTTCAAACTGTTATGCATAAATATTTCAATAAAAGGAAAACATTCGCAGTTGACGAGCAAAGAAAATAAATACTAAACTGGGATGGGGATCAGTAATAATTTTATCCTGTAGGGCTGAAGGATTAAATAATTACTGAACCTTTCTACAAATACAACAAAGCGGCATCCATCATTTACCTGATGACACTTGTACATAATCTTATACCATCCATCAAATCAGCATTGAGAGTGAGAATAGTAATTTAATCTATTGATTTCAGCATTGGCAGTTTAATCCATCCTAGCAATAAGGAAATATATTCCTAGATTAGGTTGGTTATTATTCTTCTCAGATGTTGTCCATTCTGACTACTCTCTTAGCAACCATATTAAGTTTTCTAATAGAAGCAACCCTGCCAATGATAAAAGAGGCCCTTGGCAGATGTGGTTTTCATTCCTTTTTCAAACTTTCCACATATCATATTTTTGCCTTCCATTTTGTATACTCTTTTCTTGTCTCACAATATTCACATTGAATGTGTATGGATGAGACTTGCAACTGTCGCACCCTCATGAAACAAAATACATCAACAGAGAGTATGAAGAACACACTTGTGAAACAAAATCTGCCCAGACAAATAACAGTATCTTTACAAAATTGATGTCCAACATCTGGTCAGGTAATTACGGCCAACTGCATCATTGGATGATTCTTTTCAGTTTGCTGAAATTCTTCCTGGAAGAGAAGAAAATACAGGTCTCAGTTTTGAGCTGAATGCCTGGTGACGTCCTAAGCCACTGATAACAATAATCAGGAAACATATTCCTTGATGAGACATATTGTTATATTTCTCTCTCCTTCTGTCCCTCCTTGCTAAACCCATGTCAACCATTTCAGTTCCCCAAGGAAAGAATTTGAAATGACTGTCAGGGAGGTTATAGTTTCCACTCAGGTCTCGATATTTCCAGTAAGCCTTTCATCTTCTGCTTTGAATACAATCAAGGCTTCCATAATTTTCTCACCACCTGAATGCCTGCCGAAGTCCTAAGCCATTTATAACAATAATCAGGAAATATATTCCTTGATGAAGCATATTGTTATTTTTCTCTCTCCATCTGGTCCCCTCTTGCTCAACCCTGGCAACCATTACAGTTCTCAAAGTAAAAAATGTGTAATGTCTGTCAGTCGGGTTATAGTTTCCACTGCGGTCTGGATTTTTCCAGTAAGTCTTTCATCTTATGCTTTGAATACAATACAGGCTTCCATAATTTTATATGGAGAATGTTTGTAGCCTCATTATTAGCAACTCAGCAAAAATTCATATTCTCTCAAATCCTGCATCTGTAAACTGCATTATGGCCTCTTTCAGCCTTGACAGATTCTTTTATGAGCATAATTCCACCCAGTAAGTCCAATGCATGCAGGTGTCCATTTCCTGATGCTCCCTTAACCCCTTCAAACTGTTATGCATAAATATTTCAATAAAAGGAAAACACTGGCAGTTGACGAGCAAAGAAAATAAACACCAAACTGGGATGGGGATCAGGAATAATTTTATCCTGTAGGGCTGAAGGATTAAATAATTACTGAAACTTACTACAAATACAACAAAGCGGCATCCATTTACCTGATGATACTTGTACATAATCTTATACCATCCATCAAATCAGCATTGAGAGTGAGAATAGTAATTTAATCCATTGATTTATAGTTCAGCATTGGCAGTTTAATCCATCGTAGCAATAAGGAAATATATTCCTAGATCAGGCAGGTTATTGTTCTTCTCAGATGTTGTCCATTCTGACTGTTCGCATGGCAACCATATTAAGTTTTCTAATAGAAGCAACCCTGCCAATGATAAAAGAAGCCCTTGGCACATGTGGTTTTCATTCATATTTCAAACTTTCCACATGTCATATCTTCGACTTCCATTTTGTATACTCTTTTATTGTCTCACAACATTCACATTGAAGGCGTATGGATAAGACAAACAACTTTCACACCCTCAGGAAATAAAATTCAACAACAGTGAGTATGAATAACACCCTTGTGAAACAAAATCTACCCAGACAAATAACAGTATGTTTGCAGAATTGATGTCCAACATCCGATCAGTTAATTATAGCCAGCTGCATCATTGGATGATTCTTTTCAGCATGCTGAAATTCTTCCTGGAAGAGCAGCAAATACAGGTCTGTTTTGAGCTGAATGCCTGGCGACGTCCAAAGCCATTGATGACAATAATCAGGAAATATATTCCTTCATGAGGTATATTGTTATTTTTCTCTCTCCTTTTGTCCCTTCTTGCTAAACCCTTGGCAACCATTTCAGTTCCCCAAGGAAAGAATGTGTAATGTCTGTCAGTGTGGCTATAGTTTCCACTGAGGTCTTCATATTTCCAGTAAGACTTTCATCTTCTGCTTTGAATACAATATAGGCTTCCATAATTTTCTCACCAGCTGAATGGCTGGTGACCACCTAAGCCATTTATAACAATCAGAAAATGTATTCCTTGATGAGGCATATTGTTATTTTTCTCTCTCCTGGTGGAACCTTCTTGCTAAACCCATGGCAACCATTTGAGTTCTTCAAGGAAAGAATGCGCAATGTCTGTCTGTGTGGTTATAGTTTCCACTGAGGTCCTGATATTTTCGTTAAGCCTTTCATCTTCTGCTTTGAATACAATATAGGCTCCCATAATTTTCCCACTAGCTAAATGCCTGGTGAGGTCCAAGACCATTGGTAACAATAATCAGGAAATATATTTCCTGATGAGACATGTTGTTACTTTTCTCTCTCCATCTGGTCCCTTCTTGCTAAACCCATGGCAACCATTTCAGTTCTCCAAGGTGAAAATGCATGATGTCTGTCAGCCGGGTTATAGTTTCCACTGAGGTCTTGATATTTCCAGTAAGCCTTTCATCTTCTACCTTGAATACAATATAGGTTTCCATAATTTTATATGGAGAATGTTTGTGGCCTCATTATTAGCAACTAAGCATAAATTCATCTTGACTCAAATCCAGAATCTGTAAAATGCATTATGGCCTCTTTCAGCCTCGACAGATTCTTTCATGAGCATAATTTCACCATGTAAGCTCAATGCACACAGGTGTCCACTTCCTGTTGCTCAGTCTGGGGCTCCATTAACCTCTTCAAACTGTTATGCATAAATAAAGGAAAACATTGGCAGCTGACGGGAAAAGAAAATAAATACCAAACTGGGATGCGGATCAGTAATAATCTTATTCTGTAGGGCTGAAGGATTAAATAATTACTGAACCTTTCTACAAATACAACAAAGCGGCATCCATTTACCTGATGACACTTGTACATAATCTTATACCATCCATCAAATCAGCATTGAGAATAGTAATTTAATCCATTGGTTTATAGTTCAGCATTGGCAGTTTAATCCATCCTAGCAATAAGGAAATATATTCCTAGATCAGGCAGGTTATTGTTCTTCTCAGATATTGTCCATTCTGACTGCTCTCATGGCAACTATATTAAATATTCTAATAGAAGCAACCCTGCCAATGATAAGAGGCCCTTGGCATATGTGGTTTTCATTCATATTTCAAACTTTCCACATATCATATCTTCGTCTTCCATTTTGTATACTCTTTTGTTGTCTCATAATATTCAAATAGAATGTGTATGGATGAAACATACAACTTTCACACCCTCAGGAAACAAAATCCACCAACAGACAGTATGAAGAACACCCTTGTGAAACAAAAATCGGCCCAGACAAATAACAGCATGTTTGCAGAATTGATGTCCAACATCCGGTCACGTAATTATAGCCAGCTGCATCATTGGATGATTCTTTTCAGTCTGCTGAAATTCTTCCTGGAAGAGCAGCAAATACAGGTCTCAGTTTTGAGCTGAATGCCTGGAGGTGTCCTAAGCCATTGATAACAATGATCAGGAAATATATCCCTTGATGAGGCATATTGTTGCCTTCTGGTCCCTTCTTGCTAAACCCATGGCAAACATATCAGTTCTCCAAGGAAAGAATGTGTAATGTCTGTCAGTGTGGTTATAGTTTCCAATGAAGTCTTCATATTTCCAGTAAGCTTTTCATCTTCTGCTTTGAATACAATATAGGCTTCCATAATTTTATATGGAGAATGTCTGCGGCCTTAATATTAGCAACTCAGCATAAATTCATGTTTTATCAAATCCAGAATCTGTAAAATGTATTATGGCCTCTTTCAGCTGAATGCCTGCTGACATCCTAAGCCATTTATAACAATAATCGGGAAATATATTCCTTGATGAGGCATATTGTTATTTTTCTCTCTCCCGGTGGAACCTTCTTGCTAAACACATGGCAAGCATTTGAATTCTTCAAGGAAAGAATGCGTAATGTCTGTCAGTGTGGTTATAGTTTCCACTGTGGTCTTGATATTTCCGCTAAGCCATTCATCTTCCGCTTTGAATACAATATAGGCTTCCATACTTTTCCCACCAGCTAAATGCCTGGTGACATGCAGGACCATTGATAACAATAGTCAGGAAATATATTTCCTGATGAGACATGTTGTTATTTTTCTTTCTCCATCTAGTCCCTTCTTGCTAAACCCATGGCAACCATTTCAGTTCTCCAAGTTAAAAATACATGATGTCTATCAGTGGGGTTAAAGTTTCCACTGAGGTTTTGATATTTCCAGTAAGCCTTTCATCTTCTACTTTGAATACAATATAAGCTTCCATAATTTGATATGGAGAATGTTTGTGGCCTCAATATTAGCAACTCAGCATAAATTCATGTTTTAACAAATCCAACATCTGTAAAATGCATTATGGCCTCTTTCAGCCTTGACAGAATCTTTCATGAGCATAATTCCACCCTGTAAGCCCAATGCATACAGGTGTCCATTTCTTATCAACCTACCCACAATTGTTTACTACAGGCTTGCACTACAGTGGAAGTCCCTAACTCGGATAATACACTCTCTATTTTTGTCTTTCCCAAACAATTTGGGAAAGAAAAGTGGTGCAAAAGCACCAAGAAAAAATAAACCAAAACTGGGTTGAGTGCAACTGGCGCAGACCCAGTAAGGGACGCTCTCTTCCAAGTACAACTCCACGACTTCCGTTGCCAGTGTGCATATGCGTCGCTAATGACTCATTCTTTCTTTATCCGAGACACGTGAAGGATGTGTCTCCGCCATATGCATTATGAAACAGTGATAATTCAACTCGTCGATAATGGTTTTCCTGTGACCGGAATTATGGATCTGAAGATCGTATAATCACAGGACTGGTTTTATATATTCTCGTTAATATTTTCAACCACATTCTCATTGTATATTATTTACTATTCCGTTTTCACGAATGTTTTTTTCGACATCGTGTCAATGTGGTTCGACAATGAAATTTTTTGGTTGATAAATTTAATTGTTATTGGAGTTAGGTGTCAATCAGGGACTGTCTGGATGGGATTTCTTCACTCTGTTGAGGGCTGAATTTCTGTTTTTTTTCGGTCCCTGTCCGCCGTCTGGGTTCTTTCGTGTACCCACCGTTTTTTTTTTCTGCCACCTTCTCTCGTAGTTGAGGGTGTTCTTCTATTTTCTGTATCTGTTGAGTTCACCTTTTTCTTCTACAGCTCTCACCTCTGTTTTTTCCGGTTCGGTTCCTTTAAGGCAATTCCTTTTGCCCTCGCCTTGGTGCGTTCTCGTGGCTGTTTCTTCCGCACCCGCGGGTGGTGTGGAATGCTGTCGTTTCGGGCCCTCCCGACTTGACCACGTCTGCTGTGAGTTATACCCCCTCCGTGAGGGATGTGCAGCTCCTCCTGCACCCACGGGAGAGTGGAGAACAATGTCGTTTCGCGGCCTCCCGACTCGACCACGTCTGGTGAGAATTACTCCCCTTCCGTGGGGGATGTGCAGCTCCTCCTGCACCAGTGGGGGGTGGGGAACGCTGTCGTTTCGGGAACTCCCGACTCGATCACGTCTGGTCTGGTGAGAGTTATTCCCCTTCCGTGGGGGATGTGGAGTTTTTTTTACCATGGTGAATACTGCGGGAGCTGTTGGATTTCTGGTGAAGAGATGCCTGGTTCCGGGACTATGCGCCCTCTCCAGTTGACATATGAGGCTGTCACTGGGGTTGTGACTCCTCCTTTGGAGGCCGAGCTAGGTGGCTCTCTCCCCTTTTCCACCAGTTCCAACAGCTCCCGTCGTATCTGCTGCTACTGCTGTTCCGTCTACTACGTCATCGGGCACAGTTTTTAGCCGGCCTCGGCTTATCCATGCAAGGGTCTGCAGGGATGTCTGTAGTGTAGATGTGGGAGTATCGGCCTCAGCCTTCCCTGACTTCAACTCGCCGAAGTTGGAAGTGGCTGCCAGCCGGACCCTCTACTGTGCTCTCTGCGCCATCGAGTACCATAGTTTTGTCATTGGTGTTTTCTGTCCACTCATTCTGGTTACATGGCCAGTTTTGCGGGACCAACACCTTCTGCGCAGCCTGGACCTTCTGCCCCGCAGAGGTCGGCAGCAACTCTCCCGAGTTCCCGCTATGTTGCTCCTCGGGGTGTGTCGTACCCCTATACACGTCTGCCCTCAGATGTTTTGGCTGCCGCCCGTCGCCCCGCTTCGGGTGTATTGGAGGATCGTGACCCTTCACTGGTTAAAAGGGTCAGGTGTAAAGCCACTTTGCTGGTTCGTTCCCATGTTGAACCGGCTGGTACGGGCAGTGAACTTAGGGAGGCCCTGTCCTTACTCACTCAGGTTCTGTCCAAGAGCCTCCCCGTTGCTTCCAGCGAGTAGTTTCCAGGTGCCCCCTATGGCGCCACCTCCCAGGATTGGAAACAGGCCTCTTTCTGATCCCCCTGGTGCCTACACCATGGGAGGCATTGCTGGTTTGCCCATGATGGGACACCGGGAAGGAGTCAGACTTCCTTGATGTCGAGGGCCAGCAGTCTTCTGACTTGGGGGCAGCTCTTGACTTTGTGTTTGGGTTCCTTCCAGATCTCAAACCATCAAACCAGCCGACAGTGTCAGCCAGGACGCAGTCATCACTCGTGCACCTACAGCCTGTGGAGCAACCTGCTTCTGGGAGTCTTCAACCGTGCCAGTCAGTACAGATGGTTAAAGTATTTTCAGCAATGGACTCTAAGCTGAGTTCCAAGGCTAGGAAGGCTCCGTTCTTCACCAGGGCTGACACCTTTTTGCTTTTTGCCTCCGGTGCGTTATCGTTACCACGATTTCGCCAATCCGTCAGTCTGCCAGACTTTGACGGTTGTGGATCAGGACTCCAATTCCCTCGGGCTTTCCAAGCCCAAGTCAACCGTCATTCCTATGACGACGCTGGAGTCCATATTGGGCTTATCGAGAGAAATGCTGGGTATGCTTTCTCTCTCCGATCATGTCGTATCTGCCTCCAAATAGGTTCTCATGCATCTTAATCACACGCTTGTCTGACACGGCTATTTTGGAACTAGTTCGAAGGGACTCTGTGCCTATCCCTTCCTGGGGGCGGCGCGCTGCACTTCGATCTGCTTCTTTGGCAGGTCCGCTACTGTTCCATGGGTTCCATGTTGACGGTCCGGGATGACATCCTACATCATTCCGAAGATCAGCTGCTGCTTTGTCAGCTTGATCAGCCTTCTAGGGGAGGCAGGGACCATTCAAAGCCTAACAAGTACCCTTCTGCTTCCTCTGCGAAGCAAAGGGCTGATCCTTCCGCAACCACTTTTACTTCTTACTCACGGGGTAAGGGTAAGCGACGGCAGACTAGAGGGAAGTCTCAGGATTCTTCAGTTAGGAGGAGGCGGTTTCTCCTCTCATGGGTCTCTTCGGGGCTCGAACTGAAGGTCCTCACCTCGATTCGTTCAGGTTGAAGGAAAGATAGCAGAGTTCACAGACCGTTGGGCCACCATCACTTCCGTTCCTTGGGTGTTAGATGTTGTTCGGTCCAGGCTGCAAATATCCTTCTGATGGCACCCCACTATGTCCAGAGTGCCTCTTCCAACCACAGTTCCTTCAGACATTTTACGTCGGGAGCTTTTGTCCATGGAGGTAGACAATCTCCTGGCCAAGGGGGCGATCAAGGTCGTGAAGAACATTCAGTCAGTAGGGTTTTATTGCCACCCGTTCTTGGTACCGAAGAAGGGTGGCCGACTCCGACCGGTTATCGATCTGAGTATCCTGAACCAGTCTATCATTGTACCCAAGTTCAGCATGGAGACTTGCAGGTCGGTCCGCCGTTCCATTCACCAGGGAGATTTCACTTCCAGCATCGACCTGCGAGACGCTTACTTTCACGTTCCGATTCATCGGGTGTCGCGGAAGTATCTCAGGTTCGCTTTTCTGGGGCAAGTTTACCAATTGAAGGCCATGCCTTTCACCCTCAACCTGGCTCCTTGGGCCTTCACCTGATTGATGTCGCATGTGATAGCCTTCCATCGCACACAGGCCAGGGTGACTACTTCGGCATATCTAGAGGCATTCCAATGCTGCCTTACTGGAGTTGGATGTCGACACTCTGTTGAGCTTGTTCACGTCGTTAGGATTCAGAGTCAATGAGGAGAAGTCGGATCTGGTCCCTTCTCAGTCGTTTTGTCATCTGGGGATGGCCTCCCACACTCAGTTTAATACAGTGGCGGTTCCCCATGCCAGGGCTGTGATTCTCACAACTTTTGCTCTGACTCTGTTCCCAGTCCACATCCATGACAGCACAGGGTATTCTCCAGCTGCTCGGTCTCTGCGGTTCAGTGACGGATCTCATTCCTCTAGGTCGACTCCATGTCAGACCTCTCCAACACTTTCTGCTCAGTCGTTGGAGGCCGAATGTCGATTCTCTAGATCTGGTGCTTCAGTTACCAGATTCTCTTATCCTCACCTTCTCCACTGGACGAATGTTCAATGGATCACGCAGGGTGTCCCGTTGGACATACCCACGTCCGATCGCATTCTGACGGCAGATGTCAGCGATCTCGGATGGGGTGCGATGGTGGATCCTCTAGGTCTTTCCCTTCACGGGATGTGGGACCAGGATCAGGCATCTCTACACATCAACCAGAAGGAGCTTCTTGCTCTTCTTCGAGTTTCAGGCAATGGATCCCTCACCTGTCGAATCGTCAGGTCCTTCTGTTGTTCGACAACTCGACAGTGCTTGCTTACATTCGGAACCAGGGCGGCAAACACTCGGTTCCAATGTACGAATTGGCTCGGGATCTTCTACTGCTCGCTCAGGATGTCAACGCTGGGGTGGTTGTTTGCCACATTTCCAGTCGTCTGAACATCCTAGCCGACTCCCTGTTCTGACGGGGCAGGTTCTTTTCCACAGAGTGGATGCTCCACATGGCAGTGTTCCATCGATCTCTTTGCGACTTGTTAGAACCATCAGGTGGACACTTCCGTGTCCCCGTGTCCAGATGCTCTGGCTTTCGCCGTGGAAGCTCTGGTCCTCGCCGTGGAAGGTCTTGTCAGCTATGCCTAACTGCCGGTTCCGATTCCGCCTCAGGTTCTTGCCCAGATATGAACCTGCAGTCGTCGAATCCTTTCGATCACACCCCTGTCACCTCGGTGGGTGTGGATCAATCTGCTCCGCTCTCTGTTAGCGGCGGTTCCGGCATGTCTCCCTCTACATCGCGACTTTCTTTGCCAAAGTCGCCCGAGGAGGTTTTAAGTTGACTCGACTTCATTGTGCCTTCGCACATGTCTTTTATCGGGTCCTGTCTCCTCCGTAGTGGTTTTTCGAGACAAGCAGTGGAGTTGCTTTCCTTCTTCAAGGAGGCACTCACTCCACTGGTTTAGCCTCTGTGGCTAAGTAGAAGGTTCTTCTGTCGATGGTGTGCGATGACTCTGTTGCTGCTGTCACTCCTTCGATCACACCGCTTGCGGAGTTTCTGGTATATGTTTGTTTCTGGGGGTCTCCAGCAATGGGTACAAGTCCATGCTTCGGCAACCTTTTTCATATGTGGTACCACATTGTTTCGACACTCATCCTTGCCTCTCCAAGCTTGTTCAGCTCTTTTCCTTGAAAAGGCCAAGGACTGTGCAGTTTACTCCAAGATGGACACTTTCTTAGGCACTGCTCTGCTTGGGGGTGGGGGGCATTCGTGCCTTTATCCTGGATGGATATGCATTTTCTCACATGAAAGATCTCTCCTGCATCCATTTTTCGATGGATTTGTCTTGCTATTCGTGCAGCTTCCGCTCGTCTAGCTACTGGTGATTATATTACCAATTGTTTTTTCTGCCATGAGGTGCGTGCATTGTCTTCCTCTCGGGGCTTTTACTAACTCTGTCATGTTGTTGGATGTTATATTGGCAGTTTACTAGAGAAATGCTACCTTCTCCATTTATCTGCGACAGTTGCAAGAGCCGACAGAGGACCTTTGTCCTACGGGCCCTCTTTCTTTGGCTCAGGCTGTTGTCTATCCCAGCCGTTCAGCTTTTTACAGGGTCAGTTCCAGCTCCATGCTGTTGCTGCCCTTTCTGTCTGTGCATCGCACAGAACCATACGCCTCATCTTTCATTGTCTTTTACTAATGCCTGTGATGCTATGGTTGATAAGCCTTGAGACCTCTTCCATCTGTTCACGGTTCCAGTCCACTTGGGTTATGTGTGATGTTGGTTATGGGATTCCTTCCAGCCTATTGTCTATTCAGCCTGTAGTAAACAATTGTGGGTAGGTTGATAAGAAATTAAAATTTTATAGTAAATTTCCTTTCTTATTATACCTATCACAATTGTTTACATGTAGGCACTCCTGCCTTCGTATACGGCTAAGAATCCTTCCTCCCCGCTGATCACATAACTCTAACATTTGCGGATTCAAAAAGAATGAGTCATTAGCGATGCATATGCGCACTGGCAACGGAAGTCGTGGAGTTGTACTTGGAAGAGAGCGTCCTGTACTGGGTCTGCGCCGGTTGCACTCGACCCAGTTTTGGCTTATTGTTTCTTGGTACTTTTGCACCACTTTTCTTTCCCAAAGTGCTTGGGACAGACAAGAATAGAGAGAATATTATCCGAGTTAGGGACTTCCACTGTAGTGCAAGCCTGTAGTAAACAATTGTGGTAGGTATAATAAGAAAGAAAATTTACTATAAAATTTAAATTTCCTGTTGCTCAGCCAAAGGCTCCCTTAACCCCTTCATACAGTTATGTGTAAATATTTCAATAAAAGGAAAACACTGGCAGTTGACGAGCAAAGAAATAAATACCAAACTGGAATGAGGATCAGTAATAATTTTATCCTGTAGGGTTGAAGGATTCAATAATTACTGAACCTTTCTACAAATACAACAAAGCGGCATCCATTTACCCGATGACACTTGTACATAATCTTATACCATCCATCAATCCACCAATTCAGCATTGAGAGTGAGAATAGTAATTTAATCCATTGATTTATAGTTCAGCATTGGCAGTTTAATCCATCCTAGCAATAAGGAAATATATTCCTAGATCAGGCAGGTTATTTTCTCAGATGTTGTCCATTCTGACTCCTCTCATGGCAACCATATTAAGTTTTCTAATAGAAGCAACCCTGACAATGACAAAAGAGGCCCTTGGCATATGTGGTTTTCATTCATATTTCAAACTTTTCACATATCATATCTTCAACTTCCATTTTCTGTATTCTTTTGTTGTCTCACAACCTTCACATTGAAGGTGTATGGATGAGACATACAGCTTTCACACCCTCATGAAACAATATCCACCAACAAAGAGTATGAAGAACACCCTTGTGAAACAAAATCTGCCCGACAAATAACAGCATGTTTGCAGAATTGATGTCCAACATCCGGGCAGGTAATTATAGCCAGCTGCATCATTCGATGATTCTTTTCAGCACGCTGAAATTCTTCCTGGAAGAGTAGCAAATGCAGGTCGCAGTTTTGAGCTGAATGCCTGGTGATGTCCAAAGACACTGATGACAATAATAAGGAAATATATTCCTTGATGAGGCATACTGTTATTTTTCTCTCTCCATCTGTCCCTTCTTACTAAACCCTTGGCAACCATTTCAGTTCTCAAAGTAAAAAAATGTGTAATGTCTGTCAGTGTGACTATAGTTTCCACTGAGATCTTCATATTAACACTAAGCTTTTCATCTTCTGCTTTGAATACAATATAGGCTTCCATAATTTTCTCACCAGCTGAATGCCTGGTGACCACCTAACCCATTTATAACAATCAGGGAATGTATTCCTTGATGAGGCATATTGTTATTATTCTCTCTCCTTCTGTCCCTTCTTGCTAAACCCTTGGCAACCATTTCAGTTCTTCAAAGAAAGAATGCGTAATCTCTGTCAGTGTGGTTATAGTTTCCACTGAGGTCTTGATATTTTCGCTAAACCTTTCATCTTCTGCTTTGAATACAATATAGGCTTCCATAATTTTCCCACCAGCTAAAAGCCTGGTGACGTCCTAGACCATTGATAACAATAATCTGGAAATATATTCCCTGATGAGACATTTTGTTATTTTTATCTCTCCATCTGGTCCCTTCTTGCTAAATGCATGGCAATCATTTCAGTTCTCCAAATTAAAAATGCATGATGTCTGTTAGTGGGGTTATAGTTTCCACTGAGGTCTTGATATTTCCAGTAGGCCTTTCATCTTCTACTTTGAATACAATATAAGCTTACATAATTTTATATGGAGAATGTCTGTGGCCTCAATATTAGCAACTCAGCATAAATTCATGTTTTATCAAATCCAGAATCTGTAAAATGCATTATGGCCTCTTTCAGCTGTGACAGATTCTTTCATAGGCATAATTCCACCCTGTAAGCCCAATGCACACAGGTGTCCATTTCCTGTGGCTCAGCCAGGGGCTCCCTTAACCCCTTCAAACTGTTGTGTGTAAATATTTCAATAAAATGAAAACACTGGCAGTTGATGAGGAAAGAAAATAAATACCAGACTGGGATGGGGATCAGTAATAATTTTATCCTGTAGGGCTGAAGAATCAAATAATTATTGATCCTTTCTACAAATACAACAAAGCAGCATCCATTTACCTGATGACACCTGTACATAATCTTATACTATCCATCAAATCAGCATTGAGAGTGAGAATAGTAATTTAATCCATTCATTTATAGTTCAGCATTGGCAGTTTAAACCATCCTAGCAATAAGGAAATATATTCATTACTATATCAGGCTGGTTATTGTTCTTCTCAGATGTTGTCCATTCTGACTCCACATTAAGTTTTCGAATAGAAGCCACCTTGCCAATGATAAAAGAGGCCCTTGGCATATGTGGTTTTCATTCATATTTCAAACTTTCCACATATCACATCTTCGTCTTCCATTTTGTATACTCTTTTGTTGTCTCACAGCATTCAAATTGAAGGTGTATGGATGAGACATACAACTTTCACACCCTCATGAAACAAAATCCACCAACAGAGAGTATGAAGAACACCCTTGTGAAACAAAATCTGCCCAGACAAATAACAACATGTTTGCAGAATTGATGTCCAACATCTGGTCAGGTAATTATAGCCAGCTGCATCATTGGATGGTTTCCTTTCAGCACGCTGAAATTCTTCCTGGAAGAGCAGCAAATACAGGTCTCAGTTTTGAGCTGAATGCCTGGTAACGTCCAAAGCCACTGATAACAATAATCAGGAAATATATTCCTTGATGAGGCATATTATTATTTTTCTCTCTCCTTCTGTCCCTTCTAGCTAAACCCTTGGCAACCATTTCAGTTCTCCAAGGAAAAAATGTGTAATGTCTGTCAGTGTGGCTATAGTTTCCATGGAGATCTTCATATTAACACTAAGCCTTTTATCTTCTGCTTTGAATAGAATATAGGCTTCCATAATTTTCTCACCAGCTGAATGCCTGGTGACCACCTAACCCATTTATAACAATCAGGGAATGCATTCCTTGATGAGGCATATTGTTATTATTCTCTCTCCTTCTTCCCTTCTTGCTAAACCCTTGGCAACCATTTCAGTTCTTCAAGGAAAGAATGCGTAATCTCTGTCAGTGTGGTTATAGTTTCCACTGAGGTCTTGATATTTTCGCTAAACCTTTCATCTTCTGCTTTGAATACAATATAGGCTTCCATAATTTTCCCACCAGCTAAATGCCTGGTGACGTCCTAGACCATTGATAACAATAATCAGGAAATATATTCCCTGATGAGACATTTTGTTATTTTTCTCTCTCCATCTGGTCCCTTCTTGCTAAACGCATGGCAACCATTTTAGTTCTCCAAGTTAAAAATGCATGATGTCTGTTAGTGGGGTTATAGTTTCCACTGAGGTCTTGATATTTCCAGTAGGCCTTTCATCTTCTACTATGAATACAATATAAGCTTCCATAATTTTATATGGAGAATGTTTGTGGCCTCAATATTAGCAACTCAGCATAAATTCAGGTTTTATCAAATCCAGAATCTGTAAAATGTATTATGGCCTCTTTCAGCCGTGACAGATTCTTTCATGAGCATAATTCCACCCTGTAAGCCCAATGCATACAGGTGTCTATTTCCTGTTGCTCAGCCAGGGGCTCCCTTAACCCCTTCAAACTGTTATGCGTAAATATTTCAATAAAAGGAAAACACTGGCAGTTGACGAGCAAAGAAAATAAATACCAAACTGGGATGGGGATCAGTAATAATTTTATCCTTTAGGGCTGAAAAATCAAATAATTACTGAACCTTTCTATAAATACAACAAAGCAGCATCCATTTACCTGATGACAATTGTACATAATCTTATACCATCAATCAAATCATCACTGAGAGTGAGAAGAGTAATTTAATCCATTGATTTATAGTTCAGCATCGGCAGTTTAATCCATCCTAGCAATAAGGAAATATATTCCTAGATCAGGAAGGTTATTGTTTTTCTCAGATGTTGTCCATTCTGACTCCTGGCTCAGTAGGTGTAGGTGCAGGCTGCAAGCCGAGAGGTCCTCGGTTCGAATCCCACCTGCGGCAACCGCGTTGTGTCCTTGGGCAAGACACTTCATCTCCATTGCCCGCGTGGGGGCACGATGAGGCCGTGTACTATGGCGTACTGCACATCGATGGTGCGCATGTCTCCAACCAATCTAACGCGAGTTACGATGTTGGGGAGCTGGCAGCTGCTCGTCGTTGCTCGGTGGTTCTCTCCGGGTACTCCGGCTTCCTCCACCCGTAAAACTGTCACGGTCATGATTAGCCATTGTGCATAAATATGTGACCTTAAACATCAATAAATAAATAAATAAATAAATTCTGACTCCTCTCGTAGCAACCATATTAAGTTTTCCAATAGAAGAAACCCTGCCAATGATAAAAGAGGCCCTTGGCATATGTGGTTTTTATTCATATTTCAAACTCTCCACATATCATATCTTCGTCTTCCATTTTGTATACTCATTTGTTGTCTCACAACATTCAAATTGAATGTGTATGAATGAAATGTACAACTTTAACACCCTCATGAAACAAAATCCACCAACAGAGAGTATCAGAGAATATGAAGAATACACTTGTGAAACAAAATCTGTCCAGACAAATAACAGCATGTTTGCAGAATTGATGTCCAACATGCGGTCAGGTAATTATAGCCAGCTGCATCATTGGATGATTCTTTTCAGCATGCTGAAATTCTTCTTGGAGGAGCAGCAAATACAGGTTTCAGTTTTGAGCTGAATGCCTGGAGACGTCATAAGCCATTGATTACAGTGATCAGGAAATATATCCATTGATGAGGCATATTGTTATATTTCTCTCGCATTCTGGTCCCTTCTTGCTAAACCCATGGCAACCATATCAGTGCTCCATGGAAAGAATGTGTAATGTCTGTCAGTGTGGTTATAGTTTCCAATGAGGTCTTCATATTTCGAGTAAGCCTTTCATCTTTTGCTTTGAATACAATATAGGCTTCCATAACTCTCTCACCAGCTGAATGCCTGGTGACCACCTAAGCCATTTATAACAATCAGGAAATATATTCCTTGATGAGGCATATTGTTATTTTTCTTTCTCCTGGAGGAACCTTCTTGCTAAACCTGTGGCAACCATATGAGTTCTTCAAGGAAAGAATGCGTAATGTCTGTCAGTGAGGTTATAGTTTCCACTGAGGTCTTGATATTTCCAGTAAGCCATTCATCTTCGGCATTGAATACAAGCGAGACTTCCATAATTTTCTCACCAGCTGAATGCCTGCCAACGTCCTAAGCCATTTATAACAATAATCAGGAAATATATTCCTTAAGGAGGCATAATATTTTTCTCTTTCCATCTGGACCCTTCTTGCTAAACCCTGGCAACCATTTTTGTTCTCCAAGTTGACAATGCGTAATGTCTGTCAGTCGAGTTATAGTTTCCACTGAGGTCTTGATATTTCCAGTAAGCCTTTCATCTTCTACTTTGAATACAATATAGGCTTCAATAATTTTATATGGAGAATGTTTGTGGACTCAATATTTGCAACTCAGCATACATTCATGTTTTATCAAATCCAGCATCTGTAAAATGCATTATGGCCTCTTTTAGCCTTGACAGATTCTTTCATGAGCATAATTCCGCCCTGTAAGCCCAATGCATATAGGTGTCCATTTCCTGTTTCTCAGCCTGGGGCTCCCTTATCCCTTTCAAACTGTTATGCATAAATATTTCAATAAAAGGAAAACACTGGCAGTTGACGAGCAAAGAAAATAAATACCAAACTGGAATGGGGATCAGCAATAATTTTATGCTGTAGGGTTGAAGGATTCAATAATTACTGAACCTTTCTACAAATACAACAAAGCGGCATCCATTTACCCGATGACACTTGTACATAATCTTATACCATCCATCAATCCACCAATTCAGCATTGAGAGTGAGAATAGTAATTTAATCCATTGATTTATAGTTCAGCATTGGGAGTTTAATCCATCCTAGCAATAAGGAAATATATTCCTAGATTAGGCAGGTTATTGTTCTCAGATGTTGTCCATTCTGACTCCTCTCATGGCAACCATATTAAGTTTTCTAATAGAAGCAACCCTGCCAATAACAAAAGAGGCCCTTGGCATATGTGGTTTTCATTCATATTTCAAACTTTCCACATATTATATCTTCAACTTCCATTTTCGGAATTCTTTTGTTGTCTCACAACATTCACATTGAAGGTGTATGGATGAGACATACAGCTTTCACACCCTCATGAAACAATATCCACCAACAAAGAGTATGAAGAACACCCTTGTGAAACAAAATCTGCCCGACAAATAACAGCATGTTTCCAGAATTGATGTCCAACATCCGGGCAGGTAATTATAGCCAGCTGCATCATTTGATGATTCTTTTCAGCATGCTGAAATTCTTCCTGGAAGGGCAGCAAATGCAGGTCGCAGTTTTGAGCTGAATGCCTGGTGATGTCCAAAGACACTGATGACAATAATCAGGAAATATATTCCTTGATGAGGCATATTGTTATTTTTCTCTCTCCATCTGTCCCTTCTTGCTAAACCCTTGGCAACCATTTCAGTTCTCAAAAAATGTGTAATGTCTGTCAGTGTGGCTATAGATTCCACTGAGATCTTCATATTAACACTAAGCCTTTCATCTTCTGCTTTGAATACAATATAGGCTTCCATAATATTCTCACCAGCTGAATGCCTGGTGACCACCTAACCCATTTATAACAATCAGGGAATGTATTCCTTGATGAGGCATATTGTTATTATTCTCTCTCCTTCTGTCCCTTCTTGCTAAACCCTTGGCAACCATTTCAGTTCTTCAAAGAAAGAATGCGTAATCTCTGTCAGTGTGGTTATAGTTTCCACTGAGGTCTTGATATTTCCGCTAAACCTTTCATCTTCTGCTTTGAATACAATATAGGCTTCCATAATTTTCCCACCAGCTAAAGGCCTGGTGACGTCCTAGACCATTGATAACAATAATCAGGAAATATATTCCCTGATGAGACATTTTGTTATTTTTATCTCTCCATCTGGTCCCTTCTTGCTAAATGCATGGCAACCATTTCAGTTCTACAAGTTAAAAATGCATGATGTCTGTTAGTGGGGTTATAGTTTCCAATGAGGTCTTGATATTTCCAGTAGGCCTTTCATCTTCTACTTTGAATACAATATAAGCTTATATAATTTTATATGGAGAATGTCTGTGGCCTCAATATTAGCAACTCAGCATAAATTCATGTTTTATCAAATCCAGAATCTGTAAAATGCATTATGGCCACTTTCAGCCTTGACAGATTCTTTCATGAGCATAATTCCACCCTGTAAGCCCAATGCACACAGGTGTCCATTTCCTGTTGCTCAGCCTGGGGCTCCCTTAACCCCTTCAAACTGTTATGCGTAAATATTTCAATAAAATGAAAACACTGGCAGTTGATGAGGAAAGAAAATAAATACCAGACTGGGATGGGGATCAGTAATAATTTTATCCTGTAGGGCTGAAGAATCAAATAATTATTGATCCTTTCTACAAATACAACAAAGCAGCATCCATTTACCTTACCTGATGACACTTGTACATAATCTTATACTATCCATCAAATCAGCATTGAGAGTGAGAATAGTAATTTAATCCATTGATTTATAGTTCAGCATTGGCAGTTTAATCCATCCTAGCAATAAGGAAATATATTCATTACTAGATCAGGCTGGTTATTGTTCTTCTCAGATGTTGTCCATTCTGACTCAATATTAAGTTTTCTAATAGAAGCCACCCTGCCAATGATAAAAGAGGCCCTTGGCATATGTGGTTTTCATTCATATTTCAAACTTTCCACATATCACATCTTCGTCTTCCATTTTGTATACTCTTTTGTTGTCTCACAGCATTCAAATTGAAGGTGTATGGATGAGACATACAACTTTCACACCCTCATGAAACAAAATCCACCAACAGAGAGTATGAAGAACACACTTGTGAAACAAAATCTGCCCAGACAAATAACAACATGTTTGCAGAATTGATGTCCAACATCTGGTCAGGTAATTATAGCCAGCTGCATCATTGGATGGTTTCCTTTCAGCATGCTGAAATTCTTCCTGGAAGAGCAGCAAATACAGGTCTCAGTTTTGAGCTGAATGCCTGGTAATGTCCAAAGCCACTGATAACAATAATCAGGAAATATATTCCTTGATGAGGCATATTATTACTTTTCTCTCTCCTTCTGTCCCTTCTAGCTAAACCTTTGGCAACCATTTCAGTTCTCCAAGGAAAAAATGTGTAATGTCTGTCAGTGTGGCTATAGTTTCCATGGAGATCTTCATATTAACACTAAGCCTTTTATCTTCTGCTTTGAATACAATATAGGCTTTCATAATTTTCTCACCAGCTGAATGCCTGGTGACCACCTAACCCATTTATAACAATCAGGGAATGTATTCCTTGATGAGGCATATTGTTATTATTCTCTCTCCTTCTGTCCCTTCTTGCTAAACCCTTGGCAACCATTTCAGTTCTTCAAGGAAAGAATGCATAATCTCTGTCAGTGTGGTTATAGTTTCCACTGAGGTCTTGAGATTTTCGCTAAACCTTTCATCTTCTGCTTTGAATACAATATAGGCTTCCATAATTTTCCCACCAGCTAAATGCCTGGTGATGTCCTAGACCATTGATAACAATAATCAGGAAATATATTCCCTGATGAGACATTTTGTTATTTTTCGCTCTCCATCTGGTCCCTTCTTGCTAAACGCATGGCAACCATTTTAGTTCTCCAAGTTATAAATGCATGATGTCTGTTAGTGGGGTTATAGTTTCCACTGAGGTCTTGATATTTCCAGTAGGCCTTTCATCTTCTACTTTGAATACAATATAAGCTTCCATAATTTTATATGGAGAATGTTTGTGGCCTCAATATTAGCAACTCAGCATAAATTCATGTTTTATCAAATCCAGAATCTGTAAAATGTATTATGGCCTCTTTCAGCTGTGACAGATTCTTTCATGAGCATAATTTCACCCTGTAAGCCCAATGCATACAGGTGTCCATTTCCTGTTGCTCAGCCTGGGGCTCCCTTAACCCCTTCAAACTGTTATGCGTAAATATTTACGGTCACGATTAGCCATTGTGCATAAGTATGTGACCTTAAACACCAATAAATAAATAAATAAATATATGCGTAAATATTTCAATAAAAGGAAAACCCTGGCAGTTGACGAGCAAAGAAAATAAAAACCAAACTGGGATGGGGATCAGTAATAATTTTATCCTGTAGGGCTGAAGAATCAAATAATTACTGAACCTTTCTACAAATAAAACAAAGCAGCATCCATTTACCTGATGACAATTGTACATAATCGTATACCATCCATCAAATCAGCACTGAGAGTGAGAAGAGTAATTTAATCCATTGATTTAAAGTTCAGCATCGGCAGTTTAATCCATCCTAGCAATAAGGAAATATATTCCTAGATCAGGCAGGTTATTGTTTTTCTCAGATGTTGTCCATTCTGACTCCTCTCGTAGCAACCATATTAAGTTTTCTGATAGAAGCAACCCTGCCAATGATAAAAGAGGCCCTTGGCATATGTGGTTTTTATTTATATTTCAAACTCTCCACATATCATATCTTCGTCTTCCATTTTGTATACTCATTTGTTGTCTCACAACATTCAAATTGAATGTGTATGGATGAAATGTACAACTTTAACAACCTCATGAAACAAAATCCACCAACAGAGAGTATCAGAGAGTATGAAGAACACACTTGTGAAACAAAATCTGTCCAGACAAATAACAGCATGTTTGCAGAATTGATGTCCAACATGCGGTCAGGTAATTATAGCCAGCTGCATCATTGGATGATTCTTTTCAGCATGCTGAAATTCTTCCTGGAAGAGCAGCAAATACAGGTCTCAGTTTTGAGCTGAATGCCTGGAGACGTCCTAAGCCATTGATTACAGTGATCAGGAAATATATCCATTGATGAGGCATATTGTTATATTTCTCTCGTGTTCTGGTCCCTTCTTGCTGAACCCATGGCAACCATATCAGTGCTCCATGGAAAGAATGTGTAATGTCTGTCAGTGTGGTTATAGTTTCCAATGAGGTCTTCATATTTCCAGTCAGCCTTTCATTTTTTGCTTTGAATACAATATAGGCTTCCATAACTCTCTCACCAGCTGAATGCCCGGTGACCACCTAAGCCATTTATAACAATCAGGAAATATATTCCTTGATGAGGAATATTGTTATTTTTCTCTCTAACGGAGGAACCTTCTTGCTAAACCCATGGTAACCATTTGAGTTCTTCAAGGAAAGAATGCGTAATGTCTGTCAGTGTGGTTATCGTTTCCACTGAGGTCTTGATATTTTCAGTAAGCCATTCATCTTCTGCATTGAATACAAGCGAGGCTTCCATAATTTTCTCACCACCTGAATGCTTGCCGATGTCCTAAGCCATTTATAACAATAATCAGGAAATATATTCCTTGATGAGGCATTTTTCTCTTTACATCTGAACCCTCCTTGCTAAACCCTGGCCACCATTTTTGTTCTCCAAGTTGACAATGCGTAATGTCTGTCAGTCCAGTTATAGTTTCCACTGAGGTCTTGATATTTCAAGTAAGCCTTTCATCTTCTACTTTGAATACAATATAGGCTTCCATAATTTTATATGGAGAATGTTTGTGGCCTCAATATTTGCAACACAGCATAAATTCATGTTTTATCAAATCCAGCATCTGTAAAATGCATTATGGCCTCTTTCAGCCTTGACAGATTGTTTCATGAGCATAATTCTGCCCTGTAAGCCCAATGCATATAGGTGTCCATTTCCTGTTTCTCAGCCTGGGGCTCCCTTATCCCTTTCAAACTGTTATGCATAAATATTTCAATAAAAGGAAAACACTGGCAGTTGACGAGCAAAGAAAATAAATACCAAACTGGGATGGGGATCAGTAATAATTTTATCCTGTAGGGTTGAAGGATTCAATAATTACTGAACCTTTCTACAAATACAACAAAGCGGCATCCATTTACCCGATGACACTTGTACATAATCTTATATCATCCATCAATCCACCAATTCAGCATTGAGAGTGAGAATAGTAATTTAATCCATTGATTTATAGTTCAGCATTGGGAGTTTAATCCATCCTAGCAATAAGGAAATATATTCCTAGATCAGGCAGGTTATTGTTCTCCGATGTTGTCCATTCTGACTCCTCTCATGGCAACCATATTAAGTTTTCTAATAGAAGCAACCCTGCCAATGACAAAAGAGGCCCTTGTCATATGTGGTTTTCATTCATATTTCAAACTTTCCACATATCATATCTTCAGCTGCCATTTTCTGTACACTTTTGTTGTCTCACAACATTCACATTGAAGGTGTATGGATGAGACATACAGCTTTCACACCCTCATGAAACAATATCCACCAACAAAGAGTATGAAGAACAACCTTGTGAAACAAAATCTGCCCGACAAATAACAGCATGTTTGCATGTTTGCAGAATTGATGTCCATCATCCGGTCAGGTAATTATAGCCAGCATCATTTGATGATTCTTTTCAGCATGCTGAAATTCTTCCTGGAAGAGCAGCAAATGCAGGTCCCAGTTTTGAGCTGAATGCCTGGTGATGTCCAAAGACACTCATGACAATAATCAGGAAATATATTCCTTGATGAGGCATATTGTTATTTTTCTCTCTCCATCTGTCCCTTCTTCCTAAACCCTTGGCAACCATTTCAGTTCTCAAAGTCAAAAAATGTGTAATATCTGTCAGTGTGGCTATAGTTTCCACTGAGATCTTCATATTAACACTAAGCCTTTCATCTTCTGCTTTGAATACAATATAGGCTTCCATAATTTTCTCACCAGCTGAATGCCTGGTGACCACCTAACCCATTTATAACAATCAGGGAATGTATTCCTTGATGAGGCATATTGTTATTATTCTCTCTCCTTCTGTCCCTTCTTGCTAAACCCTTGGCAACCATTTCAGTTCTTCAAAGAAAGAATGCGTAATCTCTGTCAGTGTGGTTATAGTTTCCACTGAGGTCTTGATATTTTCGCTAAACCTTTCATCTTCTGCTTTGAATACAATATAGGCTTCCATAATTTTCCCACCAGCTAAAGGCCTGGTGACGTCCTAGACCATTGATAACAATAATCAGGAAATATATTCCCTGAGGAGACATTTTGTTATTTTTATCTCTCCATCTGGTCCCTTCTTGCTAAATGCATGGCAACCATTTCAGTTCTCCAAGTTAAAAATGCATGATGTCTGTTAGTGGGGTTATAGTTTCCACTGAGGTCTTGATATTTCCAGTAGGCCTTTCATCTTCTACTTTGAATACAATATAAGCTTACATAATTTTATATGGAGAATGTCTGTGGCCTCAATATTAGCAACTCAGCATAAATTCATGTTTTATCAAATCCAGAATCTGTAAAATGCATTATGGCCTCTTTCAGCCTTGACAGATTCTTTCATGAGCATAATTCCACCCTGTAAGCCCAATGCACACAGGTGTTCATTTACTGTTGCTCAGCCTGGGGCTCCCTTAACCCCTTCAAACTGTTATGCGTAAATATTTCAATAAAAGGAAAACACTGGCAGTTGATGAGGAAAGAAAATAAATACCAGACTGGGATGGGGATCAGTAATAATTTTATAAATACCAGACTGGGATGGGGATCAGTAATAATTTTATCCTGTAGGGCTGAAGAATCAAATAATTATTAAACCTTTCTACAAATACAACTAGAACTATCACTGAAAGTGATTAATACCCCCGCTTTGGGTTTTTAGAGGAATGCACTTCTGATCATGTAGGCGAAGGCCATAAGGAAATGTATACATAAAGATCATTTTTTGTTGTTGAAATTTGTATTTGCATGTGGCCTTCCACAGAACAGCACTGAATACTTAAAGAGCCCACACATATATCGTTTACATTTGGAAAAACACATTTACAATGTGCAACATGTATTCAAAATCGGTTCATTAATGTAGGAGGAGTTGCACACACAAGAATCCCATTTGAAAACCCATAATAAAACCAAGTTAAAGGGAGATAACCTGGTTAAAATTGTCGCAGATAAAAAATTTGGGAATATGCGTATGTTCACTTAGTTGTGATAATGTTTGAAAGGTTTCGTCAAAATTGCTTGATAAATGTAGGAGGAGTTGCACGCACAAGAATTTCATGTAGAAACCCATAATAAATCTAAGTTAAAGGGAGATAACCTAGTTAAAATAGCCACAGCTCAAAAATTTTGGAATATGCGCATGTTCACTTAGTAGTGATGATGTCTGTAAACTTTCGTCCAAATTGATTGATAAATGTAGGAGGAGTTGCGCACACAAGAATTTCATGCAGAAACCCATATTAAATCAAAGTTCAAGAGAGATAACCTGGTTAAAATTGTCGCAGTTCAAAAAGTTTGGAATATGCACATGTTCACTTAGTAGAGATGATGTTTGAAAGGTTTCATCAAAATCGGTTCATTAATGTAGGAGTTGCGCACACAAGAATTTGTTTGAACGGAAAGACATAATAAATCTAAGTCAAAGGGAGATAACCTGGTTAAAATTGTCGCAGATCAAAAATCTTGGAATATGCGCATGTTCACTTAGTAGTGATGATGTCTGAAAAGTTTTGTTCAAATTGATTGATAAATGTAGGAGGAGTTGCACGCACAAGAATTTCATGTAGAAACCCATAATAAATCTAAGTTAAAGGGAGATAACCTAGTTAAAATAGCCACAGCTCAAAAATTTTGGAATATGCGCATGTTCACTTAGTAGTGATGATGTCTGTAAACTTTCGTCCAAATTGATTGATAAATGTAGGAGGAGTTGCGCACACAAGAATTTCATGCAGAAACCCATACTAAATCAAAGTTCAAGAGAGATAACCTGGTTAAAATTGTCGCAGATCAAAAAGTTTGGAATATGCACATGTTCACTTAGTAGAGATGATGTTTGAAAGGTTTCATCAAAATCGGTTCATTAATGTAGGAGTTGCGCACACAAGAATTTGTTCGAACGGAAAGACATAATAAATCTAAGTCAAAGGGAGATAACCTGGTTAAAATTGTCGCAGATCAAAAATCTTGGAATATGCGCATGTTCACTTAGTAGTGATGATGTCTGAAAAGTTTTGTTCAAATTGATTGATAAATGTAGGAGGAGTTGCACGCACAAGAATTTCATGTAGAAACCCATAATAAATCTAAGTTAAAGGGAGATAACCTAGTTAAAATTGCCACAGCTCAAAAATTTTGGAATATGCGCATGTTCACTTAGTAGTGATGATGTCTGTAAACTTTCGTCCAAACTGATTGATAAATGTAGGAGGAGTTGCGCACACAAGAATTTCATGCAGAAACCCATATTAAATCAAAGTTCAAGAGAGATAACCTGGTTAAAATTGTCGCAGATCAAAAAGTTTGGAATATGCACATGTTCACTTAGTAGAGATGATGTGTGAAAGGTTTCATCAAAATCGGTTCATTAATGTAGGAGGAGTTGCGCACACAAGAATTTGTTCGAACTGAAAGACATAATAAATCTAAGTCAAAGGGAGATAACCTGGTTAAAATTGTCGCAGATCAAAAATCTTGGAATATGCGCATGTTCACTTAGTAGTGATGATGTCTGAAAAGTTTTGTCCAAATTGATTGATAAATGTAGGAGGAGTTGCGCACACAAGAATTTCATGTAGAAACCCATATTAAATCAAAGTTCAAGAGAGATAACCTGGTTAAAATTGTCGCAGATTAAAAAGTTTGGAATATGCACATGTTCACTTAGTAGAGATGATGATTGAAAGGTTTCATCAAAATCGGTTCATTAATGTAGGAGGAGTTGCGCACACAAGAATTTGTTCGGATGGAAAGACACAATAAATCTAAGTCAAAGGAAGATAACCTGGTTAAAATTGTCGCAGATCAGAAATCTTGGAATATGCGCATGTTCACTTAGTAGTGATGATGTCTGAAAAGTTTTGTCCAAATTGATTGATAAATGTAGGAGGAGTTGCGCACACAAGAATTTCATGTCTGGAAAGACGTACGTACGGACGGACGGACGGACGTACGGACGTACAGGGCGATTCCTATATAGCCCCCACTTCTTCGAAGCGGGGGTATAACAAAGCAGCATCCATTTACCTGATGAGACTTGTACATAATCTTATACTATCAATCAAATCAGCATTGAGAGTGAGAATAGTAATTTAATCCATTGATTTATAGTTCAGCATTGGCAGTTTAATCCATCCTAGCAAAAAGGAAATATATTCACTACTAGATCAGGCAGGTTATTGTTCTTCTCAGATATTGTCCATCCTGACTCCATATTAAGTTTTCTAATAGAAGCCACCCTGCCAATGATAAAAGAGGCCCTTGGCATATGTTGTTTTCATTCATATTTCAAACTTTCCAAATATCACATCTTCGTCTTCCATTTTGTATACTCTTTTGTTGTCTCACAGCATTCAAATTGAAGGTGTATGGATGAGACATACAACTTTCACACCCTCATGAAACAAAATCCACCAACAAAGAGTATGAAGAACACCCTTGTGAAACAAAATCTGCCCAGACAAATAACATGTTTGCAGAATTGATGTCCAACATCTGGTCAGGTAATTATAGCCAGCTGCATCATTGGATGGTTTCCTTTCAGCATGCTGAAATTCTTCCTGGAAGAGCAGCAAATACAGGTCTCAGTTTTGAGGTGAATGCCTGGTAACGTCCAAAGCCACTGATAACAATAATCAGGAAATATATTCCTTGATGAGGCATATTATTATTTTTCTCTCTCCTTCTGTCCCTTCTAGCTAAAACTTTCGCAACCATTTCAGTTCTCCAAGGAAAAAATGTGTAATGTCTGTCAGTGTGGCTATAGTTTCCACGGAGATCTACATATTAACACTAAGCCTTTCATCTTCTGCTTTGAATACAATATAGGCTTTCATAATTTTCTCACCAGCTGAATGCCTGGTGATCACCTAACACATTTATAACAATCAGGGAATGTATTCCTTAATGAGGCATATTGTTATTATTCTCTCTCCTTCTGTCCCTTCTTGCTAAACACTTGGCAACCATTTCAGTTCTTCAAGGAAAGAATGTGTAATCTCTGTCAGTGTGGTTATAGTTTCCACTGAGGTCTTGATATTTTCGCTAAACCTTTCATCTTCTGCTTTGAATACAATATAGGCTTCCATAATTTTCCCACCAGCTAAATGCCTGATGATGTCATAGACCATTGATAACAATAATCAGGAAATATATTCCCTGATGAGACATTTTGTTATTTTTCTCTCTCCATCTGGTCCCTTCTTGCGAAATGCATGGCAACCATTTCAGTTCTCCAAGTTAAAAATGCATGATGTCTGTTAGTGGGGTTATAGTTTCCACTGAGGTTTTGTTATTTCCAGTAGGCCTTTCATCTTCTACTTTGAATACAATATACGCTTCCATAATTTTATATGGAGAATGTTTGTGGCCTCAATATTAGCAACTCTGCATAAATTCATGTTTTATCAAATCCAGAATCTGTAAAATGTATTATGGCCTCTTTCAGCCGTGACAGATTCTTTCATGAGCATAATTCCACCCTGTAAGCCCAATGCATACAGGTGTCTATTTCCTGTTGCTCAGTCTGGGGCTCCCTTAACCCCTTCAAACTGATATGCGTAAATATTTCAATAAAAGGAAAACACCGGCAGTTGACGAGCAAAGAAAATAAATACCAAACTGGGATGGGGATCAGTAATAATTTTATCCTGTAGGGCTGAAGAATCAAATAATTACTGAACCTTTCTATAAAACAACAAAGCAGCATCCATTTACCTGATGACAATTGTACATAATCTTATACCATCCATCAAATCAGCACTGAGAGTGAGAAGAGTAATTTAATCCATTGATTTATAGTTCAGCATCGGCAGTTTAATCGATCCTAGCAATAAGGAAATATATTCCTTGATGAGGCATATTATTATTTTTCTCTCTCCTTCTGTCCCTTCTAGCTAAACCCTTGGCAACCATTTCAGTTCTCCATGGAAAAAATGTGTAATGTCCGTCAGTGTGGCTACAGTTTCCACTGAGATCTTCATATTTACACTAAGCCTTTCATCTTCTGCTTTGAATACAATATAGGCTTCCATAATTTTCTCACCAGCTGAATGCCTGGTGACCACCTAACCCATTTATAACAATCAGGGAATGTATTCCTTGATGAAGCATATTGTTATTTTTCTCTCTCCTTCTGTCTCTTCTTGCTAAACCCTTGGCAACCATTTCAGTTCTTCAAGGAAAGAATGCGTAATCTCTGTCAGTGTGGTTATAGCTTACACAGAGGTCTTTATATTTTCGCTAAACCTTTCATCTTCTGCTTTGCATACAATATAGGCTTCCATAATTTTCCCACCAGCTAAATGCCTGGTGACGTCCTAGACCATTGATGACAATAATCAGGAAATATATTCCCTGACGAGACATTTTGTTATTTTTCTCTCTCCATCTGGTCCCTTCTTGCTAAATGCATGGCAACCATTTCAGTTCTCCAAGTTAAAAATGCATGATGTCTGTTAGTGGGGATATAGTTTCCACTGAGGTCTTGATATTTCCAGTAGGCCTTTCATCTTCTACTTTGAATACAATATAAGCTTCCATAATTTTATATGGAGAATGTTTGTGGCCTCAATATTAGCAACTCAGCATAAATTCATGTTTTATCAAATCCAAAATCTGCAAAATGTATTATGGCCTCTTTCAGCCGTGACAGATTCTTTCATGAGCATAAGTCCACCCTGTAATCCCAATGCATACAGGTATCCATTTCCTGTTGCTCAGCCTGGGGCTCCCTTAACCCCTTCAAACTGTTATGCGTAAATATTTCAATAAAAGGAAAACACTGGCAGTTGACGAGCAAAGAAAATAAATACCAAACTGGGATGGGGATCAGCAATAATTTTATCCTGTAGGACTGAAGAATCAAATAATTACTGAACCTTTCTACAAATACAACAAAGCAGCATCCATTTACCTGATGACAATTGTACATAATCTTATACCATCCATCAAATCAGCACTGAGAGTGAGAAGAGTAATTTAATCCATTGATTTATAGTTCAGCATCGGCAGTTTAATCCATCCTGGCAATAAGGAAATATATTCCTAGAATAGGCAGGTTATTGTTTTTCTCAGATATTGTCCATTCTGACTCCTCTCGTAGCAACCATATTAAGTTTTCTAATAGAAGCAACCCTGCCAATGATAAAAGAGGCCCTTGGCATATGTGGTTTTTATTCATATTTCAAACTCTCCACATATCATATCTTCGTCTTCCATTTTGTATACTCATTTGTTGTCTCACAACATTCAAATTGAATGTGTATGGATGAAATGTACAACTTTAACACCCTCATGAAACAAAATCCACCAACAGAGAGTATCAGAGAGTATGAAGAACACACTTGTGAAACAAAATCTGTCCAGACAAATAACAGCATGTTTGCAGAATTGATGTCCAACATGCGGTCAGGTAATTATAGCCAGCTGCATCATTGGATGATTCTTTTCAGCATGCTGAAATTCTTCCTGGAAGAGCAGCAAATACAGGTCTCAGTTTTGAGCTGAATGCCTGGAGACGTCCTAAGTCATTGATTACAGTGATCAGGAAATATAGCCATTGATGAGGCATATTGTTATTTTTATCTCGCGTTCTAGTCCCTTCTTGCTAAACCCATGGCAACCGTATCAGTGCTCCAAGGAAAGAATGTGCCTGGTGACGTCCTAGACCATTGATGACAATAATCAGGAAATATATTCCCTGACGAGACATTTTGTTATTTTTCTCTCTCCATCTGGTCCCTTCTTGCTAAATGCATGGCAACCATTTCAGTTCTCCAAGTTAAAAATGCATGATGTCTGTTAGTGGGGATATAGTTTCCACTGAGGTCTTGATATTTCCAGTAGGCCTTTCATCTTCTACTTTGAATACAATATAAGCTTCCATAATTTTATATGGAGAATGTTTGTGGCCTCAATATTAGCAACTCAGCATAAATTCATGTTTTATCAAATCCAAAATCTGCAAAATGTATTATGGCCTCTTTCAGCCGTGACAGATTCTTTCATGAGCATAATTCCACCCTGTAATCCCAATGCATACAGGTATCCATTTCCTGTTGCTCAGCCTGGGGCTCCCTTAACCCCTTCAAACTGTTATGCGTAAATATTTCAATAAAAGGAAAACACTGGCAGTTGACGAGCAAAGAAAATAAATACCAAACTGGGATGGGGATCAGCAATAATTTTATCCTGTAGGACTGAAGAATCAAATAATTACTGAACCTTTCTACAAATACAACAAAGCAGCATCCATTTACCTGATGACAATTGTACATAATCTTATACCATCCATCAAATCAGCACTGAGAGTGAGAAGAGTAATTTAATCCATTGATTTATAGTTCAGCATCGGCAGTTTAATCCATTCTGGCAATAAGGAAATATATTCCTAGAATAGGCAGGTTATTGTTTTTCTCAGATGTTGTCCATTCTGACTCCTCTCGTAGCAACCATATTAAGTTTTCTAATAGAAGCAACCCTGCCAATGATAAAAGAGGCCCTTGGCATATGTGGTTTTTATTCATATTTCAAACTCTCCACATATCATATCTTCGTCTTCCATTTTGTATACTCATTTGTTGTCTCACAACATTCAAATTGAATGTGTATGGATGAAATGTACAACTTTAACACCCTCATGAAACAAAATCCACCAACAGAGAGTATCAGAGAGTATGAAGAACACACTTGTGAAACAAAATCTGCCCAGACAAATAACAGCATGTTTGCAGAATTGATGTCCAACATGCGGTCAGGTAATTATAGCCAGCTGCATCATTGGATGATTCTTTTCAGCATGCTGAAATTCTTCCTGGAAGAGCAGCAAATACAGGTCTCAGTTTTGAGCTGAATGCCTGGAGACGTCCTAAGTCATTGATTACAGTGATCAGGAAATATATCCATTGATGAGGCATATTGTTATTTTTATCTTGCGTTCTAGTCCCTTCTTGCTAAACCCATGGCAACCGTATCAGTGCTCCAAGGAAAGAATGTGTAAAGTCTGTCAGTGTGGTTATAGTTTCCAATGAGGTCTTCATATTTCCATTAAGCCTTTCATCTTTTGCTTTGAATACAATATAGGCTTCCATAACTCTCTCACCAGCTGAATGCCTGGTGACCACCTAAGCCATTTATAACAATCAGGAAATATATTCCTTGATGAGGCATATTGTTATTTTTCTCTCTCCTGGAGGAACCTTCTTGCTAAACCCATGGCAACCATTTGAGTTCTTCAAGGAAAGAATGCGTAATGTCTGTCAGTGTGGTTATAGTTTCCACAGAGGTCTTGATATTTCCAGTAAGCCATTCATCTTCTGCATTGAATACAAGCGAGGCTTCCATAATTTTCTCACCAGCTGAATGCCTGCCAACGTCCTAAGCCATTTATAACAATAATCAGGAAATATATTCCTTAATGAGGCATAATATTTTTCTCTTTCCATCTGGACCCTCTTTGCTAAACCCTGGCAACCATTTCTGTTCTCCAAGTTGACAATGCGACATGTCTGTCAGTCGGGTTATAGTTTCCACTGAGATCTTGATATTTCCAGTAAGCCTTTCATCTTCTACTTTGAATACAATATAGGCTTCAATAATTTTATATGGAGAATGTTTGTGGCCTCAATATTTGCAACTCAGCATAAATTCACGTTTTATCAAATCCAGCATCTGTAAAATGCATTATGGCCTCTTTTAGCCTTGACAGATTCTTTCATGAGCATAATTCCACCCTGTAAGTCCAATGCATATACGTGTCCATTTCCTGTTTCTCAGCCTGGGGCTCCCTTATCCCTTTCAAACTGTTATGCATAAATATTTCAATAAAAGGAAAACAATGGCAGTTGACGAGCAAAGAAAATAAATACCAAACTGGGATGGGGATCAGTAATAATTTTATCCTGTAGGGTTGAAGGATTCAATAATTACTGAACCTTTCTACAAATACAACAAAGCAGCATCCATTTACCTGATGACACTTGTACATAATCTTATACTATCCATCAAATCAGCATTGAGAGTGAGAATAGTAATTTAATCCATTGATTTATAGTTCAGCATTGGCAGTTTAATCCATCCTAGCAATAAGGAAATATATTCACTACTAGATCAGGCAGGTTATTGTTCTTCTCAGATATTGTCCATCCTGACTCCATATTAAGTTTTCTAATAGAAGCCACCCTGCCAATGATAAAAGAGGCCCTTGGCATATGTTGTTTTCATTCATATTTCAAACTTCCCACATATCACATCTTCGTCTTCCATTTTGTATACTCTTTTGTTGTCTCACAGCATTCAAATTGAAGGTGTATGCATGAGACATACAACTTGCACACCCTCATGAAACAAAATCCACCAACAAAGAGTATGAAGAACACCCTTGTGAAACAAAATCTGCCCAGACAAATAACATGCTTGCAAAATTGATCTCCAACATCTGGTCAGGTAATTATAGCCAGCTGCATCATTGGATGGTTTCCTTTCAGCATGCTGAAATTCTTCCTGGAAGAGCAGCAAATACAGGTCTCAGTTTTGAGCTGAATGCCTGGTAACGTCCAAAGCCACTGATAACAATAATCAGGAAATATATTCCTTGATGAGGCATATTATTATTTTTCGCTCTCCTTCTGTCCCTTCTAGCCAAACCCTTGGCAACCATTTCAGTTCTCCAAGGAAAAAATGTGTAATGTCTGTCAGTGTGGCTATAGTTTCCACGGAGATCTACATATTAACACTAAGCCTTTCATCTTCTGCTTTGAATACAATATAGGCTTCCATAATTTTCTCACCAGCTGAATGCCTGGTGATCACCTAACCCATTTATAACAATCAGGGAATGTATTCCTTGATGAGGCATATTGTTATTATTCTCTCTCCTTCTGTCCCTTCTTGCTAAACCCTTGGCAACCATTTCAGTTCTTCAAGGAATGAATGCGTAATCTCTATCAGTGTGGTTATAGTTTCCACAGAGGTCTTGATATTTTCGCTAAACCTTTCATCTTCTGCTTTGCATACAATATTGGCTTCCATAATTTTCCAACCAGCTAAATGCCTGGTGACGTCCTAGACCATTGATAACAATAATCAGGAAATATATTCCCTGATGAGACATTTTGTTATTTTTCTCTCACCATCTGGTCCCTTCTTGCTAAATGCATGGCAACCATTTCAGTTCTCCAAGTTAAAAATGCATGATGTCTGTTAGTGGGGGTTATAGTTTCCACTGAGGTCTTGATATTTCCAGTAGGCCTTTCATCTTCTACTTTGAATACAATATAAGCTTCCATAATTTTATATGGAGAATGTTTGTGGCCTCAATATTAGCAACTCAGCATAAATTCATGTTTTATCAAATCCAGAATCTGTAAAATGTATTATGGCCTCTTTCAGCTGTGACAGATTCTTTCATGAGCATAATTCCACCCTGTAAGCCCAATGCATACAGGTATCCATTTCCTGTTGCTCAGCCTGGGGCTCCCTTAACCCCTTCAAACTGTTATGCGTAAATATTTCAATAAAAGGAAAACACTGGCAGTTGACGAGCAAAGAAAATAAATACCAAACTGGGATGGGGATCAGCAATAATTTTATCCTGTAGGGCTGAGGAATCAAATAATTACTGAACCTTTCTACAAATCCAACAAAGCAGCATCCATTTACCTGATGACAATTGTACATAATCTTATACCATCCATCAAATCAGCACTGAGAGTGAGAAGAGTAATTTAATCCATTGATTTATAGTTCATCATCGGCAGTTTAATCCATCCTAGCAATAAGGAAATATATTCCTAGAATAGGCAGGTTATTGTTTTTCTCAGATGTTGTCCATTCTGACTCCTCTCGTAGCAACCATATTAAGTTTTCTAATAGAAGCAACCCTGCCAATGAGAAAAGAGGACCTTGGCATATGTGGTTTTTATTCATATTTCAAACTCTCCCCATATCATATCTTCGTCTTCCATTTTGTATACTCATTTTTGTCTCACAACATTCAAATTGAATGTGTATGGATGAAATGTACAACTTTAACACCCTCATGAAACAAAATCAACCAACAGAGAGTATCAGAGAGTATGAAGAACACACTTGTGAAACAAAATCTGTCCAGACAAATAACAGCATGTTTGCAGAATTGATGTCCAACATGCGGTCAGGTAATTATAGCCAGCTGCATCATTGGATGATTCTTTTCAGCATGCTGAAATTCTTCCTGGAAGAGCAGCAAATACGGGTCTCAGTTTTGAGCTGAATGCCTGGAGACGTCCTAAGTCATAGATTACAGTGGTCAGGAAATATATCCATTGATGAGGCATATTGTTATTTTTATCTCGCGTTCTGGTCCCTTCTTGCTAAACCCATGGCAACCGTATCAGTGCTCCAAGGAAAGAATGTGTAATGTCTGTCAGTGTGGTTATAGTTTCCAATGAGGTCTTCATATTTCCAGTAAGCCTTTCATCTTTTGCTTTGAATACAATATAGGCTTCCATAACTCTCTCACCAGCTGAATGCCTGGTGACCACCTAAGCCATTTATAACAATCAGGAAATATATTCCTTGATGAGGCATATTGTTATTTTTCTCTCTCCTGGAGGAACCTTCTTGCTAAACCCATGGCAACCATTTGAGTTCTTCAAGGAAAGAATGCGTAATGTCTGTCAGTGTGGTTATAGTTTCCACTGAGGTCTTGATATTTCCAGTAAGCCATTCATCTTCTGCATTGAATACAAGCGAGGCTTCCATAATTTTCTCACCACCTGAATGCTTGCTGATGTCCTAAGCCATTTATAACAATAATCAGGAAATATATTCCTTAATGAGGCATAATATTTTTCTCTTTCCATCTGGACACTCCTTGCTAAACCCTGGCAACCATTTCTGTTCTCCAAGTTGACAATGCGACATGTCTGTCAGTCGGGTTATAGTTTCCACTGAGGTCTTGATATTTCCAGTAAGCCTTTCATCTTCTACTTTGAATACAATATAGGCTTCAATAATTTTATATGGAGAATGTTTGTGGCCTGAATATTTGCAACTCAGCATAAATTCATGTTTTATCAAATCCAGCATCTGTAAAATGCATTATGGCCTCTTTTAGCCTTGACAGATTCTTTCATGAGCATAATTCCGCCCTGTAAGTACAATGCATATAGGTGTCCATTTCCTGTTTCTCAGCCTGGGCTCCCTTATCCCTTTCAAACTGTTATGCATAAATATTTCAATAAAAGGAAAACACTGGCAGTTGACGAGCAAAGAAAATAAATACCAAACTGGGATGGGGATCAGTAATAATTTTATCCTGTAGGGTTGAAGGATTCAATAATTACTGAACCTTTCTACAAATACAACAAAGCGGCATCCATTTACCCGATGACACTTGTACATAATCTTATACCATCCATCAAACCACCAATTCAGCATTGAGAGTGAGAATAGTAATTTAATCCATTGATTTATAGTTCAGCATTGGCAGTTTAATCCATCCTAGCAATAAGGAAATATATTCCTAGATCAGGCAGGTTATTGTTCTCAGATGTTGTCCATTCTGACTCCTCTCATGACAACCGTATTAAGTTTTCTAATAGAAGCAACCCTGCCAATGATAAAAGAGGCCCTTGTCATATGTGGTTTTCATTCATATTTCAAACTTTCCACATATCATATCTTCAACTTCCATTTTCTGTACTCTTTTGTTGTCTCACAACATTCAAATTGAAGGTGTATGGATGAGACATACAGCTTTCACACCCTCATGAAACAATATCCACCAACAAAGAGTATGAAGAACACCCTTGTGAAACAAAATCTGCCCGACAAGTAACAGCATGTTTGCAGAATTGATGTCCAACATCCGGGCAGGTAATTATAGCCAGCTGCATCATTCGATGATTCTTTTCAGCATGCTGAAATTCTTCCTGGAAGAGCAGCAAATGCAGATCGCAGTTTTGAGCTGAATGCCTGGTGATGTCCAAAGACACTGATCACAATAATCAGGAAATATATTCCTTGATGAGGCATATTGTTATTTTTCTCTCTCCCTCTGTCCCTTCTTGCTAAACCCTTGGCAACCATTTCAGTTCTCCAAGTCAAAAAATGTGTAATGTCTGTCAGTGTGGCTATAGTTTCCACTGAGATCTTCATATTAACACTAAGCCTTTCAACTTCTGCTTTGAATACAATATAGGCTTCCATAATTTTCTCACCAGCTGAATGCCTGGTGACCACCTAACCCATTTATAACAATCAGGGAATGTATTCCTTGATGAGGCATATTCTTATTTTTCTCTCTCCTTTTGCCCCTTCTTGCTAAACCCTTGGCAACCATTTCACTTCTTCAAGGAAAGAATGAGTAATCTCTGTCAGTGTGGTTATAGTTTCCACTGAGGTCTTGATATTTTCGCTAAACCTTTCATCTTCTGCTTTGAATACAATATAGGCTTCCATAATTTTCCCACCAGCTAAATGCCTGGTGACGTCCTAGACCATTGATAACAATAATCAGGAAATATATTCCCTGATGAGACATTTTGTTATTTTTATCTCTCCATCTGGTCCCTTCTTGCTAAATGCATGGCAACCATTTCAGTTCTCCAAGTTAAAAATGCATGATGTCTGTTAGTGGGGTTATAGTTTCCACTGAGGTCTTGATATTTCCAGTAGGCCTTTCATCATCTACTTTGAATACAATATAAGCTTACATAATTTTATATGGAGAATGTCTGTGGCCTCAATATTAGCAACTCAGCATAAATTCATGTTTTATCAAATCCAGAATCTGTAAAATGCATTATGACCTCTTTCAGCCTTGACAGATTCTTTCATGAGCATAATTCCACCCTGTAAGCCCAATGCACACAGGTGTTCATTTCCTGTTGCTCAGCCTGGGGCTCCCTTAACCCTTTCAAACTGTTATGCGTAAATATGTCAATAAATGGAAAACACTGGCAGTTGATGAGGAAAGAAAATAAATACCAGACTGGGATGGGGATCAGTAATAATTTTATCCTGTAGGGCTGAAGAATCAAATAATTATTAAACCTTTCTACAAATACAACAAAGCAGCATCCATTTACCTGATGAGACTTGTACATAATCTTATACTATCCATCAAATCAGCATTGAGAGTGAGAATAGTAATTTAATCCATTGATTTATAGTTCAGCATTGGTAGTTTAATCCATCCTAGCATTAAGGAAATATATTCACTACTAGATCAGGCAGGTTATTGTTCTTCTCAGATATTGTCCATCCTGACTCCATATTGAGTTTTCTAATAGAAGCCACCCTGCCAATGATAAAAGAGGCCCTTGGCATATGTTGTTTTCATTCATATTTCAAACTTTCCACATATCACATCTTCGTCTTCCATTTTGTATACTCTTTTGTTGTCTCACAGCATTCAAACTGAAGGTGTATGGATGAGACATACAACTTTCACACCCTCATGAAACAAAATCCACCAACAAAGAGTATGAAGAACACCCTTGTGAAACAAAATCTGCCCAGACAAATAACATGTTTGCAGAATTGATGTCCAACATCTGGTCAGGTAATTATAGCCAGCTGCATCATTGGATGGTTTCCTTTCAGCATGCTGAAATTCTTCCTGGAAGAGCAGCAAATACAGGTCTCAGTTTTGAGGTGAATGCCTGGTAACATCCTAAGCCACTGATAACAATAATCAGGAAATATATTCCTTGATGAGGCATATTATTATTTTTCTCTCTCCTTCTGTCCCTTCTAGCTAAACCCTTGGCAACCATTTCAGTTCTCCAAGGAGAAAATGTGTAATGTCTGTCAGTGTGGCTATAGTTTCCACGGAGATCTACATATTAACACTAAGCCTTTCATCTTCTACTTTGAATACAATATAGGCCTCCATAATTTTTTCACCATCTGAATGCCTGGTGATCACCTAACCCATTTATAACAATCAGGGAATGTATTCCTTAATGAGGCATATTGTTATTATTCTCTCTCCTTCTGTCCCTTCTTGCTAAACCCTTGGCAACCATTTCAGTTCTTCAAGGAAAGAATGTGTAATCTCTGTCAGTGTGGTTATAGTTTCCACTGAGGTCTTGATATTTTCGCTAAACCTTTCATCTTCTGCTTTGAATACAATATAGGCTTCCATAATTTTCCCACCAGCTAAATGCCTGGTGACGTCATAGACCATTGATAACAATAATCAGGAAATATATTCCCTGATGAGACATTTTGTTATTTTTCTCTCTCCATCTGGTCCCTTCTTGCGAAACGCATGGCAACCATTTCAGTTCTCAAATTTAAAAATTCATGATGTCTGTTAGTGGGGTTATAGTTTCCACTGAGGTCTTGATATTTCCAGTAGGCATTTCATCTTCTACTTTGAATACAATATAAGCTTCCATAATTTTATATGGAGAATGTTTGTGGCCTCAATATTAGCAACTCAGCATAAATTCATGTTTTATCAAATCCAGAATCTGTAAAATGTATTATGGCCTCTTTCAGCCGTGACAGATTCTTTCATGAGCATAATTCCACCCTGTAAGCCCAATGCATACAGGTGTCTATTTCCTGTTGCTCAGTCTGGGGCTTCCTTAACCCCTTCAAACTGTTATGCGTAAATATTTCAATAAAAGGAAAACACTGGCAGTTGACGAGCAAAGAAAATAAATACCAAACTGGGATGGGGATCAGTAATAATTTTATCCTGTAGGGCTGAAGAATCAAATAATTACTGAACCTTTCTACAACACAACAAAGCAGCATCCATTTACCTGATGACAATTATACATAATCTTATACCATCCATCAAATCAGCACTGAGAGTGAGAAGAGTAATTTAATCCATTGATTTATAGTTCAGCATCGGCAGTTTAATCGATCATAGCAATAAGGAAATATATTCCTAGATCAGGCAGGTTATAGTTTTTCTCAGTTGTTGTCCATTCTGACTCCTCTCATAGCAACCATATTAAGTTTTCTAATAGAAGCAACCCTGCCAATGGTAAAAGAGGCCCTTGGCATATGTGGTTTTTATTCATATTTCAAACTCTCCACATATCATATCTTCGTCTTCCATTTTGTATACTCATTTGTTGTCTCACAACATTCAAATTGAAGGTGTATGGATGAGACATACAACTTGCACACCCTCATGAAACAAAATCCACCAACAGAGAGTATGAAGAACACCCTTGTGAAACAAAATCTGCCCAGACAAATAACAACATGTTTGCAGAATTGATGTCCAACATCTGGTCAGGTAATTATAGCCAGCTGCATCATTGGATGGTTTCCTTTCAGCATGCTGAAATTCTTCCTGGAAGAGTAGCAAATACAGGTCTCAGTTTTGAGGTGAATGCCTGGTAACGTCCAAAGCCACTGATAACAATAATCAGGAAATATATTCCTTGATGAGACATATTATTATTTTTCTCTCTCCTTCTGTCCCTTCTAGCTAAACCCTTGGCAACCATTTCAGTTCTCCAAGGAAAAAATGTGTAATGTCTGTCAGTGTGGCTACAGTTTCCACGGAGATCTTCATATTTACACTAAGCCTTTCATCTTCTGCTTTGAATACAATATAGGCTTCCATAATTTTCTCACCAGCTGAATGCTTGGTGACCACCTAACCCATTTATAACAATCAGGGAATGTATTCCTTGATGAGGCATATTGTTATTATTCTCTCTCCTTCTGTCCCTTCTTGCTAAACCCTTGGCAACCATTTCAGTTCTTCAAGGAAAGAATGCGTAATCTCTGTCAGTGTGGTTATAGCTTACACAGAGGTCTTGATATTTTCGCTAAACCTTTCATCTTCTGCTTTGCATACAATATAGGCTTCCATAATTTTCCCACCAGCTAAATGCCTGGTGACGTCCTAGACCATTGATAACAATAATGAGGAAATATATTCCCTGATGAGACATTTTGTTATTTTTCTCTCTCCATCTGGTCCCTTCTTGCTAAATGCATGGCAACCATTTCAGTTCTCCAAGTTAAAAATGCATGATGTCTGTTAGTGGGGTTATAGTTTCAACTGAGGTCTTGATATTTCCAGTAGGCCTTTCATCTTCTACTTTGAATACAATATAAGCTTCCATAATTTTATATGGAGAATGTTTCTGGCCTCAATATTAGCAACTCAGCATAAATTCATGTTTTATCAAATCCAGAATCTGTAAAATGCATTATGGCCTCTTTCAGCCTTGACAGATTCTTTCATGAGCATAATTCTACCCTGTAAGCCCAATGCACACAGGTGTTCATTTCCTGTTGCTCAGCCTGGGGCTCCCTCAACCCCTTCAAACTGTTATGCGTAAATATTTCAATAAAAGGAAAACACTCGCAGTTGATGAGGAAAGAAAATAAATACCAGACTGGGATGGGGATCAGTAATAATTTTATCCTGTAGGGCTGAAGAATCAAAAAATTATTGAATCTTTCTACAAATACAACAAAGCATCATCCATTTACCTGATGACACTTGTACATAATCTTATACTATCAATCAAATCAGCATTGAGAGTGAGAATAGTAATTTAATCCATTGATTTATAGTTCAGCATTGGCAGTTTAATCCATCCTAGCAATAAGGAAATATATTCACTACTAGATCTGGCAGGTTATTGTTCTTCTCAGATATTGTCCATCCTGACTCCATATTAAGTTTTCTAATAGAAGCCACCCTGCCAATGATAAAAGAGGCCCTTGGCATATGTTGTTTTCATTCATATTTCAAACTTTCCACATATCACATCTTCGTTTTCCACTTTGTATACTCTTTTGTTGTCTCACAGCATTCAAATTGAAGGTGTATGGATGAGACATACAACTTTCACACCCTCATGAAACAAAATCCACCAACAAAGAGTATGAAGAACACCCTTGTGAAACAAAATCTGCCCAGACAAATAACATGTTTGCAGAATTGATGTCCAACATCTGGTCAGGTAATTATAGCCAGCTGCATAATTGGATGGTTTCCTTTCAGCATGCTGAAATTCTTCCTGGAAGAGCAGCAAATACAGGTCTCAGTTTTGAGCTGAATGCCTGGCAACGTCCAAAGCCACTGATAACAATAATCAGGAAATATATTCCTTGATGAGGCATATTATTATTTTTCTCTCTCCTTCTGTCCCTTCTAGCTAAACCTTTGGCAACCATTTCAGTTCTCCAAGGAAAAAATGTGTAATGTCTGTCAGTGTGGCTATAGTTTCCACGGAGATCTACATATTAACACTAAGCCTTTCATCTTCTGCTTTGAATACAATATAGGCTTTCATAATTTTCTCACCAGCTGAATGCCTGGTGATCACCTAACACATTTATAACAATCAGGGAATGTATTCCTTAATGAGGCATATTGTTATTATTCTCTCTCCTTCTGTCCCTTCTTGCTAAACCCTTGGCAACCATTTCAGTTCTTTAAGGAAAGAATGTGTAATCTCTGTCAGTGTGGTTATAGTTTCCACTGAGGTCTTGATATTTTCGCTAAACCTTTCATCTTCTGCTTTGAATACAATATAGGCTTCCATAATTTTCCCACCAGCTAAATGCCTGGTGATGTCATAGACCATTGATAACAATAATCAGCAAATATATTCCCTGATGAGACATTTTGTTATTTTTCTCTCTCCATCTGGTCCCTTCTTGCGAAACGCATGGCAACCATTTCAGTTCTCCAAGTTAAAAATGCATGATGTCTGTTAGTGGGGTTATAGTTTCCACTGAGGTTTTGATATTTCCAGTAGGCCTTTCATCTTCTACTTTGAATACAATATACGCTTCCATAATTTTATATGGAGAATGTTTGTGGCCTCAATATTAGCAACTCTGCATAAATTCATGTTTTATCAAATCCAGAATCTGTAAAATGTATTATGGCCTCTTTCAGCCGTGACAGATTCTTTCATGAGCATAATTCCACCCTGTAAGCCCAATGCATACAGGTGTCTATTTCCTGTTGCTCAGTCTGGGGCTCCCTTAACCCCTTCAAACTGTTATGCGTAAATATTTCAATAAAAGGAAAACACTGGCAGTTGACGAGCAAAGAAAATAAACACCAAACTGGGATGGGGATCAGTAATAATTTTATCCTGTAGGGCTGAAGAATCAAATAATTACTGAACCTTTCTACAAAACAACAAAGCAGCATCCATTTACCTGATGACAATTGTACATAATCTTATACCATCCATCAAATCAGCACTGAGAGTGAGAAGAGTAATTTAATCCATTGATTTATAGTTCAGCATCGGCAGTTTAATCGATCCTAGCAATAAGGAAATATATTCCTTGATGAGGCATATTATTATTTTTCTCTCTCCTTCTGTCCCTTCTAGCTAAACCCTTCGCAACCATTTCAGTTCTCCATGGAAAAAATGTGTAATGTCTGTCAGTGTGGCTATAGTTTCCACTGAGATCTTCATATTTACACTAAGCCTTTCATCTTCTGCTTTGAATACAATATAGGCTTCCATAATTTTCTCACCAGCTGAATGCCTGGTGACCACCTAACCCATTTATAACAATCAGGGAATGTATTCCTTGATGAAGCATATTGTTATTTTTCTCTCTCCTTCTGTCTCTTCTTGCTAAACCCTTGGCAACCATTTCAGTTCTTCAAGGAAAGAATGCGTAATCTCTGTCAGTGTGGTTACAGCTTACACAGAGGTCTTGATATTTTCGCTAAACCTTTCATCTTCTGCTTTGCATACAATATAGGCTTCCATAATTTTCCCACCAGCTAAATGCCTGGTGACGTCCTAGACCATTGATAACAATAATCAGGAAATATATTCCCTGATGAGACATTTTGTTATTTTTCTCTCTCCATCTGGTCCCTTCTTGCTAAATGCATGGCAACCATTTCAGTTCTCCAAGTAAAAAATGCATGATGTCTGTTAGTGGGGTTATAGTTTCCACTGAGGTCTTGATATTTCCAGTAGGCCTTTCATCTTCTACTTTGAATTCAATATAAGCTTCCATAATTTTATATGGAGAATGTTTGTGGCCTCAATATTAGCAACTCAGCATAAATTCATGTTTTATCAAATCCAAAATCTGCAAAATGTATTATGGCCTCTTTCAGCCGTGACAGATTCTTTCATGAGCATAATTCCACCCTGTAAGCCCAATGCATACAGGTATCCATTTCCTGTTGCTCAGCCTGGGGCTCCCTTAACCCCTTCAAACTGTTATGCGTAAATATTTCAATAAAAGGAAAACACTGGCAGTTGACGAGCAAAGAAAATAAATACCAAACTGGGATGGGGATCAGCAATAATTTTATCCTGTAGGGCTGAAGAATCAAATAATTACTGAACCTTTCTACAAATACAACAAAGCAGCATCCATTTACCTGATGACAATTGTACATAATCTTATACCAATCCATCAAATCAGCACTGAGAGTGAGAAGAGTAATTTAATCCATTGATTTATAGTTCAGCATCGGCAGTTCAATCCATCCTGGCAATAAGGAAATATATTCCTAGAATAGGCAGGTTATTGTTTTTCTCAGATGTTGTCCATTCTGACTCCTCTCGTAGCAACCATATTAAGTTTTCTAATAGAAGCAACCCTGCCAATGATAAAAGAGGCCCTTGGCATATGTGGTTTTTATTCATATTTCAAACTCTCCACATATCATATCTTCGTCTTCCATTTTGTATACTCATTTGTTGTCTCACAACATTCAAATAGAATGTGTATGGATGAAATGTACAAATTTAACACCCTCATGAAACAAAATCCACCAACAGAGAGTATCAGAGAGTATGAAGAACACACTTGTGAAACAAAATCTGTCCAGACAAATAACAGCATGTTTGCAGAATTGATGTCCAACATGCGGTCAGGTAATTATTGCCAGCTGCATCATTGGATGATTCTTTTCAGCATGCTGAAATTCTTCCTGGAAGAGCAGCAAATACAGGTCTCAGTTTTGAGCTGAATGCCTGGAGACGTCCTAAGTCATAGATTACAGTGATCAGGAAATATAGCCATTGATGAGGCATATTGTTATTTTTATCTCGCGTAGTAGTCCCTTCTTGCTAAACCTATGGCAACCGTATCAGTGCTCCAAGGAAAGAATGTGTAAAGTCTGTCAGTGTGGTTATAGTTTCCAATGAGGTCTTCATATTTCCATTAAGCCTTTCATCTTTTGCTTTGAATACAATATAGGCTTCCATAACTCTCTCACCAGCTGAATGCCTGGTGACCACCTAAGCCATTTATAACAATCAGGAAATATATTCCTTGATGAGGCATATTGTTATTTTTCTCTCTCCTGGAGGAACCTTCTTGCTAAACCCATGGCAACCATTTGAGTTCTTCAAGGAAAGAATGCGTAATGTCTGTCAGTGTGGTTATAGTTTCCACTGAGGTCTTGATATTTCCAGTAAGCCATTCATCTTCTGCATTGAATACAAGCGAGGCTTCCATAATTTTCTCACCAGCTGAATGCCTGCCAACGTCCTAAGCCATTTATAACAATAATCAGGAAATATATTCCTTAATGAGGCATAATATTTTCCCCTTTCCATCTGGACCCTCCTTGCTAAACCCTGGCAACCATTTCTGTTCTCCAAGTTGACAATGCGACATGTCTGTCAGTCGGGTTATAGTTTGCACTGAGATCTTGATATTTCCAGTAAGCCTTTCATCTTCTACTTTGAATACAATATAGGCTTCAATAATTTTATATGGAGAATGTTTGTGGCCTGAATATTTGCAACTCAGCATAAATTCATGTTTTATCAAATCCAGCATCTGTAAAATGCATTATGGCCTCTTTTAGCCTTGACAGATTCTTTCATGAGCATAATTCCGCCCTGTAAGTCCAATGCATATAGGTGTCCATTTCCTGTTTCTCAGCCAGGGGCTCCCTTATCCCTTTCAAACTGTTATGCATAAATATTTCAATAAAAGGAAAACAATGGCAGTTGACGAGCAAAGAAAATAAATACCAAACTGGGATGGGGATCAGTAATAATTTTATCCTGTAGGGTTGAAGGATTCAATACTTACTGAACCTTTCTACAAATACAACAAAGCAGCATCCATTTACCTGATGACACTTGTACATAATCTTATACTATCCATCAAATCAGCATTGAGAGTGAGAATAGTAATTTAATCCATTGATTTATAGTTCAGCATTGGCAGTTTAATCCATCCTAGCAATAAGGAAATATATTCACTACTAGATCAGGCAGGTTATTGTTTTTCTCAGTTGTTGTCCATTCTGACTCCTCTCATAGCAACCATATTAAGTTTTCTAATAGAAGCCACCCTGCCAATATGTGGTTTTTATTCATATTTCAAACTCTCCACATATCATATCTTCGTCTTCCATTTTGTATACTCATTTGTTGTCTCAAAACATTCAAATTGAAGGTGTATGGATGAGACATACAACTTGCACACCCTCATGAAACAAAATCCATCAACAGAGAGTATGAAGAACACCCTTGTGAAACAAAATCTGCCCTGACAAATAACAACATGTTTGCAGAATTAATGTCCAACATCTGGTCAGGTAATTATAGCCAGCTGCATCATTGGATGGTTTCCTTTCAGCATGCTGAAATTCTTCCTGGAAGAGCAGCAAATACAGGTCTTAGTTTTGAGGTGAATGCCTGGTAACATCCAAAGCCACTGATAACAATAATCAGGAAATATATTCCTTGATGAGGCATATTATTATTTTTCTCTCTCCTTCTGTCCCTTCTAGCTAAACCCTTGGCAACCATTTCAGTTCTCCAAGGAAAAAATGTGTAATGTCTGTCAGTGTGGCTATAGTTTCCACGGAGATCTTCATATTTACACTAAGCCTTTCATCTTCTGCTTTGAATACAATATAGGCTTCCATAATTTTCTCACCAGCTGAATGCCTGGTGACCACCTAACCCATTTATAACAATCAGGGAATATATTCCTTGATGAGGCATATTGTTATTATTCTCTCTCCTTCTGTCCCTTCTTGCTATACCCTTGGCAACCATTTCAGTTCTTCAAGGAAAGAATGCGTAATCTCTGTCAGTGTGGTTATAGCTTACACAGAGGTCTTGATATTTTCGCTAAACCTTTCATCTTCTGCTTTGCATACAATATAGGTTTCCATAATTTTCCCACCAGCTAAATGCCTGGTGACGTCCTAGACCATTGATAACAATAATGAGGAAATATATTCCCTGATGAGACATTTTGTTATTTTTCTCTCTCCATCTGGTCCCTTCTTGCTAAATGCATGGCAACCACTTCAGTTCTCCAAGATAAAAATGCATGATGTCTGTTAGTGGGGTTATAGTTTCAACTGAGGTCTTGATATTTCCAGTAGGCCTTTCATCTTCTACTTTGAATACAATATAAGCTTCCATAATTTTATATGGAGAATGTTTGTGGCCTCAATATTAGCAACTCAGCATAAATTCATGTTTTATCAAATCCAGAATCTGTAAAATGCATTATGGCCTCTTTCAGCCTTGACAGATTCTTTCATGAGCATAATTCCACCCTGTAAGCCCAATGCACACAGGTGTTCGTTTCCTGTTGCTCAGCCTGGGACTCCCTTAACCCCTTCAAACTGTTATGCGTAAATATTTCAATAAAAGGAAAACACTGGCAGTTGATGAGGAAAGAAAATAAATACCAGACTGGGATGGGGATCAGTAATAATTTTATCCTGTAGGGCTGAAGAATCAAATAATTATTGAACCTTTCTACAAATACAACAAAGCAGCATCCATTTACCTGATGACACTTGTACATAGTCTTATACTATCAATCAAATCAGCATTGAGAGTGAGAATAGTAATTTAATCCATTGATTTATAGTTCAGCATTAGCAGTTTAATCCATCCTAGCAAAAAGGAAATATATTCACTACTAGATCAGGCAGGTTATTGTTCTTCTCAGATATTGTCCATCCTGACTCCATATTAAGTTTTCTAATAGAAGCCACCCTGCCAATGATAAAAGAGGCCCTTGGCATATGTTGTTTTCATTCATATTTCAAACTTTCCACATATCACATCTTCGTCTTCCATTTTGTATACTCATTTGTTGTCTCACAACATTCAAATTGAATGTGTATGGATGAAATGTACAAATTTAACACCCTCATGAAACAAAATCCACCAACAGAGAGTATCAGAGAGTATGAAGAACACACTTGTGAAACAAAATCTGTCCAGACAAATAACAGCATGTTTGCAGAATTGATGTCCAACATGCGGTCAGGTAATTATAGCCAGCTGCTTCATTGGATGATTCTTTTCAGCATGCTGAAATTCTTCCTGGAAGAGCAGCAAATACAGGTCTCAGTTTTGAGCTGAATGCCTGGTAACGTCCAAAGCCACTGATAACAATAATCAGGAAATATATTCCTTGATGAGGCATATTATTATTTTTCTCTCTCCTTCTGTCCCTTCTAGCTAAACCTTTGGCAACCATTTCAGTTCTCCAAGGAAAAAATGTGTAATGTCTGTCAGTGTGGCTATAGTTTCCACGGAGATCTACATATTAACACTAAGCCTTTCATCTTCTGCTTTGAATACAATATAGGCTTTCATAATTTTCTCACCAGCTGAATGCCTGGTGATCACCTAACACATTTATAACAATCAGGGAATGTATTCCTTAATGAGGCATTTTGTTATTATTCTCTCTCCTTCTGTCCCTTCTTGCTAAACCCTTGGCAACCATTTCAGTTCTTCAAGGAAAGAATGTGTAATATCTGTCAGTGTGGTTATAGTTTCCACTGAGGTCTTGATATTTTCGCTAAACCTTTCACCTTCAGCTTTGAATACAATATAGGCTTCCATAATTTTCCCACCAGCTAAATGCCTGGTGATGTCATAGACCATTGATAACAATAATCAGGAAATATATTCCCTGATGAGACATTTTGTTATTTTTCTCTCTCCATCTGGTCCCTTCTTGCGAAACGCATGGCAACCATTTCAGTTCTCCAAGTTAAAAATGCATGATGTCTGTTAGTGGGGTTATAGTTTCCACTGAGGTTTTGATATTTCCAGTAGGCCTTTCATCTTCTACTTTGAATACAATATACGCTTCCATAATTTTATATGGAGAATGTTTGTGGCCTCAATATTAGCAACTCTGCATAAATTCATGTTTTATCAAATCCAGAATCTGTAAAATGTATTATGGCCTCTTTCAGCCGTGACAGATTCTTTCATGAGCATAATTCCACCCTGTAAGCCCAATGCATACAGGTGTCTATTTCCTGTTGCTCAGTCTGGGGCTCCATTAACCCCTTCAAACTGTTATGCGTAAATATTTCAATAAAAGGAAAACACTGGCAGTTGACGAGCAAAGAAAATAAATACCAAACTGGGATGGGGATCAGTAATAATTTTATCCTGTAGGGCTGAAGAATCAAATAATTACTGAACCTTTCTACAAAACAACAAAGCAGCATCCATTTACCTGATGACAATTGTCCATAATCTTATACCATCCATCAAATCAGCACTGAGAGTGAGAAGAGTAATTTAATCCATTGATTTATAGTTCAGCATCGGCAGTTTAATCGATCCTAGCAATACGGAAATATATTCCTTGATGAGGCATATTATTATTTTTCTCTCTCCTTCTGTCCCTTCTAGCTAAACCCTTGGCAACCATTTCAGTTCTCCATGGAAAAAATGTGTAATGTCTGTCAGTGTGGCTACAGTTTCCACTGAGATCTTCATATTTACACTAAGCCTTTCATCTTCTGCTTTGAATACAATTTGAGAATAGTAATTTAATCCATTGATTTATAGTTCAGCATTGGCAGTTTAATCCATCCTAGCAATAAGGAAATATATTCCTAGATCAGGCAGGTTATTGTTCTCAGATGTTGTCCATTCTGACTCCTCTCATGACAACCATTTCAAGTTTTCTAATAGAAGCAACCCTGCCAATGACAAAAGAGGCCCTTGGCATATGTGGTTTTCATTCATATTTCAAACTTTCCACATATCATATCTTCAACTTCCATTTTCTGTACTCTTTTGTTGTCTCACAACATTCACATTGAAGGTGTATGGATGAGACATACAGCTTTCACACCCTAATGAAACAATATCCACCAACAAAGAGTATGAAGAACACCTTTGTGAAACAAAATCTGCCCGACAAGTAACAGCATGTTTTCAGAATTGATGTCCAACATCCGGGCAGGTAATTATAGCCAGCTGCATCATTGGATGATTCTTTTCAGCATGCTGAAAGTCTTCCTGGAAGAGCAGCAAATGCAGGTCACAGTTTTGAGCTGAATGCCTGGTGATGTCCAAAGACACTGATGACAATAATAAGGAAATATATTCCTTGATGAGGCATACTGTTATTTTTCTCTCTCCATCTGTCCCTTCTTACTAAACCCTTGGCAACCATTTCAGTTCTCAAAGTAAAAAAATTTGTAATGTCTGTCAGTGTGACTATAGTTTCCACTGAGATCTTCATATTAACACTAAGCTTTTCATCTTCTGCTTTGAATACAATATAGGCTTCCATAATTTTCTCACCAGCTGAATGCCTGGTGACCACCTAACCTATTTATAACAATCAGGGAATGTATTCCTTGATGAGGCATATTGTTATTATTCTCTCTCCTTCTGTCCCTTCTTGCTAAACCCTTGGCAACTATTTCAGTTCTTCAAGGAAAGAATGCGTAATCTCTGTCAGTGTGGTTATAGTTTCCACAGAGGTCTTGATATTTTTGCTAAACCTTTCATCTTCTGCTTTGCATACAATATAGGCTTCCATAATTTTCCCACCAGCAAAATGCCTGGTGACGTCCTAGACCATTGATAACAATAATCAGGAAATATATTCCCTGATGAGACATTTTGTTATTTTTCTCTCTCCATCTGGTCCCTTCTTGCTAAATGCATGGCAACCATTTCAGTTCTCCAAGTTAAAAATGCATGATGTCTGTTAGTGGGGTTATAGTTTCCACTGAGGTCTTGATATTTCCAGTAGACCTTTCATCTTCTACTTTGAATACAATATAAGCTTCCATAATTTATGGAGAATGTTTGTGGCCTCAATATTAGCAACTCAGCATAAATTCATGTTTTATCAAATCCAAAATCTGTAAAATGTATTATGGCCTCTTTCAGGCGTGACAGATTCTTTCATGAGCATAATTCCACCCTGTAAGCCCAATGCATACAGGTATCCATTTCCTGTTGCTCAGGCTGGGGCTCCCTTAACCCCTTCAAACTGTTATGCGTAAATATTTCAATAAAAGGAAAACACTGGCAGTTGACGAGCAAAGAAAATAAATACCAAACTGGGATGGGGATCAGCAATAATTTTATCCTGTAGGGCTGAAGAATCAAATAATTACTGAAACTTTCTACAAATACAACAAAGCAGCATCCATTTACCCGATGACAATTGTACATAATCTTATACCATCCATCAAATCAGCACTGAGAGTGAGAAGAGTAATTTAATCCATTGATTTATAGTTCAGCATCGGCAGTTTAATCCATCCTGGCAATAAGGAAATATATTCCTAGAATAGGCATGTTATTGTTTTTCTCAGATGTTGTCCATTCTGATTCCTCTCGTAGCAACCATATTAAGTTTTCTAATAGAAGCAACCCTGCCAATGATAAAAGAGGCCCTTGGCATATGTGGTTTTTATTCATATTTCAAACTCTCCACATATCATATCTTCGTCTTCCATTTTGTATACTCATTTGTTGTCTCACAACATTCAAATTGAATGTGTATGGATGAAATGTACAACTTTAGCACTCTCATGAAACAAAATCCACCAAAAGAGAGCATCAGAGAGGATGAAGAACACACTTGTGAAACAAAATCTGTCCAGACAAATAACAGCATGTTTGCAGAATTGATGTCCAACATGCGGTCAGGTAATTATAGCCAGCTGCATCATTGGATGATTCTTTTCAGCATGCTGAAATTCTTTCTGGAAGAGCAGCAAATAAAGGTCTCAGTTTTGAGTTGAATGCCTGGAGACGTCCTAAGCCATAGATTACAGTGATCAGGAAATATATCCATTGATGAGGCATATTGTTATTTTTCTCTCGCATTCTGGTCCCTTCTTGCTAAACCCATGGCAACCGTATCAGTGCTCCAAGGAAAGAATGTGTAATGTCTGTCAGTGTGGTTATAGTTTCCAATGAGGTCTTCATATTTCCAGTAAGCCTGTCATCTTTTGCTTTGAATACAATATAGGCTTCCATAACTCTCTCACCAGCTGAATGCCTGGTGACCACTTAAGTCATTTATAACAATCAGGAAATATATTCCTTGATGAGGCATATTGTTATTTTTCTCTCTCCTGGAGGAATCTTCTTGCTAAACCATTGCAACCATTTGAGTTCTTCAAGGAAAGAATGCGTACTGTCTGTCAGTGTGGTTATAGTTTCCACTGAGGTCTTGATATTTCCAGTAAGCCATTCATCTTCTGCATTGAATACAAGCGAGGCTTCCATAATTTTCTCACCAGCTGAATGCCTGCCAACGTCCTATGCCATTTATAACAATAATCAGAAAATATATTCCTTAATGAGGCATAATATTTTTCCCTTTCCATCTGGACCCTCCTTGCTAAACCCTGGCAACCATTTTTGTTCTCCAAGTTGACAATGCGACATGTCTGTCAGTCGGGTTATAGTTTCCACTGAGGTCTTGATATTTCCAGTAAGCCTTTCATCTTCTACTTTGAATACAATATAGGCTTCAATAATTTTATATGGAGAATGTTTGTGGCCTCAATATTTGCAACTCAGCATAAATTCATGTTTTATCAAATCCAGCATCTGTAAAATACATTATGGCCTCTTTTAGCCTTGACAGATTCTTTCATGAGCATAATTCCGCCCTGTAAGTCCAATGCATATAGGTGTCCATTTCCCGTTTCTCAGCCTGGGGCTCCCTTATCCCTTTCAAACTGTTATGCATAAATATTTCAATAAAAGGAAAACAATGGCAGTTGACGAGCAAAGAAAATAAATACCAAACTGGGATGGGGATCAGTAATAATTTTATCCTGTAGGGTTGAAGGATTCAATACTTACTGAACCTTTCTACAAATACAACAAAGCGGCATCCATTTACCCGATGACACTTGTACATAATCTTATACCATCCATCAAACCACCAATTCAGCATTGAGAGTGAGAATAGTAATTTAATCCATTGATTTATAGTTCAGCATTGGCAGTTTAATCCATCCTAGCAATAAGGAAATATATTCCTAGATCAGGCAGGTTATTGTTCTCAGATGTTGTCCATTCTGACTCCTCTCATGACAACCATATTAAGTTTTCTAATAGAAGCAACCCCGCCAATGACAAAAGAGGCCCTTGGCATATGTGGTTTTCATTCATATTTCAAAGTTTCCACATATCATATCTTCAACTTCCATTTTCTGTACTCTTTTGTTGTCTCACAACATTCACATTGAAGGTGTATGGATGAGACATACAGCTTTCACACCCTCATGAAACAATATCCACCAACAAAGAGTATGAAGAACACCCTTGTGAAACAAAATCTGCCCGACAAGTAACAGCATGTTTGCAGAATTGATGTCCAACATCCGGGCAGGTAATTATAGCCAGCTGCATCATTGGATGATTCTTTTCAGCATGCTGAAAGTCTTCATGGAAGAGCAGCAAATGCAGGTCGCAGTTTTGAGCTGAATGCCTGGTGATGTCCAAAGACACTGATGACAATAATAAGGAAATATATTCCTTGATGAGGCATACTGTTATTTTTCTCTCTCCATCTGTCCCTTCTTACTAAACCCTTGGCAACCATTTCAGTTCTCAAAGTAAAAAAATGTGTAATGTCTGTCAGTGTGACTATAGTTTCCACTGAGATCTTCATATTAACACTAAGCTTTTCATCTTCTGCTTTGAATACAATATAGGCTTCCATAATTTTCTCACCAGCTGAATGCCTGGTGACCACCTAACCCATTTATAACAATCAGGGAATGTATTCCTTGATGAGGCATATTGTTATTATTCTCTCTCCTTCTGTCCCTTCTTGCTTCTTGCTAACCCTTGGCAACTATTTCAGTTCTTCAAGGAAAGAATGCGTAATCTCTGTCAGTGTGGTTATAGTTTCCACAGAGGTCTTGATATTTTCGCTAAACCTTTCATCTTCTGCTTGCATACAATATAGGCTTCCATAATTTTCCCACCAGCAAAATGCCTGGTGACGTCCTAGACCATTGATAACAGTAATCAGGAAATATATTCCCTGATGAGACATTTTGTTATTTTTCTCTCTCCATCTGGTCCCTTCTTGCTAAATGCATGGCAACCATTTCAGTTCTCCAAGTTAAAAGTTCATGATGTCTGTTAGTGGGGTTATAGTTTCCACTGAGGTCTTGATATTTCCAGTAGACCTTTCATCTTCTACTTTGAATACAATATAAGCTTCCATAATTTTATATGGAGAATGTTTGTGGCCTCAATATTAGCAACTCAGCATAAATTCATGTTTTATCAAATCCAAAATCTGTAAAATGTATTATGGCCTCTTTCAGCCGTGACAGATTCTTTCATGAGCATAATTCCACCCTGTAAGCCCAATGCATACAGGTATCCATTTCCTGTTGCTCAGGCTGGGGCTCCCTTAACCCCTTCAAACTGTTATGCGTAAATATTTCAATAAAAGGAAAACACTGGCAGTTGACGAGCAAAGAAAATAAATACCAAACTGGGATGGGGATCAGCAATAATTTTATCCTTTAGGGCTGAAGAATCAAATAATTACTGAAACTTTCTACAAATACAACAAAGCAGCATCCATTTACCCGATGACAATTGTACATAATCTTATACCATCCATCAAATCAGCACTGAGAGTGAGAAGAGTAATTTAATCCATTGATTTATAGTTCAGCATCGGCAGTTTAATCCATCCTGGCAATAAGGAAATATATTCCTAGAATAGGCAGGTTATTGTTTTTCTCAGATGTTGTCCATTCTGATTCCTCTCGTAGCAACCATATTAAGTTTTCTAATAGAAGCAACCCTGCCAATGATAAAAGAGGCCCTTGGCATATGTGGTTTTTATTCATATTTCAAACTCTCCACATATCATATCTTCGTCTTCCATTTTGTATACTCATTTGTTGTCTCACAACATTCAAATTGAATGTGTATGGATGAAATGTACAACTTTAGCACCGTCATGAAACAAAATCCACCAAAAGAGAGCATCAGAGAGGATGAAGAACACACTTGTGAAACAAAATCTGTCCAGACAAATAACAGCATGTTTGCAGAATTGATGTCCAACATGCGGTCAGGTAATTATAGCCAGCTGCATCATTGGATGATTCTTTTCAGCATGCTGAAATTCTTTCTGGAAGAGCAGCAAATAAAGGTCTCAGTTTTGAGTTGAATGCCTGGAGACGTCCTAAGCCATAGATTACAGTGATCAGGAAATATATCCATTGATGAGGCATATTGTTGTTTTTCTCTTGCGTTCTGGTCCCTTCTTGCTAAACCCATGGCAACCGTATCAGTGCTCCAAGGAAAGAATGTGTAATGTCTGTCAGTGTGGTTATAGTTTCCAATGAGGTCTTCATATTTCCAGTAAGCCTGTCATCTTTTGCTTTGAATACAATATAGGCTTCCATAACTCTCTCACCAGCTGAATGCCTGGTGACCACTTAAGCCATTTATAACAATCAGGAAATATATTCCTTGATGAGGCATATTGTTATTTTTCTCTCTCCTGGAGGAACCTTCTTGCTAAACCATTGCAACCATTTGAGTTCTTCAAGGAAAGAATGCGTACTGTCTGTCAGTGTGGTTATAGTTTCCACTGAGGTCTTGATATTTCCAGTAAGCCATTCATCTTCTGCATTGAATACAAGCGAGGCTTCCATAATTTTCTCACCAGCTGAATGCCTGCCAACGTCCTATGCCATTTATAACAATAATCAGAAAATATATTCCTTAATGAGGCATAATATTTTTCCCTTTCCATCTGGACACTCCTTGCTAAACCCTGGCAACCATTTTTGTTCTCCAAGTTGACAATGCGACATGTCTGTCAGTCGGGTTATAGTTTCCACTGAGGTCTTGATATTTCCAGTAAGCCTTTCATCTTCTACTTTGAATACAATATAGGCTTCAATAATTTTATATGGAGAATGTTTGTGGCCTCAATATTTGCAACTCAGCATAAATTCATGTTTTATCAAATCCAGCATCTGTAAAATGCATTATGGCCTCTTTCAGCCTTGACAGATTCTTTCATGAGCATAATTCCGCCTTGTAAGCCCAATGCATATATGTGTCCATTTCCTGTTTCTCAGCCTGGGGCTCCCTTATCCCTTTCAAACTGTTATGCATAAATATTTCAGTAAAAGGAAAACACTGGCAGTTGACGAGCAAAGAAAATAAATACCAAACTGGGATGGGGATCAGTAATAATTTTATCCTGTAGGGTTGAAGGATTCAATAATTACTGAACCTTTCTACAAATACAACAAAGCGGCATCGATTTACCCGATGACACTTGTACATAATCTTATACCATCCATCAATCCACCAATTCAGCATTAAGAGTGAGAATAGTAATTTAATCCATTGATTTATAGTTCAGCATTGGCAGTTTAATCCATCCTAGCAATAAGGAAATATATTCCTAGATCAGGCAGGTTATTGTTCTCAGATGTTGTCCATTCTGACTCCTCTCATGGCAACCATATTAAGTTTTCTAATAGAAGCAACCCTGCCAATGACAAAAGAGGCCCTTGGCATATGTGGTTTTCATTCATAATTCAAACTTTCCACATATCATATCTTCAACTTCCATTTTCTGTACTCTTTTGGTGTCTCACAACATTCACATTGAAGGTGCATGGATGAGACATACAGCTTTCACACCCTCATGAAACAATATCCACCAACAAAGAGTATGAAGAACACCCTTGTGAAACAAAATCTGCCCCACAAATAACAACATGTTTGCAGAATTGATGTCCAACATCCGGGCAGGTAATTATAGCCAGCTGCATCATTGGATGATTCTTTTGAGCATGCTGAAATTCTTCCTAGAAGAGCAGCAAATGCAGGTCGCAGTTTTGAGCTGAATGCCTGGTGAAGTCCAAAGACACTGATGACAATAATAAGGAAATATATTCCTTGATGAGGCATATTGTTATTTTTCTCTCTCCATCTGTCCCTTCTTGCTAAACCCTTGGCAACCATTCCAGTTCTCAAAGTCAAAAAATGTGTAATGTCTGTCAGTGTGGCTATAGTTTCCACTGAGATCTTCATATTAACACTAAGCCTTTCATCTTCTGCTTTGAATACAATATAGGCTTCCATAATTTTCTCACCAGCTAGCTGAATGCCTGGTGACCACCTAACCCATTTATAACAATCAGGGAATCTATTCCTTGATGAGGCATATTGTTATTTTTCTCTCTCCTTCTGTCCCTTTTTTGCTAAACCCTTGGCAACCATTTCAGTTCTTCAAGAAAAGAATGTGTAATCTCTGTCAGTGTGGTTATAGTTTCCCCTGAGGTCTTGATATTTTCGCTAAACCTTTCATCTTCTGCTTTGAATACAATATAGGCTTCCATAATTTTCCCACCAGCTAAATGCCTGGTGACATCCTAGACCATTGATAACAATAATCAAGAAATATATTCCCTGATGAGACATTTTGTTATTTTTATCTCTCCATCTGGTCCCTTCTTGCTAAATGCATGGCAACCATTTCAGTTCTCCAAGTTAAAAATGCATGATGTCTGTTAGTGGGGTTATAGTTTCCACTGAGATCTTGATATTTCCAGTAGGCCTTTCATCTTCTACTTTGAATACAATATAAGCTTACATAATTTTATATGGAGAATGTCTGTGGCCTCAATATTAGCAACTCAGCATAAATTCATGTTTTATCAAATCCAGAATCTGTAAAATGCATTATGGCCTCTTTCAGCCTTGACAGATTCTTTCATGAGCATAATTCCACCCTGTAAGCCCAATGCACACAGGTGTCCATTTCCTGTTGCTCAGCCTGGGGCTCCCTTAACCCCTTCAAACTGTTATGCGTAAATATTTCAATAAAAGGAAAACACTGGCAGTTGATGAGGAAAGAAAATAAATACCAGACTGGGATGGGGATCAGTAATAATTTTATGCTGTAGGGCTGAGGAATCAAATAATTATTGAACCTTTCTACAAATACAACAAAGCAGCATCCATTTACCTGATGACACTTGTACATAATCTTATACTATCCATCAAATCAGCATTGAGAGTGAGAATAGTAATTTAATCCATTGATTTATAGTTCAGCATTGGCAGTTTAATCCATCCTTGCAATAAGGAAATATATTCATTACTAGATCAGGCAGGTTATTGTTCTTCTCAGATATTGTCCATCCTGACTCCATATTAAGTTTTCTAATAGAAGCCACCCTGCCAATGATAAAAGAGGCCCTTGGCATATGTGGTTTTCATTCATATTTCAAACATTCCACATCTCACATCTTCGTCTTCCATTTTGTATACTCTTTTGTTGTCTCACAACATTCAAATTGAAGATGTATGGATGAGACATACAACTTTCACACCCTCATGAAACAAAATCCACCAACAAAGAGTATGAAGAACACCCTTGTGAAACAAAATCTGCGCAGACAAATAACATGTTTGCAGAATTGATGTCCAACATGTGGTCAGGTAATTATAGCCAGCTGCATCATTGGATGGTTTCCTTTCAGCATGCTGAAATTCTTCCTGGAAGAGCAGCAAATACAGGTCTCAGTTTTGAGCTGAATGCCTGGTAACGTCCAAAGCCACTGATAACAATAATCAGGAAATATATTCCTTGATGAGGCATATTATTATTTTTCTCTCTCCTTCTGTCCCTTCTAGCTAAACCCTTGGCAACCATTTCAGTTCTCCAAGGAAAAAATGTGTAATGTCTGTCGGTGTGGCTATAGTTTCCACGGAGATCTACATATTAACACTAAGCCTTTCATCTTCTGCTTTGAATACAATATAGGCTTCCATAATTTTCTCACCAGCTGAATGCCTGATGATCACCTAACCCATTTATAACAATCAGGGAATGTATTCCTTGATGAGGCATATTGTTATTATTCTCTCTCCTTCTGTCCCTTCTTGCTAAACCCTTGGCAACCATTTCAGTTCTTCAAGGAAAGAATGTGTAATCTCTGTCAGTGTGGTTATAGTTTCCACTGAGGTCTTGATATTTTCGCTAAACCTTTCATCTTCTGCTTTGAATACAATATAGGCTTCCAAAATTTTCCCACCAGCTAAATGCCTGGTGACGTCATAGACCATTGATAACAATAATCAGGAAATATATTCCCTGATGAGACATTTTGTTATTTTTCTCTCTCCATCTGGTCCCTTCTTGCGAAACGCATGGCAAACATTTCAGTTCTCCAAGTTAAAAATTCATGATGTCTGTTAGTGGGGTTATAGTTTCCACTGAGGTCTTGATATTTCCAGTAGGCCTTTCATCTTCTACTTTGAATACAATATAAGCTTCCACAATTTTATATGGAGAATGTTTGTGGCCTCAATATTAGCAACTCAGCATAAATTCATGTTTTATCAAATCCAGAATCTGTAAAATGGTTTATGGCCTCTTTCAGCCGTGACAGATTCTTTCATGAGCATAATTCCACCCTGTAAACCCAGTGCATACAGGTGTCTATTTCCTGTTGCTCAGTCTGGGGCTCCCTTAACCCCTTCAAACTGTTATGCGTAAATATTTCAATAAAAGGAAAACACTGGCAGTTGACGAGCAAAAAAAATAAATACCAAACTGGGATGGGGATCAGTAACAATTTTATCCTGTAGGGCTGAAGAATCAAATAATTACTGAACCTTTCTACAAAACAAAGCAGCATCCATTTACCTGATGGCAATTGTACATAATCTTATACCATCCATCAAATCGGAGTGATTTCCGCGTAGCACTATGCAAATCTACAGTACAGAAGTACTGTCACATGTAACCATGATTTTTCTTGTAAAGCGCCATGGAACTTTTTATTATTGTGAAATGAGCGCTATATAAATATCTATTATTATTATTATTATTTAAATCAGCACTGAGAGTGAGAAGAGTAATTTAATCCATTGATTTATAGTTCAGCATCGGCAGTTTAATTGATCCTAGCAATAAGGAAATATATTCCTAGATCAGGCAGGTTATTTTCTCAGATGTTGTCCATTCTGACTCCTCTCACAGCAACCATATTAAGTTTTCTAATAGAAGCAACCCTGCCAATGATAAAAGAGGCCCTTGGCATATGTGTTTTTTATTCATATTTCAAACTCTCCACATATCATATCTTCGTCTTCCATTTTGTATACTCATTTGTTGTCTCACAACATTCAAATTGAATGTGTATGGATGAAATGTACAACTTTAGCACCCTCATGAAACAAAATCCACCAAAAGAGAGCATCAGAGAGGATGAAGAACACACTTGTGAAACAAAATCTGTCCAGACAAATAACAGCATGTTTGCAGAATTGATGTCCAACATGCGGTCAGGTAATTATAGCCAGCTGCATCATTGGATGATTCTTTTCAGCATGCTGAAATTCTTCCTGGAAGAGCAGCAAATAAAGGTCTCAGTTTTGAGTTGAATGCCTGGAGACGTCCTAAGCCATAGATTACAGTGATCAGGAAATATATCCATTGATGAGGCATATTGTTATTTTTCTCTCTCGTTCTGGTCCCTTCTTGCTAAACCCATGGCAACCGTATCAGTGCTCCAAGGAAAGAATGTGTAATGTCTGTCAGTGTGGTTATAGTTTCCAATGAGGTCTTTATATTTCCAGTAAGCCTGTCATCTTTTGCTTTGAATACAATATAGGCTTCCATAACTCTCTCACCAGCTGAATGCCTGGTGACCACTTAAGCCATTTATAACAATCAGGAAATATATTCCTTGATGAGGCATATTGTTATTTTTCTCTCTCCTGGAGGAACCTTCTTGCTAAACCATTGCAACCATTTGAGTTCTTCAAGGAAAGAATGCGTACTGTCTGTCAGTGTGGTTATAGTTTCCACTGAGGTCTTGATATTTCCAGTAAGCCATTCATCTTCTGCATTGAATACAAGCGAGGCTTCCATAATTTTCTCACCAGCTGAATGCCTGCCAACGTCCTAAGCCATTTATAACAATAATCAGAAAATATATTCCTTAATGAGGCATAATATTTTTCCCTTTCCATCTGGACCCTCCTTGCTAAACCCTGGCAACCATTTTTGTTCTCCAAGTTGACAATGCGACATGTCTGTCAGTCGGGTTATAGTTTCCACTGAGGTCTTGATATTTCCAGTAAGCCTTTCATCTTCTACTTTGAATACAATATATGCTTCAATAATTTTATATGGAGAATGTTTGTGGCCTCAATATTTGCAACTCAGCATAAATTCATGTTTTATCAAATCCAGCATCTGTAAAATGCATTATGGCCTCTTTCAGCCTTGACAGATTCTTTCATGAGCATAATTCCGCCTTGTAAGCCCAATGCATATATGTGTCCATTTCCTGTTTCTCAGCCTGGGGCTCCCTTATCCCTTTCAAACTGTTATGCATAAATATTTCAGTAAAAGGAAAACACTGGCAGTTGACGAGCAAAGAAAATAAATACCAAACTGGGATGGGGATCAGTAATAATTTTATCCTGTAGGGTTGAAGGATTCAATAATTACTGAACCTTTCTACAAATACAACAAAGCGGCATCTATTTACCCGATGACACTTGTACATAATCTTATACCATCCATCAATCCACCAATTCAGCATTAAGAGAGAGAATAGTAATTTAATCCATTGATTTATAGTTCAGCATTGGCAGTTTAATCCATCCTAGCAATAAGGAAATATATTCCTAGATCAGGCAGGTTATTGTTCTCAGATGTTGTCCATTCTGACTCCTCTCATGGCAACCATATTAAGTTTTCTAATAGAAGCAACCCTGCCAATGACAAAAGAGGCCCTTGGCATATGTGGTTTTCATTCATATTTCAAACTTTCCACATATCATATCTTCAACTTCCATTTTCTGTACTCTTTTGGTGTCTCACAACATTCACATTGAAGGTGTATGGATGAGACATACAGCTTTCACACCCTCATGAAACAATATCCACCAACAAAGAGTATGAAGAACACCCTTGTGAAACAAAATCTGCCCCACAAATAACAACATGTTTGCAGAATTGATGTCCAACATCCGGGCAGGTGACTATAGCCAGCTGCATCATTGGATGATTCTTTTCAGCATGCTGAAATTCTTCCTGGAAGAGCAGCAAATGCAGGTCGCAATTTTGAGCTGAATGCCTGGTGATGTCCAAAGACACTGATGACAATAATAAGGAAATATATTCCTTGATGAGGCATATTGTTATTTTTCTCTCTCCATCTGTCCCTTCGTGCTAAACCCTTGGCAACCATTTCAGTTCTCAAAGTCAAAAAATGTGTAATGTCTGTCAGTGTGGCTATAGTTTCCACTGAGATCTTCATATTAACACTAAGCCTTTCATCTTCTGCTTTAAATACAATATAGGCTTCCATAATTTTCTCACCAGCTAGCTGAATGCCTGGTGACCACCTAACCCATTTATAACAATCAGGGAATCTATTCCTTGATGAGGCATATTGTTATTTTTCTCTCTCCTTCTGTCCCTTCTTGCTAAACCCTTGGCAACCATTTCAGTTCTTCAAGAAAAGAATGTGTAATCTCTGTCAGTGTGGTTATAGTTTCCACTGAGGTCTTGATATTTTCGCTAAACCTTTCATCTTCTGCTTTGAATACAATATAGGCTTCCATAATTTTCCCACCAGCTAAATGCCTGGTGACATCCTAGATCATTGATAACAATAATCAGGAAATATATTCCCTGATGAGACATTTTGTTATTTTTATCTCTCCATCTGGTCCCTTCTTGCTAAATGCATGGCAACCATTTCAGTTCTCCAAGTTAAAAATGCATGATGTCTGTTAGTGGGGTTATAGTTTCCACTGAGATCTTGATATTTCCAGTAGGCCTTTCATCTTCTACTTTGAATACAATATAAGCTTACATAATTTTATATGGAGAATGTCTGTGGCCTCAATATTAGCAACTCAGAATAAATTCATGTTTTATCAAATCCAGAATCTGTAAAATGCATTATGGCCTCTTTCAGCCTTGACAGATTCTTTCATGAGCATAATTCCACCCTGTAAGCACAATGCACACAGGTGTCCATTTCCTGTTGCTCAGCCTGGGGCTCCCTTAACCCCTTCAAACTGTTATGCGTAAATATTTCAATAAAAGGAAAACACTGGCAGTTGATGAGGAAAGAAAATAATTACCAGACTGGGATGGGGATCAGTAATAATTTTATGCTGTAGGGCTGAAGAATCAAATAATTATTGAACCTTTCTACAAATACAACAAAGTAGCATCCATTTACCTGATGACACTTGTACATAATCTTATACTATCCATCAAATCAGCATTGAGAGTGAGAATAGTAATTTAATCCATTGATTTATAGTTCAGCATTGGCAGTTTAATCCATCCTAGCAATAAGGAAATATATTCATTACTAGATCAGGCAGGTTATTGTTCTTCTCAGATGTTGTCCATTCTGACTCCATATTACGTTTTCTAATAGAAGCCCCCCTACCAATGATAAAAGAGGCCCTTGGCATATGTGGTTTTCATTCATATTTCAAACTTTCCACGTATCACATCTTCGTCTTCCATTTTGTATACTCTTTTGTTGTCTCACAGCATTCAAATTGAAGGTGTATGCATGAGACATACAACTTGCACACCCTCATGAAACAAAATCCACCAACAGAGAGTATGAAGAACACCCTTGTGAAACAAAATCTGCCCAGACAAATAACAACATGTTTGCAGAATTGATGTCCAACATCTGGTCAGGTAATTATAGCCAGCTGCATCATTGGATGGTTTCCTTTCAGCATGCTGAAATTCTTCCTGGAAGAGCAGCAAATACAGGTCTCAGTTTTGAGCTGAATGCCTGGTAACGTCCAAAGCCACTGATAACAATAATCAGGAAATATATTCCTTGATGAGGCATATTATTATTTTTCTCTCTCCTTCTGTCCCTTCTAGCTAAACCCTTGGCAACCATTTCAGTTCTCCAAGGAAAAAATGTGTAATGTCTGTCAGTGTGGCTATAGTTTCCACGGAGATCTTCATATTAACACTAAGCCTTTCATCTACTGGTTTGAATACAATATACTGAAACTAGGCTTCCATAATTTTCTCACCAGCTGAATGCCTGGTGACCACCTAACCCATTTATAACAATCAGGGAATGTATTCCTTGATGAGGCATATTGTTATTATTCTCTCTCCTCCTGTCCCTTCTTGCTAAACCCTTGGCAACCATTTCAGTTCTTCAAGGAAAGAATGCGTAATCACTGTCAGTGTGGTTATAGTTTCCACTGAGGTCTTGATATTTTCGCTAAACCTTCCATCTTCTGCTTTGCATACAATATAGGCTTCCATAATTTTCCCACCAGCTAAATGCCTGGAGACGTCCTAGACCATTGATAACAATAATGAGGAAATATATTCCCTGATGAGACATTTTGTTATTTTTCTCTCTCCATCTGGTCCCTTCTTGCTAAAAGCATGGCAACCATTTCAGTTCTCCAAATTAAAAATGCATGATGTCTGTTAGTGGGGTTATAGTTTCCACTGAGGTCTTGATATTTCAAATAAGCCTTTCATCTTCTACTTTGAATAGAATATAGGCTTCCATAATTTTATATGGAGAATGTTTGTGGCCTCAATATTTGCAACACAGCATAAATTCATGTTTTATCAAATCCAGCATCTGTAAAATGCATTATGGCCTCTTTCAGCCTTGACAGATTGTTTCATGAGCATAATTCCGCCCTGTAAGCCCAATGCATATAGGTGTCCATTTCTTGTTTCTCAGCCTGGGGCTCCCTTATCCCTTTCAAACTGTTATGCATAAATAGTTCAATAAAAGGAAAACACTGGCAGTTGATGAGCAAAGAAAATAAATACCAAACTGGGATGGGGATCAGTAATAATTTTATCTTGTAGGGTTGAAGGATTCAATAATTACTGAACCTTTCTACAAATACAACAAAGCGGCATCCATTTAGCCGATGACACTTGTTCGTAATCTTATTCCATCCATCAAAACAGCATTGAGAGTGAGAATAGTAATTTAATCCATTGATTTATAGTTCAGCATTGGCAGTTTAATCCATCCTAGCAATAAGGAAATATATTCCTAGATCAGGCAGGTTATTGTTCTTCTGAAATGTTGTCCGTTCTGACTCCTCTCATGGCAACCATATTAACTTTTCTAATAGAAGCAACCCTGCCAATGATAAAAGAGACCCTTGGCACATGTGGTTTTCATTCATATTTCAAACTTTCCACATATCACATCTTCGTCTTCCATTTTGTATACTCTTTTGTTGTCTCACAACATTCAAATTGAACGTGTATGGATGAAACGTACAACTTTCACACCCTCATGAAACAAAATCCACCAACGGAGAGTATGAAAAACACCCTTGTGAAACAAGATCTGTCCAGAAAAATAACAGTATGTTTGCAAAATTGATGTCCAACATCTGGTCAGGTAATTATAGCCAGCTGCATCAATGGATGATTCTTTTCAGCATGCTGAAATTCTTCAGGAAGGGCAGCAAATACAGGTCTCAGTTTTGAGCTGAATGCCTGGAGACGTCCTAAGCCATTGATTACCATGATCAGGAAATATATCCCTTGATGAGGCATATTGTTATTTTCCTCTCACCTTCTGGTACCTTCTTGCTAAACCCATGGCAACCATATCAGTTCTCCAAGGAAAGAATGTGTAATGTCTGGTTATAGTTTCCAATGAGGTCTTCATATTTCCAGTAAGCCTTTCATATTTTGCTTTGAATACAATATAGACATCCATAATTCTCTCACCAGCTGAATGCCTGCTAACCACCTAAGCCATTTATAACAATCAGGAAACATATTCTTTGATGAGGCGTATTGTTATTTTTCTCTCTCCTGGAGGAACCTTCTTGCTAAACCCATGGCAACCATCTGAGTTCAAGGAAAGAATGTGTAATGTCTGTCAATGTGGTTATAGTTTCCACTGGGGTTTTGTCATTTCCATTAAGCCTTTCATCTTCTGCATTGAATACAAGCGAGGCTTCCATAATTTTCTCACCAGCTGAATGCCTGCTGACGTCCTAAGCCATTTATAACAATAATCAGGAAAAACATTTCTTGATGAGGTATATAATTTTTCACTTTCCCTCTGGACCCTCCTTGCTAAACCCTGGCAACCATTTCTGTTCTCCAAGTTGACAATGCGTAATGTCTGTCAGTCGGGTTATAGTTTCCACTGAGGTTTTGATATTTCCAGTAAGCCTTTCATCTTCTACTTTGAATACAATATAGACTTCCATACTTTCATATGGAGAATGTCTGTGGCCTCAATATTAGCAACTCAGCATAAATTCATGTTTTATCAAATCCAGCATCTGTAAAATGCGTTATGGCCTCTTTCAGCCTTAACAGATTCTTTCATGAGCATAATTCTGCCCTGTAAGTGCAATGAATATAGGTGTCCATTTCCTGTTTCCCAGCCTGGGGCTCCCTTATTCCCTTCAAACTGTTAAGCATAAATATTTCAATAAAAGGAAAACACTGGCAGTTGACGAGCAAAGAAAATAAATACCAAACTGGGATGGGGATCAGTCATAATTTTATCCTGTAGGGCTGAAGGATTCAATAATTACTGAACCTTTCTACAAATACAACAAAGCAGCATCCATTTACCCGATGACACCTGTACAGTAATTTAATCCATTGATTTATAGTTCAGCATGGACAGTTTAATCCATCCTAGCAATAAGGAAATAAATTCCTAGATCAGGCAGGTTATTGTTCTTTGCAGATGTTGTCCATTCTGACTCCTCTCATGGCAACCATATTAACTTTTCTAATAGAAGCAACCCTGCTAATGACAAAAGAGGCCCTTGGCATATGTGGTTACCATTCATATTATTTCAAACTTTCCACATATCATATCTTCGACTTCCATTTTGTGTACTCTTTCGTTGTCTCACAACATTCACATTGAACATGTATGGATGAGACGTACAGCTTTCACATCCTCATGAAACAATATCCACCAACAAAGTGTATGAAGAACACCCTTGTGAAACAAAATCTGCCCAGACAAATAACAGCATGTTTGCAGAATTGATGTCCAACATGCGGTCAGGTAATTATAGCCAGCTGCATCATTGGATGATTCTTTTCAACATGCTGAAATTCTTCCTGGAAGAGCAGCAAATACAGGTCACAGTTTTGAGCTGAATGCCTGGTGACGTCCAAAGCCACTGATGACAATAATCAGGAAATATATTCCTTGGTGAGGCATAATGTTATTTTTCTCTCTCCTTCTGTCCCTTCTTGCTAAACCCTTGGCAACCATTTCAGTTCTCCAAGGAAAGAATGAGTAATGTCTGTCAGTGTGGTTATAGTTTCCATTCAGGTGTTGATATTTTCGGTAAACCTTTCATCTTCTGCTTTGAATACAATATGGGCTTCCATAATTTTCCCACCAGCGAAATGCCTGGTGACGTCCTAGACCATAGATAACAATAATCAGGAAATATATTCCCTGATGAGACATGTTGTTACTTTTCTCTCTCCATCTGTTCCCTTCTTGCTAAACCCATGGCAACCATTTCAGTTCTTCAAGTTAAAAATGCATGATGCCTGTCAGTGGGGTTATAGTTTCCACTGAGGACTTGATATTTCCAGTATGCCTTTCATCTTCTATTTTGAATACAATATAAGCTACCATAATTTTATATGGAGAATGTTTGTGGCCTCAATGTTAGCAATGCAGCATAAATTCATGTTTTATAAAATCCAGCATCTGTAAAATGCATTATGGCCTCTTTCAGCCTTGACAGATTCTTTCATGAGCATAATTCCACCCTGTAAGCCCAATGCATACAGGTGTCCATTTCCTGTTGCTCAGCCTGGGGCTCCCTTAACCCCTTCAAACTGTTATGTGCAAATATTTCAATAAAAGAAAAACACTGGCAGTTGACGAGCAAAGAAAATAAATACCAAACTGGGATGGGGATCAGTAATAATTTTATCCTGTAGGGCTGAACGATCAAATAATTACTGAACCTTTCTACAAATACAACAAAGCAGCATCCATTTACCTGATGACACTTGTACATAATCTTATGCCATCCATCAAATCAGCACTGAGAGTGAGAAGAGTAATTTAATCCATAGATTTATAGTTCAGCATTGGCAAACTATTTTAATCCATCCTAGCAATAAGGAAATATATTCCTAGATCAGGCAGGTTATTGTTCTTATCAGATGTTGTCCATTCTTACTCCTCTCGTAGCAACCATATTAAGTTTTCGAATAGAAGCAACCCTGCCAATGATAAAAGAGGCCCTTGGCATATGTGATTTTCATTCATATTTACAACTTTCCATATATCATGACTTTGTCTTCCATTTTGTATACTCTTTTGTTGTCTCACAATACTCAAATTGAAGGTGTATGGATGAGACGTATAACTTTCACACCCTCAAGAAACAAAATCCACCAACAGAGAGTATGAAGAACACCTTCGTGAAACGAAATCTGCCCAGAAAAATAACAGTATGTTTGCAGAATTGATGTCCAACATCCGGTCAGGTAATTGTAGTCAGCCATATCATTGGATGATTCTTTTCAGTAGGCTGAAAGTCTTCCTGGAAGAGCAGCAAATACGGGTCTCAGTTTTGATCTGAATGCTTGGTGACGTCCAAAGCCACTGATGACAATGATCAGGAAATATATTCCTTGATGAGGCATATTATTTTTCTCTCTCCTTGTGTCCCTTCTTGCTAAACCCATGGCAACCATTTGAGTTCTTCAATGAAAGAATGTGTAATGTCTGTCAGTGTGCTTATAGTTTCCACTGAGGTCTTGATATTTTCAGTAAGCCGTTCATCTTCTGCTTTGAATACAATATAGGCTTCCATAATTTTCCCACCAGCTAAATGCCTGGTGACGTCCTAGACCACTGATAACAATAATCAGGAAATGTAATCCTTGACGAGGCATATTGTTATTTTTCTCTCTCCTGGTGGAATCTTCTTGCTAAAACCATGGCCACCATTTGAGTTCTCTAGGAGAGAATGTGTATTGTCTGTCAGTATGGTTATAATTTCCACTGAGGTCTTTTTATTTTCTGTAAACCTTTCATCTTCTGCTTTGAATACAATATAGGCTTCCATAATGTTCCTACCAGTTAAATGTCTGGTGATGCCATAGACCACTGATAACAATAATCAGGAAAAATATTCCCTGATGAGACATGTTGTTATTTTTCTGTCTCCATCTGGTCCCTTCTTGCAAACCCATGGCAACCATTTTTGTTCTCCAAGTTAAAAAGGCATGATGTCTGTTAGTGGGGTTCTAGTTTCCATTGAGGTCTTGATATTTAAAGTAAGCCTTTCATCTTCTACTTTGAATACAATATAGGCTTCCATAATTTTATATGCAGAATGCTTGTGGCCTCAATATTAGAAACTCAGCATAAATTCATGTTTTATCAAATCCAGCATCTGTAAAATGCATTATGGCCTCTTTAAGCCTTAACAGATTCTTTCATAAGCATAATTCCACCCTGTAAGCCCAATGCATACAGGTGTCCATTTCCTGTTGCTCAGCATGGGGATCCCTTAACCCCTTCAAACTGTTATGCATAAATATTTTAATAAAAGGAAAACACTGGCAGTTGACGAGCAAAGAAAATAAATACCAAACTGGCATGGGGATCAGTAATAATTTTACCCTGTAGGGCTGAAGGATTCAATAATTAAGGAACCTTTCTACAAATACAACAAAGCGACATCCATTTACCGGATGACACTTGTACATAATCTTATACCATCCTTCAAATCAGCATTGAGAGTGAGAATAGTAATTTAATCCATTGATTTATAGTTCAGCATTGGCAGTTTAATCCATCCTAGCAACAAGGAAATATATTCCTAGGTCAGGCAGTTCATTTTTCATCTAAGATGTTGTCCATTCTAACTCATCTTATGGCAACCATATTATGTTTTCTAATAGAAGCAACACTGCCAATGATAAGAGGCCCGTGGCATATGTGGTTTTCATTCATATTTCAAATCTTCCACATATCATATATTCGTGTTCCATTTTGTATACTCTTTTGTTGTCTCACAACATTCACATTGAAGGTGTATGGATGAGACGTACAGCTTTCACACTCCCATGAAACAAAATCCACCAACAGAGAGTATGAAGAACACCTTCCTGAAACAAAATCTGCCCAGACAAATAACAGTATGTTTGCAGAATTGATATCCAACATCCGGTCAGGTAATTATAGCCAGCCGCATCATTGGATGATTCTTTTCAGTATGCTGAAATTCCTCCTGGAAGAACAGCAAACACAGGTCTCAGTTTTGAACTGAATTCCTGGTGACGTCCAAAGCCACTGATGACAATAATCAGGAAATAAATTCCTTGATGGGACATATTGTTATTTTTCTCTCTCCGTCTGTCCCTTCTTGCTAAACCCTTGGCAACCAGTTGAGTTCTCAAAGGAAAGAATGTGTAATGTCTGTCAGTGAGGTTATAGTTTCCACTGAGATCTTCATATTTCCACTATGCCTTTCATCTTATGCTTTGAATACAATATAGGCTTCCATAATTTTCTCACCAGCTGAATGCCTGGTGACCACCTAAGCCATTTTTAACAATCAGGAAATGTATTCCTTGATGAGGCATATTGTTATTTTTCTCTCTCCTGGAGGAAACTTCTTGCTAAACCCATGGCAACCATTTGAGATCTTCTATGAAAGAATGCGTAATGTCTGTCAGTGTGGTTATAGATTCCACTGAGGTCTTGATATTTTCGCTAAACCTTTCATCTTCTGCTTTGAATACAATATAGGCTTCCATAATTTTCCCACCAGCTAAATGCCTGGTGACAACCTAGACCATTGATAACAATAATCAGGAAATATACTCCCTGATGAGACAAGTTGTTATTTTTCTCACTCCTTATGGTCCCTTCTTGCTAAACCCATGGCAACCATTTCAGTTCTCCAAGTTAAAAATGCATGATGTCTGTCAGTGGGGTTATAGTTTCCACTGAGGTCTTGATATTTCCAGTAAGCCTTTCATCTTCTACTTTGAATACAATATAAGCTTCCATAATTTTATATGCAGAATGTTTGTGGCCTCAATATTAGCAATACAGCATAAATTCATGTTTTATCAAATCCAGCATCTGTAAAATGCACTATGGCCTCTTTCAGCCTTGACAGATTCTTTCATGAGCATAATTCCACCCAGTAAGCCCAATGCATACAGATGTCCATTTCCTGTTGCTCAGCCTGGGACTCCCTTAACCCCTTCAAACTGTTATGCATAAATATTTCAATAAAAGGAAAACACTGGCAGTTGACGAGCAAAGAAAATAAATACCAAACTGCGATGGGGATCAGTAATAATTTTATCCTGTAGGCCTGAAGGATCAAATAATTACTGAACCTTTCTACAAATACAACAAAGCGGCATCCATTTACTTGATTACGCTTGTACATAATCTTATACCATCCATCAAATCAGCATTGGGAGTGAGAATAGTAATTTAATCCATTGATTTATACTTCAGCATTGGCAGTTTAATCCATCCTAGCAATAAGGAAATATATTTCTAGATCAGGCAGGTTATTGTTCTTCCCAGATGCTGTCCATTCTGACTCCTCTCATCGCAACCATATTAAGTTTTCTAATAGAAGCAACCCTGCCAATGATAAAAGAGGCCCTTGTCATATGTGGTTTTCATTCATATTTCAAACTTTCAACGTATCATATCTTCATCTTCCATCTTGTATACTCTTTTGTTGTCTCACAATATTGAAATAGAATCTGTATGGATGAAACGTACAACTTTCATACCCTCATGAAACAAAATCCACCAACAGACAGTATGAAGAACACCCTTGTGAAACAAAATCTGCCCAGACAAATAACAGCATGTTTGCAGAATTGATGTCCAACGTCCGGTCAGGTAATTATACCCAGCTGCATCATTGGATGATTCTTTTCAGCATGCTGAAATTTTTCCTAGAAGAGTAGCAAATACAGGTCTCAATTTTGAGCTGAATGCCTGGAGAAGTCCTAAGCCATTGATAACAATGATCAGTAAATATATCACTTGATGAGGCACACTGTTATTTTTCCACTATGCCTTTCATCTTATGCTTTGAATACAATATAGGCTTCCATAATTTTCTCACCAGCTGAATGCCTGGTGACCACCCAAGCCATTTATAACAATCAGGAAATATATTCCTTGATGATGCATATTGTTATTTTTCTCTCTCCTGGTGGAATCTTCTTGCTAAACCCACGGTAACCATTTGTGTTCTTCAAGGGAAGAATGCGTAACGTCTGTCAGTGTGGTTCTAGTTTCCACTGAGGTCTTGATATTTCCATTAAGCCTGTCATATTCTGCATTGAATACAAGCGAGGCTTCCATAATTTTCTCACCAGCTGAATGCCTGCTGACATCCTAAGCCATTTATAACAATAATCATGAAATATATTCCTTGATGAAGCATATTATTTTTCTCTTTCCATCTGGATCCTCCTTGCTAAACCCTGGCAACCATTTCAGTTCTCCAAGTTAAAAATGCATGATGTCTGTTAGTGGGGTTACAGTTTCCACTGAGGTTTTGATATTTCCAGTAATCCTTTCATCTTCTACTTTGAATACAATACAGGCTTCCATGATTTTATATGGAGAATGTTTGTGGCCTCAATATTAGCAACACAACATAAATTCATGTTTTATAAAATCCAGCATCTGTAAAATGCATTATGGCCTCTTTCAGCGTTGACAGATTCCTTCATGAGCATAATTCCGCCCTGTAAGCCCAATGCATATAGGTGTCCATTTCCTGTTGTTCGGCCTGGGGCTCCCTTATCCCCTTCAAACAGTTATGCATAAATATTTCAATAAAAGGAAAACACTAGCAGTTCATGAGCAAAGAAAATAAATACCAAACTGGGATGGGGATCAGTAATAATTTTATCCTGTAGGGCTGAAGGATTCAATAATTACTGAACCTTTCTACAAATACAACAAAGCGGCATCCATTTACCTGATGACACTTGTACATAATCTTATACAATCCATCAAATCAGCATCGAAAGTGCGAATAGTAATTTAATCCATTGATTAATAGTTCAGCATTGGCAGTTTAATCCATCCTAGCAATACGGAAATATATTTCTTGATCAGGCAGGTTATTGTTCTTCTCAGATGCTGTCCATTCTGACTCCTCTCATGGCAACCATATTAAGTTTTCTAATAGAAGCAACCCTGCCAATGATAAAAGAGGCCCTTGTCATATGTAGTTTTCATTCATATTTCAAACTTTCCACGTATCATATCTTCATCTTCCATCTTGTATACTCTTTTGTTGTCTCACAATATTCAAACAGAATGTGTATGGATGAAACGTACAACTTTCATACCCTCATGAAACAAAATCCACCAACAGACAGTATGAAGAACACCCTTGTGAAACAAAATCTCTACAGACAAATAACAGAATGTTTGCAGAATTGATGTCCAACATCCGGTCAGGTAATTATAGCCAGCTGCATCATTGAATGATTCTTTTCAGCATGCTGAAATTCTTCAGGAAGGGCAGCAAATACAGGTCTCAGTTTTGAGCTGAAAGCCTGGAGACATCCTAAGCCATTGATTACAATGATCAGGAAATATATCTCTTGATGAGGCATATTGTTATTTACCTCTCACCTTCTGGTACCTTCTTCCTAAACCCATGGCAACCATATCAGTTCTCCAAGGAAAGAATGTGTAATGTCTGGTTATAGTTTCCAATGAGGTCTTCATATTTTCAGTAAGCCTTTCATATTTTGCTTTGAATACAATATAGGCATCCATAATTCTCTCACCAGCTGAATGCCTGCTAACCACCTAAGCCATTTATAACAATCAGGAAACATATTCCTTGATGAGTCGTATTGTTATTTTTCTCTCTCCTGGAGGAACCTTCTTGCTAAACCCATGGCAACCATCTGAGTTCAAGGAAAGAATGTGTAATGTCTGTCAATGTGGTTATAGGTTCCACTGGGGTCTTGTTATTACCAGTAAGCCTTTCATCTTCTGCATTGAATACAAGCGAGGCTTCCATAATTTTCTCACCAGCTGAACACCTGCTGACATCCTAAGCCATTTATAACAATAATCAGGAAATACATTCCTTGATGAGGCATAATATTTTTCTCTTTCCATCTGGACCCACCTTGCTAAACCCTGGCAACCATTTTTGTTCTCCAAGTTGACAATGCGTAATGTCTGTCAGTCGGGTTATAGTTTCCACTGAGGTTTTGATATTTCCAGTTCAGCATTGGCAGTTTAATCCATCCTAGCAATAAGGAAATATATTCCTAGATCAGGCAGGTTATTGTTCTTCTCAGATGTTGTCCATTCTGACTCCTCTCATGACAACCATATTAACTTTTCTAATAGAAGCAACCCTGCCAATGTCAAAAGAGGCCCTTGGCATATGTGGTTTTCATTCATATTTCAAACTTTCCACATATCATATCTTCGACTTCCATTTCGTGTACTCTTTCGTTGTCTCACAACATTCACGTTGAAGGTGTATGGATGAGACGTACAGCTTTCACACCCTCATGAAACAATATCCACCGACAAAGAGTATGAAGAACACCCTTGTGAAACAAAATCTGCCCATACAAATAACAGCATGTTCGCAGAATTGATGTCCAACATCCAGTCAGGTAATTATAGCCAGCTGCATCATTGGATGATTCTTTTCAGCATGCTGAAATTCTTCCTGGAAGAGCAGCAAATACAGGTCACAGTTTTGAGCTGAAAGCCTGGTGACATCCAAAGCCACTGATGACAATAATCAGGAAATATATTCCCTGATGAGGCATCTTGTTATTTTTCTATCTCCATCTGTCCCTTCTTGCTAAACCCTTGGCAACCATTTCAGTTCTCCAAGGAAAGAATGTGTAATGTCTGTAAGTGTGGTTATAAGTTCCACTCAGGTCTTGATATTTTCGCTAAACCTTTCATCTTCTGCTTTGAATACAATATAGGTTTCCATAATTTTCCCACCAGCTAAATGCCTGGTGACGTCCTAGACCATTGATAACAATAATCAGGAAATATATTCCCTGATGAGACATGTTGTTATTGTTCTCACTCCATCTGGTCCCTTCTTGCTAAACCCATGGCAACCATTTCAGTTCTCCAAGTTAAAAATGCATGATGTCTGTCAGTGGGGTTATAGTTTCCACTGAGGTCTTGATATTTCCAGTAAGCCTTTCATCTTCTACTTTGAATACAATATAAACTTCCATAATTTTATATGTAGAATGTTTGTGGCCTCAATATTAGCAATACAGCATAAATTCATGTTTTATCAAATCCAGCATCTGTAAAATGCACTATGGCCTCTTTCAGCCTTGACAGATTCTTTCATGAGCATAATTCCACCCTGTAACCCCAATGCATACAGGTGTCCATTTCCTGTTGCACAGCCTGTTATGCGTAAATATTTCAATAAAAGGAATACACTAGCAGTTGAAGAGCAAAGAAAATAAATACCAAACTGGGATGGAGATCAGTAATAATTTTATCCTGTAGGACTGAAAGATTCAATAATTACTGAACCTTTCTACAAATACAACAAAGCGACATCCATTTACCCAATGACACTTGTGCATAATCTTATATCATGCATCAAATCAGCACTGAGAGTGAGAATAGTAATTTAATCCATTGATTTATAGTTCAGCATTGGCAGTTTAATCCATCCTAGCAATAAGGAAATATATTCCTAGATCAGGCAGGTTATTGTTTTTCTCAGATGTTGTCCATTCTGACTCCTCTCGTGGCAACCATATTAAGTTTTCTAATAGAAGCAACCCAGCCAATGATAAAAGAGGCCCTTGGCATATGTGGTTTTTATTCATATTTCAAACTCTCCACATATCATATCTTCGTCTTCCATTTTGTATATTCTTATGTTGTCTCACAACATTCAAATTGAATGTGTATGGATGAAATGTACAACTTTAACACCCTCATGAAACAAAATCCACCAACAGAGAGTATCAGAGAGTATGAAGAACACACTTGTGAAACAAAATCTGTCCAGGCAAATAACAGAATATTTGCAGAATTGATGTCCAAGATCCGGTCAGGTAATTATAGCCAGCTGCATCATTGGATGATTCTTATCAGCATGCTGAAATTCATCCTGGAAAAGCAGCAAATACAGGTCTCAGTTTTGAGCTGTATGCCTGGAGACGTCCTAAGCCATTGATTACAGTGACCAGGAAATATATCCCTTGATGAGGCATATTGTTATTTTTCTCTCGCGTTCTGGTCCCTTCTTGCTAAACCCATAGCAACCATATCAGTGCTCCAAGGAAAGAATGTGTAATGTCTGTCAGTGTAGTTATAGTTTCCAATGAGGTCTTCATATTTCCAGTAAGCCTTTCATCTTTTGCTTTGAATAGAATATAGGCTTCCATAATTCTCTCACCAGCTGAATGCGTGGTGACTACCTAAGCCATTTATAACAATCAGGAAATATATGTCTTGATGAGGCATATTGTTATTTTTCTCTGTCCTGGAGGAACCTTCTTGCTAAACCCATGGCAACCATTTGAGTTCTTCAAACAAAGAATGCGTAATGTCTGTCAGTGTGATTATAGTTTGCACTGAGGTCTTGATATTTCCAGTAAGCCATTCATCTTCTGCATTGAATACAAGCGAGGCTTCCATAATTTTCTAACCAGTTGAATGCCTGCTGACGTCCTAAGCCATTTATAACAATAATCAGGAAATATATTCCTTGATGAGGCATAATATTTTTCTCTTTCCATCTGGACCCTCCTTGCTAAATGCTGGCAACCATTCCTGTTCTCCAAATTAACAATGCGTAATGTCTGTCAGTCGGGTTATAGTTTCCACTGAGGTCTTGATATTTCCAGTAAGCCTTTCATCTTCTACTTTGAATACAATATCGGCTTCCATAATTTTATATGGAGAATGTTTGTGGCCTCAATATTAGCAACTCAGCATAAATTCATGTTTTATCAAATCCAGCATCTGCAAAATGCATTATGGCCTCTTTCAGCCTTGACAGATTCTTTCATGAGCATAATTCCGTCCTGTAAGCCCAATGCATATATGTGTCCATTTCCTGTTTCTCAGCCTGGGGCTCCCTTATCCCCTTCAAACTGTTGTGCATAAATGTTTCAATAAAAGGAAAACACTGGCAGTTGACGAGCAAAGAAAATAAATACCAAACTGGGATGGGGATCAGTAATAATTTTATGCTGTAGGGCTGAAGGATTCAATAATTACTGAACCTTTCTACAAATACAACAAAGCAACATCCATTTACCCGACGACACTTGTACATAATCTTATACCATCCATCAAATCAGCATTGAGAGTGAGAATAGTAATTTAATCTATTGATTTATAGTTCAGCATTGGCAGTTTAATCCATCCTAGCAATAAGGAAATATATTCCTAGATCAGGCAGGTTATTGTTCTTCTCAGATGTTGTCCATTCTGACTCCTCTCATGGCAACCATATTAACTTTTCTAATAGAAGCAACCCTGCCAATGACAAAAGAGGCCCTTGGCATATGTGGTTTTCATTCATATTTCAAACTTTCCACATATCATATCTTCGACTTCCATTTTGTGTACTCTTTCGTTGTCTCACAACATCCACTTTGAAGGTGTATGGATGAGACGTACAACTTTCACACCCTCATGAAACAAATCCACCAACAAAGAGGATAAAGAACACCCTTGTGAAACAAAATCTGCCCAGACAAATAACAGCATGTTTGCAGAATTGATGTCCAACATCCGGTCAGGTAATTATAGCCAGCTGCATCATTGGATGATTCTTTTCAGCATGCTGAAATTCTTCCTGGAAGAGCAGAAAATACAGGTCGCAGTTTTGAGCTGAATGCCTGGTGACGTCCAAAGCCACTGATGACAACAATCAGGAAATATATTCCTTGATGAGGCATATTGTTATTTTTCTCTCTCCATCTGTCCCTTCTTGCTAAACCCTTGGCAACCATTTCAGTTCTCCAAGGAAAGAATCTGTAATGTCTGTCAGTGTGGTTATAGTTTCCACTCAGGTCTTGATATTTTCGCTAAACCTTTCATCTTCTGCTTTGAATACAATATAGGCTTCCATAATTTTCCCACCAGCTAAATGCCTGGTGACGTCCTAGACCACTGATAACAATAATCAGGAAATATATTCCCTGGTGAGATATGTTGTTATTTTTCTATCTCCATCTGGTCCCTTCTTGCGAAACCCTTGGCAACCATTTCAGTTCTTCAAGTTAAAAATGCATGATGTCTGTCAGTGGGGTTATAGTTTCCACTGAGGACTTGATATTTCCAGTAAGCCTTTCATCTTCTACTTTGGATACAATATAAGCTTCCATAATTTTATATGGAGAATGTTTGTGGCCTCAATATTAGCAATACAGCATAAATTCATGTTTTATCAAATCCAGCATCTGTAAAATGCATTACGGCCTCTTTCAGCCTTGACAAATTCTTTCATGAGCATAATTCCACCCTGTAAGCCCAATGCATACAGGTGTCCATTTCCTGTTGCTCAGCCTGGGGCTCCCTTAACCCCTTCAAACTGTTATGCATAAATATTTCAATAAAAGGAATACACTAGCAGTTGAAGAGCAAAGAAAATAAATACCAAACTGGGATGGAGATCAGTAATAATTTTATCCTGTAGGACTGAAAGATTCAATAATTACGGAACCTTTCTACAAATACAACAAAGCGACATCCATTTACCCAATGACACTTGTGCATAATCTTATATCATCCATCAAATCAGCACTGAGAGTGAGAATAGTAATTTAATCCATTGATTTATAGTTCAGCATTGGCAGTTTAATCCATCCTAGCAATAATGAAATATATTCCTAGATCAGGCAGGTTATTGTTTTTCTCAGATGTTGTCCATTCTGACTCCTCTCGTGGCAACCATATTAAGTTTTCTAATAGAAGCAACCCTGCCAATGACAAAAGAGGCCCTTGGCATATGTAGTTTTTATTCATATTTCAAACTCTCCACATATCATATCTTCGTCTTCCATTTTGTATATTCTTTTGATGTCTCACAACATTCAAATTGAATGTGTATGGATGAAATATACTACTTTAACACCCTCATGAAACAAAATCCAGCAACAGAGAGTATCAGAGAGTATGAAGAACACACTTGTGAAACAAAATCTGTCCAGGCAAATAACAGAATATTTGCAGAATTGATGTCCAACATCCGGTCAGGTAATTATAGCCAGCTGCATCATTGGATGATTCTTTTCAGCATGCTGAAATTCATCCTGGAAAAGCAGCAAATACAGGTCTCAGTTTTGAGCTGTATGCCTGGAGACGTCCTAAGCCATTGATTACAGTGACCAGGAAATATATCCCTTGATGAGGCATATTGTTATTTTTCTCTTGCATTCTGGTCCCTTCTTGCTAAACCCATAGCAACCATATCAGTGCTCCAAGGAAAGAATGTGTAATGTCTGTCTGTGTGGTTATAGTTTCCACTGAGTTCTTCATATTTCCAGAAAGCCTTTCATTTTCTGCTTTGCATACAATATAGGCTTCCATAATTCTCTCACCAGCTGAATGCTTGGTGACTACCTAAGCCATTTATAACAATCAGGAAATATATGCCTTGACGAGGCATATTGTTATTTTTCTCTCTCCTGGAGGAACCTTCTTGCTATACCCCTGGCAACCATTTGAGTTCTTCAAGCAAAGAATGCGTAATGACTCTGTCAGTGTGGTTATAGTTTGAACTGAGTTCTTGATATTTCCAGTAAGCCATTCATCTTCTGCATTGAATACAAGCGAGGCTTCCATAATTTTCTCACCAGGTGAATGCCTGCTGATGTCCTAAGCCATTTATAACAATAATCAGGAAATATATTCCGTGATGAGGCCTAATATTTTTCTCTTTCCACCTGGACCCTCCTTGCTAAACCCTGGCAACCATTTTTGTTCTCCAAGTTGACAATGCGTAATGTCTGTCAGTCGGGTTATAGTTTCCACTGAGGTCTTGATATTTCCAGTAAGCCTTTCATCTTCTACTTTGAATACAATATAGGCTTCCATAATTTTATATGGAGAATGTTTGTGGCCTCAATATTAGCAACTCAGCAGAAATTCATGTTTTATCAAATCCAGCATCTGCAAAATGCATTGTGGCCTCTTTCTGCCTTCACAGATTCTTTCATGAGCATAATTCCGCCCTGTAAGCCCAATGCATATAGGTGTCCATTTCCTGTTTCTCAGCCTGGGGCTCCCTTATCCCCTTCAAACTGTTATGCATAAATATTTCAATAAAAGGAAAACACTGGCAGTTGACGAGCAAAGAAAATAAATACCACACTGGGATGGGGATCAGTAATAATTTTATCCTGTAGGGCTGAAGGATTCAATAATTACTGAACCTTTCTACAAATACAACAAAGCAGCATCCATTTACCCGATGACACTTGTACATAATCTTATTCCATCCATCAAATCAGCATTGAGAGTGAGAATAGTAATTTAATCCATTGATTTATAGTTCAGCATTGGCAGTTTAATCCATCCTAGCAATAAGGAAATATATTCACTACTAGATCAGGCAGGTTATTGTTCTTCTCAGATGTTGTCCATTCTGACGCCTCTCATGGAAACCATATGAAGTTTTCTAATAGAAGCAACCCTGCCAATGATAAAAGAGGCCCTTGGCATATGTGGTTTTCATTCATATTTCAAACTTCCACATATCATATCTTCGACTTCCATTTTGTATACTCTTTAGTTGCTCACAATATTCAAATAGAATGTGTATGGATGAAATGTACAACTTTCACACCCTCATGAAACAAATTCCACCAACAGAGAGTATCAAGAACACCCTTGTGAAACAAAACCGATCCAAACAAATAACAGCATGTTTGCAGAATTGATGTCCAACATCTGGTCAGGTAATTATAGCCAGCTGCATCATTGGATGATTCTTTTCAGCACGCTAAAATTCTTCCTGGAAGAGCAGCAAATACAGGTGTCAGTTTTGAGCTGAACGCCTGGTGACGTCCAAAGCCACTGATGACAGTAATCAGGAAATATATTCCTTGATGAGGCATATTGTTATTTTTCTCTCTCCTTCTGTCCCTTCTTGCTAAACCCTTGGCAACCATTTCAGTTCTCCTAGGAAAGAATGTGTAATGTCTGTCTGTGTGGTTATAGTTTCCACTGAGGTCTTCATATTTCCAGTAAGCTTTTCATCTTCTGCTTTGAATACAGTATAGAATTCCATAATATTCTCACCAGCTGAATGCCTGTTGACCACGAAAGCCATTTATAACAATCAGGAAATGTATTCCTTGATGAGGCATATTGTTATTTTTCACTCTCCTGGTGGACCTTTCTTGCTAAACCCATGGCAATCATTTGAGTTCTCCAAGGAAAGAATACATAATGTCTGTCAGTGTGGTTAAAGTTTCCAGTGAGGTCTTGATTTTTCAGTAAGCCTTTCATCTTCTGCTTTGAATACAATATAGGCTTCCACGGTTTTCCCACCAGCTAAATGCCTGGTGACGTCCTAGACCATTGATAACAATAATCAGGAAATATATTCCCTGATGAGACATGTTATTTTTCTCTCTCCATCTGGTCCCTTCTTGCTAAACCCATGGCAACCATTTCAGTTCTCCAAGTGAAAAATGCATAATGTCTGTCAGTAGCCTTATAGTTTCCACTGAGGTCTTGATATTTCCAGTAAGCCTTTCATCTTCTGCTTTGAATACAATATAGGCTCCCATAATTTTATATGGAGAATGTTTGTGGCCTCATTATTAGCAACTCAGCAGAAATTCATTTTGTCTAAAATCCAGCATCTGTAAACTGCATTATGGCCTCTTTCAGCCTCGAAATATTGTTTTATGAGCATAATTCCACCCTGTAAGCCCAATGCATACAGTTGTCCATTTCCTGTTGCTCAGCCTGGGGCTCCCTTAACCCCTTCAAACTGTTATGCATAAAAATTTCAATAAAAGGAAAACACTGGCAGTTGACAAGCAAAGAAAATAAACACCAAACTGGGATGGGGATCAATAATAATTTCATCCTGTAGGGCTGAAGGATCAAATAATTACTGAACCTTTCTACAAATACAACAAAGCCGCATCCATTTACCTGATGACCCTTGTACATAATCTTATACCATCCATCAAATCAGCACTGAGAGTGAGAATAGTAATTTAATCCATTGATTTATAGTTCAGCATTGGCAGTTTTATCCATCCTAGCAATAAGGAAATATATTCCTACATCATGCAGGTTATTGTTCTTCTGAGATGTTGTTCATTCTGACTGCTCTCATGGCAACCATATTAAGTTTTCTAATAGAAGCAACCCTGCCAATGATAAAGGAGGCCCTTGGTATATGTGGTTTTCATTCATATTTCAAACTTTCCACATATCATATCTTCGTCTTCCATTTTGTATACTCTTTTGTTGTCTCACAACATTCAAACTGAATGTGTATGGATGAAACGTAAAACTTTCACACCCTCAAGAAACAAAATCCACCAACAGACAGTATGAAGAACACCCTTGTGAAACAAAATCTGCCCAAACAAATAACAGCATGTTTGTAGAATTGATGTCCAACATCCGGTCAGGTAATTATAGCCAGCTGTATCATTGGATGATTCTTTTCAGCATACTGAAATTTTTCAAGGAAGAGCAGCAAATATAGGTCTCAGTTTTGAGCTGATTGCCTGGCGACGTCCTAAGCCATTGTTAACAATGATCAGGAAATATATCCCTTGATGAGGCATATTGTTATTTTTCTCTCGCCTTCTGGTCCCTTCTTGCTAAACCCATGGCAACCATATCAGTTCTCCAAGGAAAGAATGTGTAATGTCTGTCAGTGTGGTTATAGTTTCCACTGAGGTCTTCATATTTCCAGTAAGCCTTTCATCTTTTGCTTTGAATACAATATAGGCTTCCACAATTCTCTCACCAGCTGAATGCCTGGTGACCACCTAAGCCATGTATAACAATCAGGAAATATATTCCTTGATGAGGTGTATTATTATTTTTCTCTCTCCTGGTGGACCCTTCTTGCAAAACCCATGGCAACCATTTCAGTTCTTCAAGGAAAGAATATGCAATGTCTGTCAGTGTGGTTATAGTTTCCACTGAGGTCTTAATATTTCTAGTAAGCCTTTCATCTTCTGCATTGAATACAAGCCAGGCTTCTATAATTTTCTCACCAGCTGAATGCTTGCTGATGTCCTAAGCCATTTATAACAATAATCAGGAAATATATTCCTTGATGAGGCATATTATTTTTCTCTTTCCATCTGGACCCTCCTTGCTAAACCCTCGCAACCATTTCTGTTCTCCAAGTTCAAAATGCGTAATGTCTGTCAGTCGGGTTATAGTTTCTACTGAGGTCTTGATATTTCCAGTAAGCCTTTCAACTTCTGCATTGAATACAAAATAGGCTTCCATAACTTTATATGAAGGATGTTTGTGGTCCCATTATTAGCAACACAGCATAAATTCATTTTTTATAAAATCCAGCATCTGTAAAATGCATTATGGCCTCTTTCTGCCTTGACAGATTCTTTCATGAGCATAATTCCACCCTATAAGCCCAATGCATACAGGTGTCCATTTCCTGTTGCTCAGCCTGGGGCTTCTTTAACCCCTTCAAACTGTTATGCGTAAATATTTCAAAAAAAGGAAAACACTGGCAGTTGACGAGCAAAGAAAATAAACACCAAACTGGGATGGGGATCAGTAATAATTTTATCTTGTAGGGCTGAAGGATTAAATAATTACTGAATCTTTCTACAAATACAACAAATCGGCATCCATTTACCTGATGACACTTATACATAATCTTATACCATCCATCAAATCAGCATTGAGAGTGAGAATAGTAATTTAATCCATTGATTTATAGTTCAGCATTGGTAGTTTAATCCATCCTAGCAATTAGGAAATATAGTCCTAGATCAGGCAGGTTATTGTTCTTCTCAGATGTTGTCCATTCTGACTCCTCTCATGGCAACCATATTAAATGTTCTAAAGCATGTGTGGTTTTCAATCATATTTCACACTTTCCACATATCATATCTTCGACTTCCATTTTGTGTACTCTTTCGTTGTCTCAGAACATTCACATTGAAGGTGTATGGATGAGACGTACAACCTTCACACCCTTATGGAAATGGAACAAAATCCACCAACAGAGAGTATGAAGAACACCCTTGTGAAAAAAAAATCTGCCCAGACAAATAACAGTATGTTTGCAGAATTGATGTCCAACATCCGGTCAGGTAATTATAGCCAGCCACATCAATGGATGATTCTTTTCAGTATGCTGAAATTCTTCCTGGAAGAGCAGCAAATAGAGGTCTCAGTTTTGAGCTGAATGCCTGGAGACGTCCAAAGCCACTGATGACAATAATCAGGAAATATATTCCTTGTTGAGGCATATTGTTATTTTTCTCTCTCCTGGTGGAACCTTCTTGCTAAACCCATGGCAACCATTTCAGTTCTCCAAGGAAAGAATGTGTAATGTCTCTTAGTGTGGTTATAGTTTCCACTGAGTTCTTCATATTTCCAGTAAGCCTTTCATCTTCTGCTTTGAATACAATATAGGCTTCCATAATTTTCTCACCAGCTGAATTCCTGGTGGATACCTAAGCCATTTCTAACAATCAGGAAATATATTCCTTGATGAGGCATACTGCTATTTTTCTCTCTCCTGATGGACCCTTTTTGCTAAACCCATGGCAACTATTGGAGTTCTTCAAGGAAAGAATGCATAATGTCTGTCAGTGTGGTTATAGTTTCCACTGAGGTCTTGATATTTTCAGTAAGCCTTTCATCTTCTGCTTTGAATACAATATTGGCTTCCATAATGTTCCCACCAGTCAAATGCCTGCTGACGTCCAAAGCCACTGACAACAATAATCAGGAAAATATATTCCTAGATCAGGCAGGTTATTATTCTTCTCAGATGTTGTCCATTCTGACTGCTCTCGTGGCAACCATATTACGTTTTCTAATAGAAGCAACCCTGCCAATGATAAAAGGGGCCCTTGGCATATGTGGTTTTCATTCATATTTCAAACCTTCCACATATCATATCTTCGACTTCCATTTTGTATACTCTTTCGTTGTCTCACAACATTCACATTGAATGTGTACAGATGAGACATACAACTTTCACACCCTCATGAAACAAAATCCACCAACAGAGAGTATGAAGAACACCCTTGTGAAACAACATCTGCCCAGAGAATTAATTAATCTCCGGACAAAATTATGTCTCCGGATGGATGGACAGACAGACAAGGTGATTCCAGTACACCCTACCCCTTACAACTCACCACAGGGGTATAAAAATACTGAAGGTATGTTAGTCTTGTTATAGGTAATTTCTGGTAACCATTTATCTCTTGACACCTTTACATAAGGAGTGTTGTCGATTTTATCTCTCTTGTGCTTCTTCGTACTTCTAAATTGGAAACAAGAAGATCTCTTTTTTGGACTTGAACATAAAATAATATCATCCATCGCATCAGCGTTAAGAGGGATAGTGATAGTATAATCCATTGATAACAAGACTCAGGAAACATATTTTTAGAAGAGGGAGGTTGTTATTCTTTTCAGACATAATCTCTTCACACCGATGCATGGCAACATTTCAGACTTCCGATAAAAATATCCAATAGAAAATGTGGTCCTGGTTATATGTGGTGTCCAAGGACTACAGGAGATGTGATAAGATCTCCCAACAGTTGGCCAAACAGAGCAGCTATACTTCAAGCAGATGCATGCACCTGTGCAGCTGATGATTGGTTGATGCTCCATCATTCATTTGTACCAGATCATTCAACTTGTCCAAAATTTTCTGTGACAATTTGGCTCGCCCCATGTTTTGTTCACATATTTTTCATTTTAGGTAACTTCCACGCAACTCAAATGCCTGTTCGCCTTAAACTGACAGGCCTGAAGCTTATAAGTTTGACAAAATCCAAATACTTTTGAAGGACTGTGTAAAATAGAGGTTTTCAAGCATGTATCCTTGAAAGGTGAGATGCAAAATTCATTTCAATAATTATTTTGATTAACCATTCTCCTAAATAGGAAAGAAAAAAATCAACAAAAAACTTGCCTGTTGTGCAATCTCACCAATGGATGATGAGTATTTCTTAACCTTCTTCTCTCTCACTGAAAACCAAAATCAACAGGTTCTTCTGGGGTCAACATTTTTTAAAATTCATTTTATACTGTTTTCAAGACTGCATGAACAAAACAAGTCATTTCTCAATTTGCAGATAGCACAATAACAGAAGAGACAAATTTTTGATGAAAAGATAATAATCACTTTTATTTGGAAGTCAGGATGTGGTTCATGATTTTATGTATAATTTCCGACACTACTATACAGTTGTAAATATTCAGAGACTTTTCCTTCACTTTCAAGAGCTAAGGGAACTGTAGCCAAAGAATGATGTCGTTCCACTGCCAGACATTTGGCAGTGCTTTTAAAAACGTAAGTTGAGAGAAATTCTGTTTTTTCATGTGTATAATATATACATAGCAGGGCCTTGCACTTGACAGCAAAAAAACTTCCATACTTTTTCTGACATGTCAGTCTATTTTCCATGTTGATTTGAATACCTCTAATTGATGAAAATCTGACTGTAGGAAGATTTTTACAAAACCTCCAGCAACACAACGTAGAATCTTTGGGGTTTTTTTTAAATATTTGCAAGAATATCATTTCTTCATACTCATGTGGTTCAGCAAAGCTTTATTCGCATAGACAAAGACTATTAAATAACTAGGAATCTTTATGGTATTTTTATTTTGGCCTAAGAAAGTTAAGAATCAGTTTCTCAGGCCCTCTCACGTGGGCATTTTGGGTGCCGCATGCTCTCTTTTTGTAACCAATGCAAACCCCAAAAATAAAAATTAAATGGTTTATGTCTGATATTTTACCCAAGTTAATAAAATTGATAAATTTGTCCCTTGAGTGCAACAATCTTTGCAATGCTTTAGCACTGCAAAGCCTTCTTGCACTCAAGGGAAGAAATACACCACCACCCATGCTATTTTGTAGATTATGAGGCCTAAAACATAAAACAAAGCAAGAACATGAACTTTTGATGGCAAGAGAAATAATTACAAAAATAAAAAAAATGCCCGCCCATATGAAATTTTACAAAAAATGGCCTGAGAAACAAAAGATCTACTTTGTGGAGCCTTATTTCAAATCATTCAACCCCATGTACACTTATGTCAAAATAAACAAAATATAAGTGGCAAATTTTCCCATAATACAATAAGGCAGTTGTATGATCAGACCCTTCTTCTGGTTATTAAGATAATTCATTAACAGATGTTCCCGCAAATGCCAAGGGTGACTATACCCCCACCCCAATGCCAAACATGAGTTTCTAGTCATGCCTTTCTTGATATTGATTTAATCAATATCTTATTTTATCTCCATTGAACCATAGCACCAATACAGCAGACATCCAAATGTGTACGGGGGCACTAATGCAACCATATTATGAAAACCTATATTTTATTAATGACGTCCAAAATGGGGCCATTACTAAAATAAAAATTACTGCACCACATTCAAAATAATAATAATGTCTACAGCAAGCTATATTCAAGTTGGATTGAAATCGGGACACTTAGAACTGAAGTTATCACCAGGAAACCAATATCAGCATATCTTCTAAGTTGGAAAAGGGTCATAACTCTATCAAAAAATGTCAGATCAAGTCCACTATCAATCCCAATTGGTATTATGTGGTTATGCATAAAATTTTGTTTCATTTCCTTCAGTCAAACTAAAGTTATCATCCGGAAACCAATATCAACATGATTTCTTAGTCAGAAAAGGGCCATAACTCTGTCAACAAATATCAGACCAAGCCCACTATCAATCCCAACCTGTATTTTATGGTTATAAAGCAAAGCATAAAATTTTGTTTCATTTTGCTCATCAACCTAAGGTTATCACCTTTAAACCAATATCAACCTGTTTTTTAAGTCGGAAAAGAGCCATAATTCTGTCAATAAATATTGGACCAAGCCCACTATCACTCCCAACCTGCATTTTATGGTGATAAACCTATGAATAAAATTTTGCCTTATTTTGCTCAGTCAAACTAAAGTTATCGTCTGAAAAACAATATCAACATGTTTTCTAAGTCAGAAAAGGACCATAACTCTGTCCAAAAATATTGGATGACGCCCATTATTAATCCCAACCTGTATTATGTGGTTATAAACCAATGGATAAAATTTTGTTTCATTCTGTTCACTCAAACTAAAGTTATCATCCAAAAACCAATATCAACATGCTTTTTAAGTCAGAAAAGGGCTATAACTCTGTCAAAAAATATTGGACCAAGCCCGCTATCAATCTCAACCTGTATTATATGGTTATAAACCTATGTATAAAATTTTGTTTCATTTCGTTCACTCAAACTAAAGTTATCATCCAGAAACCAAAATCAACAAGTCTAAGTTGAAAAGGGGTCATAACTCTGACAAAAAATACCAGACCAAGGCCACTATCAATCCCAACCTCTATTTTGTAGTTATAAACCTATGAAAACGATTTTGTTTCATTTTGTTCAGTCAAGCTAAGGTTATTACATGGAAACCATTTGTTTTGGAAAGACAGACAGGGCAGTGACTATATACTCTCTCCAAAAGTTCAATCAAAACTATAATTGCTGGTGCACAGGTTCCCATTGTAATGAACATTCTTACAAAGTTTCGAACAATAAATGTCTGAGAAAATCTGCGGACAAAATTCAGCCATTCTAAGATGAAAATGGTCATAACTCTGGCCAAAAAAATTCCGATCAAAACTATAATCGCTGGTGTGCAGGTTCCCATGGTAGTGAACATCCGTACCAAGTTTCAAAGGAATCGACCTATAAACATCCGAGAAAAGCTCCAGACAAAATTAATTATTCTAAGATGAAGAGGCATAACTCTGGCAAAAAAATCCCATCAAAACTATAAACTCTGGTGCACAGGTTCCCATAGTAGTGCATACCAAGTTTCAAAGGAATCGGCCCATAAACATTTGAGCAATTCTCCAGAAAAAATTCTAGCATTCTAAGACATGTGCAAAAGGAGCATAAAAATGGTAATGCATGGCCTATCAATCATCTAATAATCATCGTAGATTCAGACTTGGCGACCGAGGAATGATGAACATTTGTTGTCTGTGACAGTAGTTGATGTTTATTTGAAAACTATTTCATTAAATTTGTGTCGTTAAAAACAATATATTCTTCATCGGAGACATTTACGTGACTTTTGTGAGCTTTTCGGATCATATATATAATAAATAGAAACTTTAACTCACCCCCAGTTTATATCGATTTTTACAAAACTGGTCCAGTTAACCCTTTACCTAACACGAAAAGCAGACAACACATGCAAATAAAATTCTTGAAGCACTAATTTTGTTTGATTTTTGCATCAAAAACATAGTTTATGACCCCTAATTGGAACGAGTTCGCTGAGCTCATTCCAATGAGGGGTCATAAGCTGTTTTTGTGACAAAAAATGAAAAAGTAATAAAAATTGAATGGTGAATTTTGTGAATAGTGCTGCTGGCTGGTTTTTGCCATTACGTTGGGTAAAGGTTTAATTAGGTCCAGAATGAGCTAAAGCTTAGTCCAGACCTAATTTACTGAATTTGTTTTGTAAATTTCGATATAAACAGAATGGGGTTGTGCTACTGTTTCAGCGGAGAGAAAATGTGGTTATAACACGCGAACAGAGAGAGTAATATTATACAGCAGAGTATTTGATATAACACATTCCCAATTTTACTCGATTACATCAGCTGATTTCTGCGAGTGTGCAGACCACGTGTATAAAGTAAACAATGGCTGTCATTGCTATCATTGCAATGGTTGTCATTGCTATAAGGGGAAATCAAGTTAAATACTTGACGTTTCTTTGAAATTCAATGTTGCTAATATTTTAATGTATAATCCCACATTTAAACTTGATACTGAACATATCAGGATGCCAGTGAGTCTGAATGCAGTCTAATAGATATAATAGTATTATATGATTCACGATGGAAGTTATACACACATGAATAAGATACTATTACTTCTAATACCAGAATAGCTCTCAGTTACCCATCTTTAAGGCAGGTCAAAAATAGCCCTCCTGCAACTAATTAAGGAGAGCGATTATGGCCCGCCTTCAATTTTGAAAATGAAAATGACAAGACTTGGTAATTTAAAATTTAAGCAGTTGAAAAAATAGACATCTTTTTTTTAAAAAGCCATATGATGTTACCCCTCACTGGAATGTGCTTGTTCCAATGAGTGGTCACATGATATGGTTTTGTTGCCATTTTTTTAAAAATTTGAAAATGCAAGAATTAAAACAATAAATTTTGATATCCTGTGAGTTGGGGGTAATAGGTTGGGCAAAAAAAAAAAAAAAATTTTTTTTTTCAAATCAATGAGGGAGGGAGGGAGGGAGGATTTTATTTTTATTTTTTATTTTTATTTCTTCCAGATGGTGAGCAAGGATTGAGAGGCAAAAGTCACTTTCTGATGTCTGTTTTTACCTAAAAAGCACAGAAAGTGCATATTGTAAAATGATACACAAATAAAACTCATTTTATTGAAAACTAAACCTGTTTTTCTTTATTCTTTGCTTTTAGTACATAGAAGCAGAACTCTGACTTCACTTTTAAACTTTTACAAAGCAGAACTATTTTATGAATATTCAAAGTAAAGGTATCTCCCATGAACTGACACAGTTTGGTTGCAAAGAACAGTCTCATTCACAAGTATGTTCTTGTGATAGGATCATCTAAATTGGATGAAAGATAGGTTACATCTGTGTTTACATTGTCAGATAATAACACAAATTCTCAACCCCTCTGTTGGGTGGGTCTTTCTTAATTAACTGGTAGAAGGCAAAGTTATTTTGGGGCATCAAAATTTGTCCATATGTCTTTGCCTTGTGACAATTTATAGGAGAATGCCTATAGGCACTCTCCAATAAATTGTAACAAGGCAAAGCCATACAGACGAACTAATTTCACTTCAAAGTCAATACAAAGCATATCCATAGAATATGGAGCCCACTGACGAACATTTTTTTAACCATCTCCCCAAAGGTTTTGTCATCTTCCATAGATATTATTGACCACCCTCGTATTATTTTGGTATCATTGTGAGTTATTTTGATAGAAATGAACATTTTTACAATTGAAATTTTCGTATGCAGACAACTGTCAATTTAGTATGGAATTTACACAACACTTGTAACGTCACTGCAATGAAGCCCTTTCATTCATATCACTATCGAAGGGTCCATGGGTGAAAATAATAAAAGTATAGGCCCAACTCAATACACAAAATAAGCTGGACGTGTCAATCCGTAAAGACTTTTTGTTTACTTTGAATGAAGACGTCATTCGTATTGGGAAACACACATGTATTTTAAGTAATCTCCCTTGATGCACAACTGCACTGAAAAATCTGATTTCAGATTCCATTCAGTGTTTTACCCACTCTTTCCCTGGTTATGTTCACGAAACATCAGAAGAATTTGGACTTTTCTGTTTCTTTAGTAAGTGATAAACCCTCAACCCGAAAATATATTTACCGTATATGTCTGTGTTCAATAGCACCAAGAATGCTTATGTAGGACAACAATTTGAAAACAATTTGCGCTGTAACCTGTGCAGTTGTTGTATTCATATTGGGTTTTCCTGTCACGTTCCAGAAAAACCAACATAAACACAACAACTGCACAGGTTCTCTTGACAGGGATGAAGACATTGCGGTGATAAACAAACAACGAAAAACAATTAAATGCGAGTATTTTTCAAATCTTTAATAATAATTTTCCTTTATTCTTTTATCTTATTCAACCTGTGATAACTCGTGAAAACTTTCCTATTTCTGTTGCATCCCAAATTGGCAAAACGTAACTTGCAACTAATTCTTGTTGATTAGTGCATCAATCAGTTGATACCTGTACCGAGTCAAGTTTGCGTTTGAATTCCCCTGCCGTGTGAGTCCAACCTCTCAGAAATATGGCGATAACCTTTCCCCTCTCATACACAACACACACCTGTGCCTATTTACCAGTTTATTTGTTGGTTTTGGGCCATTTATTTCAATGCGGCGGTGCCTGAGAATCAATTCCATTTTTTTTTTTTTTGGCCTTAAAGAGAATGAACCAAATTTTTTTCAATGTCAAGTTAAAGTTATATTATCTTCAACCCTCCTCTTAACAAAACATTTGAATCTGCCACTTGCTTATAAACACTTATCATTTTAAATATTTTTTTTTTATTCAAAACTTTCAATCCTTAATTTGGACAAGTTTCATGAGCTCTAAGCAACGAGAGAGTCTTTCCACTGTGATTTGAATGAAAAAATTTTCAAATTTCAAATTATTTCAGACAGAATTTGGACCTCTTCACTGAAGCTTGTTTTGAACATAGATTTAGCTAGTCTTGAACACAGTATTGAGATCATAAAATCATCATTTATTACACAAACTTGGAGATCAAACTGGAATAGTCTTCACGAAATTAGGGATATATTCATGTTATAAAGTTTCCACGAAATTAGGCAAGTTTTCAATTATATTCCTTTGCCTATTTACATCCTACCTTATAGTTCAGAGGGTTGTAGAGTTTTAGGGGTATTTCGGTGTTTAGGCTGTTGTACATAGTACATTTTTGTTCATGCAGCTATCTAGTATTTTGGTGTTCAGGCAACTGTATAAAGTTTTATCTCAACACAAATCTAGTATTTCGATAATCAGGCTGCTGTCTTAAGTTTTATCTCAATACAAACCTTGCACTTCGGTATTCAAGCTGCTGTATTGAGTTTTATCTCAACACAAATCTAGTATTTCGGTATTCAGGCTGCTGTATTGAGTTTTATCTCAACACAAATCTGGTATTTTGGTATATAGACTGCTGTATTTGGTTTTATCTCAACACAATTCTAGTATTTCGGTATTCAGGCTGCTGTGTTGAGTTTTATCTCACCACAATTCTAGTATTTCAGTATTCAGGCTGCTGTATTGAGTTTTATCTCAACACAATTTGGTATCAACTATTCCAGCATCAAGTTTTTTCCAAGTTTGTATATTAAATAACTTTTCAATATTTCAAAAAAGTAGTATTCATTAACTGGTAGAGCACTAAATTAATTTCAAAGGTCAAAATGTATTTCTGCAGATATTCTGTTACAATTTATTGGAGAGTGCCTACCTGTAGGCACTCTCCAATAAATAACAAGAGAATTTCATGTCATCAAAATTTTTTTGCTTTCAAATGAATGCAGAGTGCATCAAAAAAATAATGATCCCTTTAATTGTGGTACAGTGGAGTCCTGTTAATTGAATAGCCACTTAGCCAAGAAAAATTATTCAATTAACCCTTTACCCAATGTAACATCCAAAACCGGACAGCACTGTTCACAAAAATCGCAAATTAATTTTCATTATTTTTTGTCTCTAAAACATAGGTTATTACCCCTCTTTGAAATGAGCTCATCGAGCTTGTCCCAAACAGGGGTCATAACCTATGTTTTTGAGACAAGAAATGAAAAAAAGTATAGTTATTAAAGAATTTTATTTGCAAGTGCCGTCTGTTTTTCATGTTAGGTAAAGGGTTAACAGTATTCAGCTTACATGGATTGTGTCTCCTGTTTATTAGAGATAAACTTAGCATTTACTCTGTCAAACAAGATATAATAGATTAAATGCTGTATTGGATGTACTAGGCTAAATAGGTCCATAAACAAAGGAAGACTGGGGAGAGTCAAGGTAATGTCTCAAAAGGTGGCAAGATTTTTTATTAAATTAACAGTTCAAATTTGTACTGGAGGTTTGGTATAAATGGTTTTGTGCTGGGAAATTATATTCAATTAACAGGCTATTCAGTTAAAAGATATCCAATTAAGTGGGATCCACTGTACCAGTATTTTTAATAAGGCTGAAATTTGGATTTCAAACACTCAACCACTTAATTGTGAAAAGCAAAAACATGCAAATATGTCAACAGAATTTCTTAACAGAAATATCACCAAATTCATCAAGAAAAAATGAGGATTGGTGGCATTTAATCTTGAATCATCCAAATACCATCATAAGATCCTTGGTTCCAAAACTATCATAAAATGTCAAGATTTGTGTATACTCAAGTTTATATGGTGCCATGTCAAGATTTGTGCATACGTCGGAGGAAGAATATCCACCATTTTCAAGGACTTTTCCAGGAAATTTCCAAGCACTTTCTAGAACATGTGTCTCAATGCAGGGACTGACAGGAAAGGAGAGTGATCACTCTCACTTGCCATCACTCTCCCAAACGTTTCACTAGGGGAGGAATTAATCACTCACCTTCATGATGTGTGTAGAAATTGTGTCTAAACATCAAGTTATATACTGCTTTTCAATCACCTATTACCTGACCCACCTAGGAAACAATACATGCAAAACATCTCACATCACTAAAATCTTTCATTTTTTGCTTTAAACATATCTTATGACACCTCAATGGAATGAGCTCAAATCACTCTCCTGAATTTATCACTCTCGCAAAATCAAAATGAGAGTGATCATTCGCTTGCCTGCATATTCTTCGCTTCAGTAACTGTAAATTTATTTGCTCATCTGTGTTGTTTGTATATATACCAGTTAATAATTCTCAAGCATCTCTTCTCAGCTGATTTTTTTGAGGTTTGTTTAATTCAAAGATTTTCAAGGACTTTTTAGACAATTTTTGAAGCTATTCCTCATAATTTTCATACAGCCTTGAGTCAACTTATGGCTACTCTTGTGTGCCTAATGTACATACATGTATGCTTATTAAATTTGGGGAATTTTTCCACTGTGTTTGCACCTTATTTGAGCCTGTATGCTTATTAAAATTGCCCTACTAACTGGGAGGAGATTTTCTAATTAGTAAATCTTTACTAGACTGTGTGATATTCTTTTGTTTAGCACAGTATATTTATTGTTGTAATCATGATGTCTAAATACCTATTAGTTTTCTGTAAATATAGAACCTTAGTGAGCACGCTCACATACCCCACGCACCCCGATATTTCAAGCTCGGAAAAGTGTAATTTTTAGGAAAATGACCCGGAAATTTGTTACTTGTATTTTTCAGAGTCCAGGGCCCGTAATTTCCGCAAAAATCAGCCGAGCAGAACGAAACGCAAACTTGATCTGAAAGTCATTGTGGTAGACTCACATACTAAAATGGCCATAAGTTCGATAATATCTGAAAGCGTGTAGAAAAAAAGTCTGGAAAACTGTAATTTTGTTGAACTATTATTCAAAGTCGAAGGGCTGTAATTTTGGTAAAAATCAGTGGAGCAGAACAAAATGCAAACTTGATCTGTAGGCCACCATGTTAGACAAACATAACAAAAATCAGCTCAATATCTGGAAGCATGTAGAGAAAAAGCCCAGAAAACTGTAATTTTGATGAACTTTTCAAAGTCTATGGGGCCGTAATTTTGGTAAAAATAAGTGGAGCGGAACAAAACCCAAACTTGTTCTGTAGGCCACTATGTTAGACTAACATACCAAAAATCAGCTCAATATCTGGAAGCGTGTAGGAAAAAAGTCTGGAAAACTGTAATTTTGATGCATTTTTCAGAGTCCAAGGGCCGTAATTTCGGTAAAAATCAGTGGAGCGGAACAAAATGCAAACTTGATCTGTAGGCCACCATGTCAGACTAACAGACCAAAAATCAGCTCAATATCTGGAAGCGTGTAGAAAAAAAGTCCGGAAAACTGTAATTTTGATGAATTTTTCAGAGTCCAAGGGCCATAATTTTAGTAAAAATCAGTGGAGCGGAACAAAATGCAAACTTGATCTGTAGGCCACCATGTTAGACTCACATACCAAAAATCAGCTCAATATCTGGAAGCGTGTAGAAAAAAAGTCCGGAAAACAAGTAGGACTGACTGACGGACTGACGGACGGACGGACCAGTCAAAAACATTATACCCCCGCAACTTTGTTGCGTGGGGTATAATAAAACTAACTGCAATACTGGAAAATAAGTTGGCTTTTAGATAAAATTATCTAGCATTACTCCCCCACCTCCTCAATGCATTTCCACGCGATACTATTATTTGGGTCTATACTTTTATTTAATTTTGATAAATGTTCCACTCTGAATTTTCATTCCCACCTGTACTTTTATTTTGAACTCAAGAGTAAGAATATACATGTCACTAACAAGGACTATTTCCAATAAGAAATTAAAATTATAGCAACCCAAGCATCCCTCGGCTGGAATCAGACGTCTCTATTTTACATACAGATCTATAAGTGGACCCATTATCCACTTACAGTGTTGTAAGTGACAAGCTCTTGTCTTACAATTCACCAATGCTACAAATGAATAGAGAAAACAAGAGACCCCAAGGAGCCTTAATTGCTCACCTGACAAGTTGTTCAAAGAAGTATTTTGGATCACATTCAGCTAATCATGGCTCATCAACACTTCAGAGGAATGAAGTCATGAAATTATTACAGGAGGCCTTGGACTTTCTTTTTTTTTTACATAAATACACTCTTAATTCCTTCAAAAGATTTTTTTCCTCCACTTAAATGCCCCCGGGGGTGGGGAATGGGGTTAGTGGTCAAAGGGTTATTTTTGTTTGTTTTTTTTTTTTTTGGGGAGGGGGGGGGGGGGGGGGGGCAATAAAATCAGTCTAAATCTTTCAAAATGTATCTTGCAGCCAAACATTTTGTTACATCTAACTGCACACCCCTCTGTCCCTCCCCCACCCCCGACAAGGAATGGAGGGGAGGACATAGGGTAAAAATATTTTCACATAAAACCACTCTAATTCATCTAGGAACTCAATTTTGAAAAGAATCGAAAATAGTTTTTCCGAATTTTGGTCCAAAATTTTCAGGCTATAAATTTTCTTTTTTTTCGTCTCAAAATTGAACAAAATGCAATAAAAATAAAAATTAAACAAAATGCATTAAAAATATAAAAAAAAAATTTGGGGGGAGGGGGGGGGAGGGGGGATTTTGGTCCAAAAAGTTCAAACCAGACACAAAATTTTCAATCCAGGGACTCGATTTGAGCAAACTTGAATCTGATCCCCCTAGAGATGATGTCTACTAAATGTTAAAGGATTCTGACTAGTGCATCTGAAGAAGATTTTTAAAGAAATTTCCTCGTATTGCACTGTTAAATTTCAAGCTCCCAGCCCAAATATTAACCAAGCAACTCGCTTTGAACAAACTTGAATCTGGCTCCCCAAGAGATGATGTATATCGAGTACGAGAGGATTCTGACTAGTGAATCGGAAGAAGATTTTTAAAGAATATTCCCTATATTGCACAAAGTTAAAATTTGGGCTCCTATAGGGGGCCAAAATATTAACCCAGTGAGTCAATTTGAACAAATTTGAATCTGACTCCCCCTATAGATGGAGTATACCAAACATGAAAGGATTCTGACTTGTGGATTTGAAGAAGATTTTTTAAAGAAATTTCCTCAAAGTGCACAAAGTTAAACTTTAGGCTCCAACAGAGCCCAAATACCCACTCAGGGACCCAATTTGAACAAACTTGAATCTGACCCCCCACGCCCAGAGATGTTGTACACCAAATATAAAAGCATTCTGACTGATGGATCTAAAGAAGAAGATTTTTAAAGAAATTTCTTCATATTTCACTAAGTTAAAATTTGGGCTCCTACAGGGAGCCCAATTATTAACCTAGGGACTCGATTTGAACAAACTTGAATTTGACCTCCCTACAGATGTTGTATACCAAACATGAAAGGATTCTGACTGATGGATCTGAAGAAGATTTTTAAAGAAATTTCCTCATATTGCACCAAGTTAAAATTTGGACTCCAATGTAGATTCCAAATACTAATTCAGGGACCCAATTTGAACAAACTTGAATATGACCCTCCTAGAGATGTTGTATACCAAATAGCAAAAGATTTCAACTGGTGGATCTGAAGATTTTTAAAAAAATATTCCACATATTGCACTAAGTTCAAATTCGGGCTCCAATAGAGCCCAAATCTTAACCCAGGGACTTGAACAAACTTAAATCTGATTCCCCTAGAATTGTTGTATAACAAATATGAAAAGATTACAACTGATAGATCTGAAGAAGACTTTTTTGAATTTTTGAAAAAATTTATGGGTGCTATCAGAGTTATGCCCTTTGTGGGCGTGGAAATTTTTTTTGGAACAAACTTGAATTGACATATGATAGGGAACATGCACACCACATTCGGTTCAGTTTGGTCTAGTAGTTTGTGAGAAGTCAATAATGTAAAGTTCACAACTGACGATGACGGGCGGCAAGTGATAAGTTAACTTCCTTCGGTGAGCTAAAAATTACCCGCCCACATAAAATCTTACAAAAAATGACCTGAAGCAGAAAAATTGTGGGGCTTATCCTCTCTCATTCAGATTACATCATTTATCTAATTCAAGGAAAGGGTGCCACGAAGCCTCAAAGTACAAGCTTGAGTGGGAAAGGGCAACAAAAACAACATAACTGCATGCTGTTAGTAAAACCACTTGCCTCATTGTATTCTTGGAAAGCCACTGATTCCAACTTCATGCTGTATATCACTTGTTTTCATTCCAATCTTTTGTCATTTTTCCCTAGCTGTGATTGAAGTTTTCAGAAATTCTATTGTTCAAACCTGAAATTAAGAACAAACATGCAAGTTTCATATCAATGAATCAAAAGAGATGGAAAGTTGTTATGATTAACAATTTACCCAGTCTTGGGGATTATATTTCATAATAATAATATACACATTTATATAGCGCCAAAATTATAGTTCAGAAGATACAGAACCATATTCTAAGGCACTGTACATGTTCCTGAGCTCGTGCAATATAAAAACTAATAATAAAGTTTTGAAAATTATTCTGTACTTGACTGGCAGCCAGTGCATATCCCTCAGAACATTTGGATTCTCACAAAAATGGAGAATCCATATCTGCTGTGTGTCCCAGGATCCCAGGAAGTCACCATGGTTGAGCCCCTGTTGTGTACTGATAATGCTTTACCCAACACAGCTTTTTAATTTTTAAAACATCAACTGGAATTTTAAAACCACCACAATGTGTATTCTTAATCAACGGGATATACAAGTTAAACAACATGTAAAGCTAACATAAAATTGAGCATACTATGCAGCAATTGCATTCATACTGTAATAAGAGCACCGCCTAGCAGGGCAACATACACCCATCAAAATTGGAACATGCACAAGTTTCTCTGGGGTAAAGTTTGAAATTTTTGTTGACTCGACTATGTCAGTCCCCCCCCCCCCCTCCAATCATTGCCCATTCCCCTGCTCTGTATGGGGTAAAGGGTAATTCACCTGTTTTCACATTTTCATATTAATCGATCGGAGGTCTTCACAAAATAAAAACAAGGCTGCTCTAGAAGAATCTCTTCACCGTGTACAATGGTAGCGTCCATTCATTGACAGGTTAACTTCATTGATAACGACTGATGATAGGTGGCGCCAAGGAAAAGGAAATTTTGAGGATCATAATAGCTATAAACTGCGAGGATTCTTTTAAAAACAAGAGCGCACGTATCGCTGAAGCAATACAATGTCCCCTACCGGACTAATAAGCATTAATAATTTTGCAAATGTTATAACCTAGATGTGATCAGCATGAATTCCGTTGAAGCATTTCCAAAAAAAGTCCAGAAAACTGATATTTTGGCACTTTTCCATATTTCCAATGGCCATAACTCACACAAGAATAATGCAATCACATGAAACTCAAACTTGATCTCTAAGTCATCGTTCTATAGTAAGTTACCAAGAATGAAATCATTCGGTTGAGGCATTTCCAAAAAAAGTCCGGAAAACTAAAGTATGACCGACAGACTGACTGACAGACTGACGGATGGACAGAGTGCAAATAAAACTTGATCTGTAAGTCATCGTTCTATAGTAGGTTACCAAAAATGAAATCATTCCATTGAAGCGTTTCCAAAAAAAAGTCCAGAAAGCTAAAGTATGACCGACAGACTGACGGGTGGATGGACAGAGTGTAAATGAAACGTGATCTGTAAGTCATCGTTCTATAGTAGGTTACCAAAAATGAAATCATTCCGTTGAAGCGTTTCCAGAAAAAGTCCGGGAAAACTGATATTTTGGCGCTTTTCCATATTTCCAAGGGCCATAACTCACACAAACTAAGTCAATCAGCATGAAACTCAAACTTGATCTGTAAGTCATCGTTCTATAGTAGGCTACCAAAAATGAAATCATTCCGTTGAAGCGTTTCCAAAAAAAAGTCCAGAAAACTGATATTTTGGCGCTTTTCCATATTGCCAAGGGCCATAACTCACACAAGAATAATGCAATCAGCATGAAACTCAAACTTGATCTGTAAGTCATCGTTCTATAGTAGTATACAAAAAATGAAATCATTCCGTTGAAGCGTTTCCAAAAAAAACTCAGGAAAACTGATATTTTGATGCTTTTCCATATTTCCAAGGGCCGTAACTCACACAAGAATAATGCAATCAGCATGAAACTCAAACTTGATCTGTAAGTCATCGTTCTATAGTAGTTTACCAAAAATGAAATCATTCCGTTGAAGCATTTCTAAAAAAAACTCCGGAAAACTAAAGTGTGACTGACAGACTGACAGACCTACAGACTTACAGACTGACAGACTGACGGATTGACAGAGTGCAAACCTAGAGTCCCCTCCGGCGATGCTGGTAGGGGACTAATAAAATGGTGTTATCTGCTCCTGTCACATGCACAGTGACATGGGTGCAAAGTTTGAACAATAAAGCAAGTAAAATGTTGGAGTAGGTGACACAATAGTGTAATGTTTCGAGTACTAACAGGGGGCATAACTCTGGAAATACAAAACAAGAGTTACCTGCTCTTGTCACATGCACAATGGCAATTGGCGATCAACATGTGTGCAAAGTTTGAACAATATAGCATATAAAATGTTGAAGGAAAAGGCGACACAATACTGTGATGTTTTAAGTACTAAAAGGGGCATAACTCTGGAAATACAAAATGGAGTTACCTGCTCTTGTCACATGCACAATGGCACTTGGTGATCACCATGTGTGCAAAGTTTGAACAATATAGCACGTAAAATGTTGAAGGAGTAGGCGACAATACTGTAATGTTTTAAGTAATAAAAGGGGCATAACTCCAGAAATACAAAACAGAGTTACCTGCACTTGTCACATGCACAACGGCAATAGGTGATCAACATGTGTGCAAAGTTTGAACAATATAGCATGTAAAATGTTGAAGGAGAAGGCGACAGAATACTGTAATGTTTTAAGTACTAAAAGGGGCATAACTCTGGAAATACAAAATGGAGTTACCTGCTCTTGTCACATGTACAACAGCGATTGGTGATCACCATGTGTGCAAAGTTTGAACAATATAGCATGTAAAATGTTGAAGGAGTAGGCGACACAATGCTGTAATGTTTTAAGTACTAAAAGGGGGGCATAACTCGAGAAATACAAAACAGAGTTACCTCTACTTGTAACATGCACAACGGCAATTGGTGATCAACATGTGTGCAAAGTTTGAACAATATAGCATTTAAAATGTTGAAGGAGTAGGTGACACAATACTGTAATGTTTTAAGTACTAAAAGGGGGCATAACTCTGGAAATACAAAATGGAGTTATCTGCCCTTGTCACATGCACAATGGCAATTGGTGATCACCATGTGTACAAAGTTTGAACAATATAGCATGTAAAATGTTGAAGGAGTAGGTGACACAATACTATAATTTTTTAAGTACTAAAAGGGGGCATAACTCTGTAAATACAAAAGAGAGGTACTTGCTCTTGTCACATGTGCAATGGCAATTGGTGATCAACATGTGTGCAAAGTTTGAACAATGTTGCATGTAAAATTTTGGAGGAGTAGGCAACAAAAATTGTTTACCGACAGACAGACAGACAACGCTATAACATAATACGTCCGTCAAATGACGGGCCTATAAAAATGAAGGTGCACTCCACAGACTCAGGTCGAAGTAAAATTACCATTTGAGCACACTTGGGTGGTAAACATGGCTCTGAGAGCCACATTTACTGCCCATGTGCGTGCAACTGATAATTTGACTGGACCTGTGTCAACAGTTTAAAACTGTGAAATATATTAAATTTCATGTAGTTGTTTTGAGTCTGGACTTATCCAGTAGAGAACAGACTGAAAACACTGTAAAATGTGAAAATTTAATGTCGTTCTTTGTGAGCATCAGCTTGTCTAGTAGTGCATGGAATTATATTTGGAATCAGTTGATTGTGACCTCAAATGACCACTAATCAGCCATTTTGGTAACTGGTTGAATACTCTTCTCATAAGCTGTAAAAAAAACATAACTGATGGAAATTCTATCACCATTTTTTATTTAAATTCAATTTTATATTTGCGTTTGACCCTTGCACCAGCCCAGACTCTTACAGTCATGAAAATCGACTTTCGATCAAGTTATCTCCTTTGAAATTATTAGACACATGAGGAAGGTTCAATTAGGAAGCAAGTAATGGTTGAAAGAACACTTGTGTCCTTTGACATCAGTAGAAAAGAAAGCCAAGTTTCCCTTTGTTACTTTTTTAATAAATGAAAACAACAGAAAACTTGTTTTTTTATGGCAAGTCAAATAGAAGCAACCACTTCACAGATAATCCATCATTAAGAATATCTTTCAGTATCACACATACCAACACTAAGTAATGTCCACTTTAGCTCTTTGTTGAGCAAATGTGTTTTTAGAGTAATATGCAAGTTTATTCTTTCCAGGAAAAAAAAATTAGCCAATCTCAACTCATAGAGTTTTATATAAATGGAAATGACAGTGTCTGTGTTATATGTTGGTATCAATCAACTTCATTGCCTCACAAAACATATTGTTCGGATGGTAATCATACATAAATAATGTTAAAATAAATGACTAAGTGTAACTACAGCTATATTAACATAAATACCATCTGCACTTGTGCACTATCCATGCTAATTCCAATATCAGTGTTCATTACCACTGTTAAATGAAAATTTAAAGTTTCCAAGCAATGTCGACATTGAACTATAATCTTTACAGGGTAATATTCCAACTACATCGTCAAGGCATGCCCTCTATGAAGGCATGCCTTGATAATGTAGTTGGATTATTTTATCAGTCAGGACTTGAGCGAGCTATCACAGTCAGAACAAACAGACCTGCAACCACGTGAATTAACTCAGAATTGTCAATTTACACCTGTTTTTACATTGAATATAATTCCATGACTGAGTCTCTATTGTTATATTTGAGGTGTTTATTCAACACACAGATTATACACAACAATACGAAACATTAACTAATTAACAGAAGAGATGAGTGGTTACTGGTAATTGAAAGTAGGAGAAATGCTCTCGCAAACAGAGGCTTTCCATGGGGCAAAGACAGGAAATTGCTCCTTTTAATGCCAAATTTTAAAACTTTTTACACACTAGATGGAACCATGGTCGCCCTGGGGCACATGTGTTTGGTGTAGAGTATCCAAATTAGTGGAATTTAGTCACTTTGTGGAGGTGGAGGGGGTGGGGGGATAAAATGATTCTGAATGCTCCTTCAAAAGTTAGTGGACAGATATAAAAAATTGCAAATAATGAATCTTGTTATATGAGCAAAAACTTTTTGGGGTATGTTGAAGCAGGAAATGATCCTTCAGAAAACAGGAAACTGCTCCTTTTAATGCCAAATTTTAAAATTTTCCCATGCCGAGTTGAACCATGGTCGATCTGGCATACATGTGCTTGGCACGGTGTATCCAAATTAGTGAAATTTAGTCACTATTGTGGGGTGGGGGGGGGGGGGGGGATTGATTCAAAAGTTATAAAAATATATATATAAAAAAATCCAGCAAGAGGATCACAGATCCAGAAGTCGAGTTTTGACATTAAATTCTGAAGAAATAAGCTACTTATAGTAACAATGACCTTGACCTTCGAGTCCCAGACTCCGAAATCAATAGGTGTCTTCCCTTCCTAGAAGGTAACCTCTGGTAGTTTGGTAAAGGTGCATCAAATAGAACTAAAGTTATTGCCCAGAAACCAATTTGTCACAAAATATTCTATTGATAGTAACAGTGACCTTGACCTTGGAGCCCCAGACTCAGAAATGGATAGGTGTTTTCCCTTCCTATAGGGTAACCTGTGGTATAAGTTTGGTAAAGGTGCGTCAAATAGAACTAAAGTTATTGCCCGGAAACCAATTTGTCACAAAATATTCTATTTATAGTTAACAGTGACCTTGACCTTGGGGCACAAGACTCTGAAATCAATAGATGTCTTCCTTTCCTATAGGGTAACCTCTGGTATAATTTTGGTAAAGGTGCATCAAATAGAACTAAAGTTATTGCATGGAAACCAATTGTTTATGCCCGCCGCCCACCCGCCACTTCATCAAACTATAAGTCGAGTTTGACTTCATCAAAACTCGACTAAAAATAAAATAATGAATCTTGTTATTTGAGCAGAAAAAATAAAACTTTCTGGGGTATGTTGAATTAGGAATTGATCCTTCAGAAGACACGAAATTGCTCCTTTTAATGCCAAATTTTAAAATTTTTCCAGGCTGGGCTGAACCATGGTCGGCCCAGCGCACCATATGTGCTTGGCAAGATGTATCCAAATTAGTGAACTTTAGTCACTTGGGGGGGGGGGGGGGGGGGGGGGGGGGGGGAGGGAAGGGTGGCATAGGGGGGGATAAAATGATTCTTGATGGAAAAATGATGGGATTATGTCCAGGTTAGGGAGGTGGCCCCCACCTACATGCCCCCCCCCCCCCCCGATGCCCGACCCTGCTTTCAGGCCTGAGAACAAATCATGTTTATAGCACCACAACCTCCCTCAGACATCTTCAAGTCACCACTGATTTGATTCAATTTCGAATAATAAAAGTGATTTGATTCAATTCGAATCGAAAATGGGTGATTCACAGGACCCTAGATTGAAGTCATATCAGCCAGGCTTGATAATGGGAACTTCTGGGAAATAAAGTCCAATCTAAAAATTAATCTATAGTATCAATGGAATCTTTTGAAGAGGATTTTTGATATCAACAAGAATATAGCAGGAGGTTGTATTAGTGCACACAAAACAAGTTTCAAAAGAATCAACCCATAAACATCTGAGAAAATCTCAGGACAAAATTCATGCATTCTATGATGAAAATGGGGCATAACACTGGCAAAAAAGGTCTGATTGAAACTATAATTGCAAGTGCACAGGTTCCTATGGTAGTGAACATCCATACCAAGTTTCAAAGGAATCGTCCCATGAACTTCTGAGAAAATCTAAGGTGCACAGGTCCCCATGATAGTAAACATCCATACCAAGTTTCAAAGGAATCAGCTGTAAACATATGAGAAAATCTCCGAACAAAATTAAAGCATTCTAAGACATAAAAAGGGGCATAATTCTGACAAAAAATGTCTGATTGAAACTATAATTGCAAGTGCACAGGTACCTGTGGTAGAGAACATCCATACCAAGTTTCAATCTCTGGACAAAATTTGTGCATTCTGAGATGAAAAGGGGCATAACTCTGTAAAAAAAGGTCCAATAAAAACTATATTTGCCGGGTGCACAGGTTCTCATGGTAGTAAACATCCATTTGAAGTTTCAAAGGAATCAACCCATAAACATCTCAGAAAATATCCGGACAAAATTCTAGGCAATTCAGGCATTCTAAGATGAAAGGGGGCACATAACACTGTCAAAAAGAGTCCAATCGAAACTGCAATCACAGGTGCACAGGATCCCATGGTAGTAAATATTCATACCAAGTTTCAAAGGAATCGACCCATAAACATCTCACAAACTCTCAGGATAATATTTGCACATTCTAAGATGAAAAGGGGCATAACTCTTGACAACAAGGTCCAATCAAAACTACAATTGCAGGTGCTATGGTAGTAAACATTTATACCAAGTTTCAAAGGAATCGACCCATAAACATCTGAGAAAATCTCTGGACAAAATTGTAGGCCTGCTATTCCAAATTTGAAAAGGGGAATAATTCTGGAAAAAATAATCTGACCGGAACTATAATCATGGGTGTGCAGGTTCTCATGGTAGCAAACATTCATATCATGTTTTGAGTAGATTAGTTCATGAACGTCTGAGAAAATTTCTGGACAAAATTATGTCTACAGGCAGATGGACAGACAGAGGACGAACAGATGGACAAGGTGATTCCAGTATACCCTACCCCCCCTCCCCCCTCCACCCACTACCCCCCAACTCATTGCGGGTGGTATAAGAAATTAACTTATTCTCTGACATTTTTTTTTTTTAAATCGGTGAGGGAGGGATAGTTTTATTTTTCTTTTGCAAAAAGTGAGCAAACATGGAGAGGATTTCAGTTGTCTTTTTACACTCAGAAATATTGAAAGTGCATATTTATACTAGTAAATTCATTTTTTTTAATTTGAAAAATAAAACATTCCTCTAAAAATAGTCTGCAGGTACTGCAATTAAAAGGCTTCATATTCTTTTGTTGCTCTTCATATTATCAATGAAGGAAAAGTATTTAATCTATGGATATTTGCCTCGTCACAATGTATGGGAGAGTGTATAGGCACTCTCCTATAAATTGTAACAAGGCAAACATATTGGAGATGCAACTAATTAAATATGCATCAATCAAAAAATGTAAAAAGTCTCGGGTCTCCCAAAGTTAACTGAACTAATATTGGAAGATGGTGATTGGCAATAAAAATGCCCATTTAGGGGGTTCAAATTCAATGAGGGATTGCCTGAGATTCAAAACACTTTTTTTAGCCTTATTACAAAATTATACCATTGCAGCAATAGCTTAAACTCTTTTGTTCATGAACAATTTTGTGCAGCATTGCTCTTCTGTAAAAACTGATATGAGAATATGAATCTCGTGTTTTCTTTTTAAAAAAAGTATTTTTTCCAAGTGACTGGTAAATTCTTACCACATTTATCAGTAGAAATTCTCCATCTACCATGCTTGTTTAAAGTATCATGATTGTTTTTATTTACTTGTCTAACACCCATCACACACATTTTGTCCAAATTCGTTAATACATGAGAATTATTGTTCCCTGCTTCAGTTCTAAAAGCATGTAGATAAAATAATTCCAGATTCAGCCATCTTCTAGATTTCTTTACTTTGGAATTGATTTATTTCTGGGGCTTTAGGACTGCTTAGTTCAGGATACAACATGAGGGGGTATGTTTCAGTGAGCTATTCCAGTTTACTTGGTTTATTGTGAGCATGCGTAGATACACGGAATGAAAACCAGGACGTTTTATTGAGCAGTTTATATTCTGGTTTATCATTCTGGATTAAACCAACTGAACCTCCTGGAGAGCAGGGTTATCTGGTTTATTTTTCTATTATTGACCTGCGCAGTGGAACACATAAAAGTTCTACGCCTCACACAACAACAGTAAAAAAACATTCTGATTTCGAGTGTCAAACAAGAAACAAGTGTTTGACCACTGAGGTGGTATTAGTCCCCTACGGCGCTTTTGTGACATAAGGTGTTTTTGTCACAGAAGACACTAGAGTATATAAGCATCTTGGATTTTGAAAAAAATATTGAGCGTGCATAATCCCCTCACAACCCTTTATCCATGTACCATATATGAAAGGCGTAGCTTGAACCATGTTGAAGGGAGGGGTGGTAACATAAAATAGAGAAAAAAGCTTAAAAAACACAACAAAAATGGCCACCATTCTGCCATCTTGGATTTTGAAAAATAAATATTGACTGTGCATCATCCCCTCAGAACCATTTATCCATGTACCAAATATGAAGGGTGTAGCTTGAAGCATATTAGAGGGAGAGGTGGTAACATAAAAACAGACAGAAAGACAGTCAGATGGACAGACAGACAGATGTTAGATTTTGCTCAGAACCATTTATCCATGTACCAAATATGAAAGGTGTAGCTTGAAGCATATTAGAGGGAGAGGTGGTAACATAAATACAGACAGAAAGACAGACAGACGGACAGACAGACAGATGTTAGATTTTGAAAAAAAAATATTGAGCGTGCATAATCCCCTCACAACCCCTTTATCCATGTACCATATATGAAAAGTGCAGCTTGAACAATGTTGGAGTGAGGAGTGGTAACATAAAATAGAGAAAAAAGCTTAAAAAACACAACAAAAATGTCCACCATGCCGCCATCTTGGATTTTGAAGAAAAAATATTGAACGCGCATCATCCCCCCCACCAACCCTCTATCCATGTGCCAAATATGCAAAGTGTAGCTTGAACCATGTTGGTGGGAGGGGTGGTAACATGAAAATAGAGAAAAAAAGCTTAAAAAACACAAAAATGGCCGCCATTCCGCCATCTTGGATTTTGAAAAAAACATTTTGAGCGTGCATCATCCCCTCAGAACCATTTATCCATGTACCAAATATGAAAGGTGTAGCTTGAACCATATTGGTGGGAGGGGTGGTAACATGAAAATAGAGAAAAAAAGCTTAAAAAACACAACAAAAATGGCCGCCATTCCACCATCTTGGATTTTGAAAAAAAAATTTTGAGCGTGCATCATCCCCTCAGAACCATTTATCCATGTACCAAATATGAAAGGTGTAGCTTGAACCATGTTGGTGGGAGGGGTGGTAACGTGAAAATAGAGAAAAAAAGCTTAAAAAACACAACAAAAATGGCCGCCATTCTGCCATCTTGGACTTTGAAAAAAAAATTTTGAGCGTGCATCATCCCCTCAGAACCATTTATCCATGTACCAAATATGAAAGGTGTAGCTTGAACCATGTTGGTGGGAGGGGTGGTAACATGAAAATAGAGAAAAAAAGCTTAAAAAACACAACAAAAATGGCCGCCATTCTGCCATCTTGGATTTTGAAAAAAAAATTTTGAGCGTGCATCATCCCCTCAGAACCATTTATCCATGTACCAAATATGAAAGGTGTAACTTAAAGCATGTTGGAGGGAGAGGTGGTAACATAAAAAACAGACAGACAGACGGACAGACGGACGGACAGAGGGACGGAGTGCAATCCTATAGTCCCCTTACGGTTCCTGTAGGAGACTAATAAACAGTGCAAGGTTCATGAAAAAATGCTATGACAAAAGAGAGAGAAACTATAAAAAAGTTAATAACATTTATTTAGAATGGAATGGTTTAATGCGCCGAAGGCGCGCAGGGACGGCACGGGGAACAAGCCCCCCTCAACCCTTAGTAAACCAAGTAAACCGGAATAGTTTACTGAAACATACCTGTGGATTAAGTTTTTCATTGAGCAGGGACCACAACTTTGAATTTGGGAGTTGAAATTGGGAAACACTGATAGACATTTATGCCCTTGCTGCATCAAATACAGGCATTGAAACTATTATCTCTTCTTTGACAGAGGTGAGCTCTGTCAAACAAAATATAATTGAATACATTTTTAATTTATCATTAGAAAATAGATAATTGTCTTTTACTGTTAATTTAATATTTTAACTGGCAAAGTGACTTCTCAATTAACAGGATTCCACTGTACAAATAAATGCTCGAGCAAGAGATTTTCCTTTTAAAAAGCAAAATATTGGAGATGACCCAATATTAATGTACTATTGTGTCAGCTCTAACTTTTGAGCGTACTCATAAGGTTCCACACAGATGCCAACGAATTGACAAAATCTTGAAATTTTAAATTTTAAGAACTAGTCTGTGCACTAAATGACTTTGTTCCGTTTTTTTCCCATTTTAAAATAATAGATTGTACTTACAAGAAACTAAAGTTTTTTCACATGCAAATTTCAATGGGACTAAGGAATCTGAATTAAGCATACATCTGAAAATATATGTTTATATGTTTTAAAAAAGAGAAGTACATGGCAGATACAGTTGAACACCATTATTATTACCAGGATTATTCTGCCCTCTTTAAGAAAGGGTTCAGGTCCCATGCATTTGGGAAATTCGCAGCATGAATGCTTCAATCGAGAATTTGTTTTGGAGGAGAAAAACATACAAAGATTAAGAAATATCTTACCTCCTACAAGTATCTGGGAATTTCATTGGTTCAAAGATGTCACATGCAGACTGCATATAAAACCATTTACTGCCTGTCAACATCAATATATGCTGACAGCTATGGGTAATCTCCCCTTTGTTCATTGATTATTCAAAATGACGGCAGCCGATAAATGCTTCAAGTTGAAAGATTGAGTGTTGGAAGCCCATATTTGGTATAAAGTGCAGGTTAGGCAACTTAAAAGGCTTCATATTCTGTGGATGTGTGTCATGTTACCTTCGAAATGAAACAGTTTGGTATGCATGAATTTGACTTGTTACAATTTATGGGAGAGTGCCTACAAGGCACTCTCCCATAAATTGTAACAAGGCAAAGACACATGAACACATTGTGAGAATTCTCTCATTTAATTTTGATCGCTGTTGTTATTAGTTCTGTGCATCGATGCAGCAGTCGGTAAGATATATTCGTTACACAGTTTGTTGTTGGCCTAATATGGTATATATTTCGCTCTCGTCCAGTATGAAATTAACTGACACCATATGTACTATATTGGGCCACCAACAAACTGTGTAACTAATAATATTACCTTCAAATTGAGTCCAGAACATGCATAGGCTACATTCGCTGACTTTGTTGTTGTTTCCAACCAAGGTTTGGCTGCCTATATAGGCAGCCAAGGCTTGCCTGGAAACAAATGAGAAGGTTCTTAGAATGTACAACCAACCAGTTGGGGCACCTATTCTGTTGTGGTAAAAAGTGATCTATTTATTATTTATTTATTTATTGGTGTTTAAGGTCACATATTTATGCACAATGGCTTATCATGACCGTGATAAGTGATCAAATCAGAATTAGATCTTTAAGGGTTAAAGAACAATGCACCTGTTGTCTGTCCTTGATTTCAAATGCTTTTTATTCTTCATTAGGCTGGTAAATATTGATTTTCTGAGGGCTTGTGTCTGCGCAGTTCAGGATACCAATTGTTAAAAAAAAATTTTTTATTTGAATTGGGACTGGGATTGGGAAATTTTTAGCTTGAACTGGGAAAGGGTCCCATATTCGGCCCCTTTAGACACCCAGAAGAATCTCTGTATTGTCATACAAAAAATAACATTACAACTACTGAAATATATTTTACTTAGTTTTTGACAAAACCCGCAAAATAAAATAAAAATGAATTTACTCATATTTTTATTTTTCATTTCTCTTACTTCCACTGCCATTATAGATAGAGGATATCTCATGTTTTTGAGGGGGCTACCGAAAATTATCTAATGAGTGACCGAGACACTTATTTATTTTTGGCGAGCGCTTGCGCTTGCGAAAATAGCCATTTGTCCCAGTCAAAAACACCAGATTTTCTTTTTATTATACACTTTTTATAAGAATCTGATCATTTCTCTTGATAATTCCACTTGTTTCGACCTTGAATTGAAGCATAAAGGTAAACAGCTGATGCGCATTGAAAAGTGAAAGTAATTTGATCGATACTCGGAACAGGTAGCGTTTAGTGATCTGATTCAACTGGAAGGTTTCATGCATCAATTCAAGAACACAGGTTGAATTATTGCTGGAAATAGTCGGTATCTATTTAAAAACACTGGATTTTCTTATTATATGTTTTAGAACAAATTAATCATTCCCAGTGGTAATCTGATTCGTATGCACCTTGAAGTGATGGTTTGAAAGCCACCATTTTGATTGATACTGTGAAAGTGAAAATGTCTATACTTTCACGGTGGGGGATACTCTAAAGTAGTCAGTATTATTTTTATATCATGATTACCTATTCTACTATATATAAAAAGCCTATGACATAAATTTTAGCTTTATACACCAATCGTGGTGAACACGCCAGCAATGGGATTTCAGTAGTAAAAATGTACACCTGCAGTGGAACTACATCCAAGCTGACCTTTGGTGGCGTCTACCAAAATGCAAACTTGTCTAAATTTATGGCACGTTGCCTCGCAAAGAGTGAAATGAAAGTGGCAATTATTTAAATATTACGTTTTTAAATGAGTTTAACCCATAAAACTCCAAAAATTAACAAACATGCATTGTCTCATGTTAATAAAGCACTCGAAATAGTATGTTATTAAACTGAAAAAAGGTCCTATTTCTTTTTCTATTTCGTTTCAGTGATAAAACTGACAGCAGAAGTATGGCCCACCGATCCTCGTGTAAACAAAAACAAATTCGCACGTATGTACAGCAGCTGCTCAGTAAAATCGAGAAAAAATAATAGTGACTCTTAATAATCTGGCCATCATGTTGTAAATAAAATATACCCAAAGTAGCTTTGTGTACCAAATGTTCACCACTTGTGATGAAGTGGTGTTAACCATGTGCCAAAAACTCACAGTTAACACCACTTCACCACTCGTACTGAACATTTGGTACACAAAGCTACAATGGGTTTATTTTATTTATAACATGATGGCCAGATTATTAAGAGTCACTATTATTTTTTCTCAATCTTGGTTGCAAATTAGTACTTGCTATTTATTTTGGCAGAAGTTTTGTAATGAAGTAACCACCATTGCTGGCATCATAATAACAAAGTATAGGCCTGGCATTTTCAGGAGAGCGATTTATTCGCTTGCTTACTGCGTGCCTGAAAAAATTAATGAGGGTGAAACTACCCTCCTGGACGTAGAAAATAATGAGGACCATAATAGCCTATTCTTAAAGCCCACTTTTTTAAGACCTCTGCTATGTTAACTAAGGTCTCCATAAGATGGCCACACTGCCTCTTCCACACCTCTGGGCCTTCCCAACGCTCAGGAGGTGAGGGAGGGGCAGTTAACCATCTCACAGAGACTACCTCGTTAGTAGCATCAAATAAAATATACAAAGCCCACTAGACAGAATTCATTAATAGCAAAACTTCATTTTGTCACTTTTAGCTTTTGTAATCTTGAGGAGAGCTAACCGCTCCTCTAGGCCATGCGAGGGGAGCGATTTTAGCCCCCTTGCATTTTTAAGGATGCCAGGCCTGAGCGTAGGCAGAAAAGCATCAGAACACTTTTTGCCTTTAGGTTACTACCCTGTTACAAAGCCTTTCCAGGTCGGAAAAAATCTATCACATCACTTTTTGATGAAACTGGACAAAAAAGTTTAATTAACAAATCAAAACTATCTGTTTTGCCTTTTAATCTGGAAAGATTCCTACAATAGACCATTTTAGCATAGCACCATTGTACATCCAGGTCTCAATATGCCCATCTAAACCAGCCAATCAGATTTGTTTCTAAAAATTGCACCCACATATGCTGTATAGTACTGAGCGCTGCATGCACATCATTTGTTTCCACCTTATATTTTTTTTCAAATGCTGTTGTTCTTTTTTACCAATACTGAATTTTTACCAATACTGAAAACGGCTTGATTATTCGGTAATTTGTTGATAGAATAATGCTGATGTTGATTTGAAGTAGAGACGAATATCGGAATGAACATGAATGATGAAGGGTTGTAACACGAAAATGATAAATATGGAAATAAAATGTCGCAAAAACACAAATTTCTCATACACAACCTTTGTTCTTTTTTGGGATAAAAACAAATGCAAAGAAGAGAAATTGTCAAATTTTATTTGACTAAACGGAGCCGAAAAATGAAGCTTTCAATGTCAATCAGCTGTTCAGTAAAAGTTTTTGCATTGTTGATAAACAAAGCCGGTTTGAATGGGCATATCAAGAACCGGGTGTAAGATGGTGCTATTCTAAAATGGTCTATTTGGGGACATTGGTTACCACTGCAAATTTGGTGGGATTTAAAGGCCTGTTTATGAACAATACTTTCTTACTTCACTAAACTAAAGCTCTTACTTGCTGGTAGCACAGTATCTTTGGAAAAAAAAGATATGTGCATTACAAATCACCTTTCAAAAATAATTGAATAAACAGATAAAGCTGTTGTAATCACGACATATTCGTAGAAATTCTGTCACATATTGTCACTAACAACATCTGATCAGCTTTTAAAAGAAAAAAGAATGCTAAGCTTACCTTATCAGTGCCAAAAATCACTAAGGTACTGAAATAGTCAAATGCAAAACATTACTTTTGAATTCCGAGTTCAGACTGAATAACTTTGAATTACCTAGCATTTTTTTTCAGTCAGTCATTTATGAAGAACATTATCTGAAACAACACCTGAGAAGTTTGTATTACAGTGGAACTATGTTAATTAAATAGCCACTTTGCCAATGAAAATTACTCTATTAACAGGAGTATTCAATTAACAGGGATTGTGTCACTTTTCTGTATCCAAGAGATAAAGTTTGCATTTATTCTATTATATCTTGTTTGACAGAGCTCTATGGGCTTTGTCAAACAAGATACAAGAGATTAAATGCCTGTATTGGATGTACAGAGGCCAAATAAGTCTATAAACAAGGGAAAATTAGTGAATATCAAAGTAATGTCTTGACAGGTTACAAGATATTTTATTCATTTAACAGGAGATTACTCTTTCACCTATCTTCAATTAATAGGTCAAATTTGTACTGGAGGTATGGTAAGTGGTTTTGTGTTAGGAAATTATATTCAATTAACAGGGTTATTCAGTTTAGAGATATCCAATCAAGTGGGTGCCACTGTATCTATAATAATCCTTAGGCCACACAAAATAAATTATTGTTTGTTCAAAACAGTGAGGGTAGGAGGGTTTTATTTTTAATTTATCTTTTTTCTCTTAAATATACCAAGAATGGTTTGAGAAACATGCCACACATAACAGATAGAATCATCAAAAGTACAGACTGATAACAATTAACTTATTTAATTTTTACTCCCAAGGGCCTAATTCTGACTTTAATAAACACTTTTTACTGTAACAGAACAAATGCCCCAACATGCTGTCTCTGGGGAAACATGCATGTTACTTTCTAAGTGCATTGACAGTAGTTTGTAGGCAAGTGTTGGCTGCCTTTACATGCAGCCAACACTTGCCTAGAAACAACTGCAAAGTCACAGGATGTAAACTGTCTTTAGTTCAGGGTTTCCGCTACCATGGCTGAGGATCTGTCACAGGATCCATTCCCCTCGCCGATCAAGATGCAGTCATTCTCCCAACAAAGTTGACACATTTTAGGAGCACTATTTCCAGAATTGGCATTCTGCAACTTAAGATTGTTGAGTGTCATTCGGAAACTACTGCTATTTTCTGCAGTTTGCCAATTAGGTAAGATGTCACATGCTGGTTGTAGTGAAGAAATGGTAATAGCTTTGGGTGTTTTCCTGAAGATTCAACATAATTATTCTCACAATATCTAAATATCTAAATCACCATCTCAAATGCAAGGAAATGGCCTTCCTGCATTGTTCAATTCTAACTTTTCTGGTCCACTTTAGTTAAACTTAGCATATTTTACTGACATAAATCAATCAAAAAACATTAAACATTTGGTGTCTTCCAGTTTTGTAGTATTATTGAAAGACACCGCAAGGCAATAAAAATGTCCAATGAGGGGGGTTCAATTTGAGTGTGGGATTGCCTGAGAATCAGAACCCTTTTTTTTGCCATTTGCTACAACTTTACAGCTTGAGAGGTTCAAAATGATTCTTTTAACCCTTTACCCAACTTAATGGCCAAAACCGGTCAGCGCTATTCAAAAAAATTGCCAATTTTTTCATTTTTTGTATCAAAAACACAGGTTATGACTCCTCATTGGAACAAGCTCATTGCGCTTGCTCCAATAAAGGGTCATAATCTGTGTTTTGGATACAAAAAATGAAAAAAATTAGTTGTTCAAGAATTTTGTTTGCAAGTGACATCTGCTTTTCATGTTAGGTAAAGGGTTAGACCACATTTGAACAAATGTCTCCTACCAAAAACCAAAATGATAAATTTTCTAATTATTCTGTTGTTGTAAAAACTATTCTTCATCAAAATTAAATTACAGGTTAATCTACTTTTTTATACAATAAAGTTACTGCACAGAGATAAAAAAAAGACCAAGTTATGCAAGTCAACTTACAATGTTAATCTGGCCGAATGTCTGAGAACTAATCTCTCCACTCATGAGTTCACAGGTGCAATATGTTGCAGTCCAGCCCCATTTGCATGTAGTTACAAATCAATTAAATTCTATGACCTGAAAAAAAACCCAGTTATTTACTTTATAACATTTAAGAACTAACATTTCTCAAGAAGACTATATGCACTCAAAAGGTTGATATATGACTTCCAAAAAGCAATTTCCAAACTATATCAATTTTTACAATAATCTTGGAAACTAGTTTTCATATAAGTTAACTTGGAGATGTTCTCTTTAGTTGCTTTGCAAAATTTTGACTGTGGAACCATGCAATTATTTCTAACTCGGATTGTCCATGCCAGATAGTTTTTCTGGTATTCAATAGTGTCTGGATTTCCAGTAATGCTAAACCAAAGACTCAAGTGAGCATACTGGGTGAGGTTGTTTAAAAGGAAATTAAAGTGTGTTAGAGAGAGAAATCATGAGAGAAATATGATGTTTAGTGTTAAGGAATCTGAAAGACCGAGGCAAAAAGGAGGTTTAACAGGCTTGCTGTTTTAAAAATTTGGCATAACCCATTTATCGTTCACCTGATCTGAGCTTTGGTGACCTATCATTCATTCCCATGTACTTGATTCAGGTAACCCATTAGGTCATCTAAATATATCTGTATCGCAACTATGCTGATATACAAACTTGCATCAGAGCTATGTTTTTGCTCCTTTGGGCAATATCCTGATGAATAAAGATGAATCCTCAGGAACAATAATGAGGCGTGTATTGCATCAATCCAGATACAAATTAGTTGCAATTACAGCCTAATCTTTGCATGGGCTAACATGCTGCAGAACAGTATGGAACCCATAATCACTATTTGTGGCAGAGACATGAGTTATTGCCATTTCCAGATTATGTACTTCTGTTACATCTTAAGATAAGCAACAGTTTAAAATGATGTTGAGCATCAACCAATCATCAGCATAAGTGTTTGCATCTGCCTTAAGTATAGTTGCTCTGTTGGCCAATATTTTGCTAACAGAGCAGCTATACTTCAGATAGATGCAAACACCTGTGCAGGTGATCACTGGTTGATGCTCAACATCATTCCACCAATAATTCATCCTAGACCATTCAACTTGGAGAACATTTTGCATGCCCCCAGCAACAATTTGGCGCAACCTGTTTTTCTTTCACAAGTTTTTCATTTTAAGTAGCCTCCACTTGACCCAAATGTCCATTTGCCTCAAATCGATAGGTCTGGTGCAACCTTGTACGTGTGTGCATATTGCAATGGACATCAATAGCAAGAGGCCTCAGGGGGTCTGAGGGCGCTCACCTGACATGGTAGCCTAAATATAAAACCCAGGGAATTGATTTCAACAAGTTGCATCTGCCCCTCCTTAGAAAAGCTTATACCAAATATCCAAAGATTCAGACCAGTGGATCTAAAAAAAAATATTTTTTAAGAATGTTCCTCATATTGAACTAAGTTATAATTCGGGCTCTCATAGGAAGCCCAAATATGAACCCAGGAACTTGCTTGAACAAACTTGAATCTCACCTCCAGTGGGATGCCATTTTCCAAATATCAAAAGATTCTGACAGGTGGTTGTGAAGAAGAAGATTTTAGAAGAATATTCCTCATATTGAACTAAGTTATAATCCAGGCTCCCATAGGGAGCCCAAATATCAACCCAGGGACTTGGCTTGAAGAAACGTAAATCTCCCCCTCCCCCCCCTCCCCCCCGCCCCTCCCAAGGATGCTGCATGCCAAATATCTCAACATTCTGACCTCTGAATCTGAAGAAGATTTTTAAAGAAAAATTCCTCATATTGAACCAAGTTATAATTCTCCCACAGGGAGCCCAAATATGAATCCAGGGACTTGGATTTAACAAAATTGAATCCCCCCCCCCCCCCCCTCCCCAAGGACCAAGGATGCTGCACACCAAATATCAAAACATTCTGCCTGCTGGATCTGAAGAAGAAGATTTTTTAACAAAATTCCTCATTTTGAACTAAGTTACAATTCGAGCTCCCACAGTGAGCCCAAATATGGACCTAGGGACATGGCTTGAACAAACTTGAATCACCCCCCCCTCCCAAAGGATGCTGCACACCAAATATCAAAACATTCTGCCTGCTGGATCTGAAGAAGAAGATTTTTTAAGAAAATTCCTCATTTTGAACTAAGTTACGATTCAAGCTCCCACAGTGAGCCCAAATATGAACCCAGGGACTTGGCTTGAACAAACTTGAATCTCACCCCCCTAAGAATGCTGCGTACCAAATATCAAAAGATTCTTATTGGTAGATCTGAAGAAGAAGATTTTTAAAGAATATTCCTCATACTGCACTAATTTAAACATTTGGGCTTCCATAGAGAGCCCAAATATGGACCCAGGGAATTGATTTCAACAGACCTGTGAAACAATATTCCAAAGATGTTATATGTGAAATTTGAAAGCTTTTGAAGCAGTGATTTGGGAGAAAAGTAGTCTTAAATGTTTTTCCCATTACCCACAATGTTAAACAAGAGGCCCCAGGGGGCCTGAGGGCGCTCACCTGACATGGTAGTCTAAATATTAAACCAAAATGCAGTCCCAATAATAGTTATCAAAATCACTAGAAATATGATTTGTGTTCCTCTTATTCCACTGTCATTTGAAGCAGGAACCATCAAGGAACACGGGGCACGTCTATTTTCAAGCGATGTGATAATTACCGAAATAAGCACAACAATTGCATATTATCCACCAAAACCAGGGTGAGAGCTTATCGACTCCATAAAAAATAAGGAAATGTTGATTTTTGCTAAAATGGAGCTTTTCTTGTGAATTTCTGCATCTTGACAAGGCCCCAAATCTCACTGACAGAACAAGGCAGATCCCACCAGTGGTGAAGCCATGGTTTGAAATCCTGTGGACCATGCTGGTGAAGAGTTTTTTTTTTTTTTTTTTTTTTGGGGGGGGGGGGGGGGGAGGTGGGGGAACCTCAGGACTGAGGGTACTGTACTTGTACTGAGGGCAGGAAAACAAAAAAGAATCTTTTCAAATTTGGGGATGGGAGAAGCAAGTGGGATTTTGAGTGGGGGAGGGGGGTGGAGGTGAGGGTGGGGGGAGCTGGTCTCCTTAGAAACCTCATGGCTCCACCACTGTAGCCCACTACAGTAGCCCAACACAATATGTCCATTAGCTGAGAAGAGTGGTGAACACTGAGTAACCCGAATGACTCAACACGCTATCTGAGCCTCATGACTTGGATGACATATACAGACACATTTTATGTGTACATTACCCTCTAAAATGTGGATTTCTACAATATATTTTGAAAAACCAAAAACCGAACCGAAAACCGAGTTTTTGTACAAAACCGAAACCGAACCGAAATGCAAATTTCAAAACAGCCCAGCCCTACCCAGAAAAGTACCCCATGATAAAACCGATAGCAATTTTTTTTTACCATTCCATTCTGTTGGTCCTAAGGAAGCTTCACACTAAATAAGAATTCTCAGTGCCATGTTGTTTTGGAGATATGGGCATTTTAATTTTTTTCTATTTTTAGCTCCTACGGTTCCCATGGGGTGACGGGGAAAAAAAATTGGGCATAAATTAAGAACTTATGACCCAATAAGCCCTCATATCAAATTTGGTTAAAATCTGCCTCTCGGTTTGGAAAAAAGAAATTCTTGCCCCTCCCATAACGACGGCAAATATAGCCCCACAAACTTCTCTTGAACAAATCTGAGTCTACACCTCAAATGGAAGCTGCACACCAAATATCAAGTCTCTGCTACTGCTGGTTCATGAGAAGAAGATTTTTTAAGATTTAAGCACCCTTGTTGGGTGTGGCCCTACCAAGGGGCGAAGCAACTTGATTTAAACAAAATCAAATTGCGATGTCATAACCAGGGTTCATACAGGTTTAGCAAAATTAAATTCAAGCCCTATTCAAACACTTTTCAAGGGTTATGTCATTCATTTTCAATGTCTATTTTTCTGTTCTAGGAAACCAACTGTGACATGTTCTTTTTATAACTGCTCTCCGCACAGTGCATATCTCAAGAATGAGTGTGTGTCAGGTAATATTCAGGCCCATTTCTGTCCTTTTGGTTAATTTTCGGAACTCCATGCAAAGTTGTTGGCTTTTTTTTGGTAATTCAACATTCAAATTCGGTTGTTCACAAATAATAATTCATGATTTATTATCAAATACATACAAAGTCAAGGTGAATCTTTGATATATTATCGCTTCCAGTAACTATCCTTTTGTGTGACATGATGAAATAAACGTTGCACGCTCTCATATACCTTGGATGTTGGGTGCACCCTTTGTCATGGCTATTTGTCCAAGACATTCTGACCAATCAAAAGACAGAATTTATCAGTATATAGGGACAAGATGGTTTATCAAAGGACAATAAAATTTGATTATCCACACCCAACCTACAAGCCAAAAGGTTTGTACAGATGCATTTTTTTAAGTTCAACAATACAAGACATACTTTCAAACAGTAGCTAACCCTACATCATTTTATTCTCTTACATTGAATATTTGGGTGCCATCTGCTGGAAGGTTTTGATTATAAGTTAAAAATTAATGTTTCACAGAATTCTCCTGGCAAGCAATTCAAAAAATGGCCGCATACACTATTTTATCTAGTCGTTTGTCCACAACTGTATTGCTCAGATTAAAAATTATATGCTCAATAAGTCAATTTGTTTATCATAAAGTAAAAATACTAAGTAACTGCAAACTCATCACAAGTGAGGAATAAAAATGAAGAATTTTATTTGGATCGAAATATATCTTGTGGTGGGTGTTGTGATCAAAGTTATTAATTTCTTGATATGCATGAATAACCAGCTGCCTTGCTCCTCAGAGCTTCTCCTGTGTTGTATCTCTTTTTCATGTGCAAGATGGGAGCACGCTGGCTCAGTGGTTACGGAATTGGACTTCAAACCAAGAATGCCATGGTTTGATTTCTGCCAGGGGTAACTGTGTTGTGTCCTTGGCAAGGTGCTTAATTCTGATTGCCCATGTGGAGCATGGTGACACCGTGTACTAAGGTGTACTGTACATCGATGGTGCATTTGTCTTCAACCATTGCTAACCCTGCTTGTGTGAAGTTGGGGAGCTTGACAGTTGCTCGCTGGTTTGCTCCGGGTACTCCGGCTCCCTCCACCTGTAAAACTGCCTGCCATGAAGTGACCCTGGCTATCAAAAGTGTCATTAGACCCCAGTGAATAAATATGCAAGATAAAGGTAGGTTGTAGATACACTGGCAAGTTACATTCTAAATAGGCATCCAAGACTTGCCTAGACACAATTGCAAAGTCACAGAATGACACTTTCGACAGCCAGGGTCACCTCGTGTCAAACAGTTTTATGGGTTGAGGAAGCCGGAGTACTGTCAGACTCCCCAATGTACTAACTCCACACAAACAGGGTTAGCATTGGTTGAAGACAAGTGCACCATCGACATGCAGTATGCCTTAGTGCACAATGCCACTGTTCCCCCACATGTGCAAATAGGATTAAGTGCCTTGCCCAAGGACACAATGTGGTTGCCACCGGTGGGATTCGAACTGAGGACCTCTTGGATTGCAGCCTGCATCTCTACCTACTGAGGCACCGCGCTCCGTAATTTGAAGGTAATAGTTCTTAATATTTGTGTTTCTTTCCTCCAAAACAAGTTCCCATTTGAAGCATTCATAGTGTGAATTACCCAACTTTATGCATTGATTCCAGACCCTTTCTCAAAGAGGGCAGAAGAATCCCTGCACAAAATCAACTAAATTTTACAGATTGCAATAATTTTATAATTCAAATCAATTACTCACCTGATATTTTGTTCCTGTGTAATTTTCTAACAAATCAAGGAAATCTGTTAAATTCATTATTATCTGGGAGATTTTCATCATATATTCACTGCTCTCACAACAGAGCCTGACAAAAAAAATGGTAACATTTACTTCTTAACCCAATGAGTATTTAAGTTTTCTTCAAATCCAATCATGGCTGCTGTAAATCAGCCATGAGTGGGAATTATGAAAAATTCATCAAAATCAAATTCAAAAAATCACTAGTCAATTTTCTGGACCAAATTGGATGAAATGTGCCCAAATTGTATCTATACTGGTGACAGGGGATTTTGCTTCACTGGGCAAAAATGTCTACCAGAGACAAGGATAGCTTTAATACTGTATAACACATAAAACATAAAAACACTCACTAAATATGAGGACACGATAGCAACAAATATGTAAAAAGGGGAGTGAGTATGATATTATGTGCAAGGAAAACTTTCTCTCATTTTTCTTTTCTGGATCATAGAAACCTTTTTCTCTGTTATAAAGAAAGCTCTCTGACATTCTTTTGAAAATCATCGACAGAAGTAAATATTAAAACATAAGTCACTGATGATTCTTGGAAAGCACCTTGAGAACCACCCTTAAAATTAGGAGAACTCTAAATTGCAGTAGTCCAGATGATTTGCTATGGCAATGTTATCACCTGATGCAGAAGGCTAGTTGGAAGAGAGCACGATTGATGGGCACTGGGGGTATCCCCTTACCTGGAAATGTTTTGTAAATTCAAGCATGGGAAGATGTGATTTCCTTCATTTCTGGCATGCCAAGATCCTTTTCTGAAGGGCCAGCCAGCAAGTCATTAAGTACACTTCACGCCTGGTATGAGTTTATAACCAACATTTTACAGAGTTTGTACAGGTTTTAAAGAAATGAATAATTATACACACTTTGTGGATTTGATTCAAAATGAAATAAAAACTAAAATAAAAAGAAATTTACTACAAAATTTGAATTTCATGGACAGCAAAAGTGATTCTGAATACATTTAATTAAATTTCCCTACTTTTCCCATACCATTTATATGAAAACGTCATTTTCCATACCTTTTCCAGGCCTGGAAAACGTTTTTAAAAATTCCATACTTTTTTCAGACTTCCAGACTTGCATACGAACACTGCTCCTGGAACATTGGTTCAACAGATTGTTGCCAAGCATTTTATGATGATTCATAAACCACATTTTATTATCTTCTGCAATTGTTCAGTTAACACAAAATGATATCAATGATACCATTCAATAAAGTTGAGAAATCACTACAGTGTGCATTCTAAATCTCTCCAGACATAGGAATATACATGTTAAACAACATGTAACTCTTACAATTCAGCGTACTTGTAAATCGCCAATTCATACCGAAAATGTTAAGGTTCATTGACTCGGGGTCGCAGTAAAATTACCAGTTGCACACATGTTAGTGGTACACGTGGCTCTGAGTGAGAGCATCGTGTACCACCCAAGTGCACCCGACTGGCAATCGCAACTGATAAGCGATCACCATAAGTATGCTCAGTTGTAACCATTAGTCTTCAAACACTGTAAAATATCTTCAATTTAATGTAGTTCTTTCGAGCCTCGACTTGTCTAGTTAGTAGTAGTGCACAGTATTACAAACATAATCGGCATCGGCAGATTGTGAGCTCAAATATCCAGGTAATCAGTCAGTGGCCATTTTTGGTAATCGGTTGAACACTAAAACCATCTTAATTATTTGAAAAAATGAAATAAAATCCTATGAGATTTGAATGTCATACAATTCTTTTTTGCTGACCTTTGAAGATAACACCTCACCTTGCAGTTTCCTGATACATAATATTGAATGTATCCGGTCTGACTAAATACCACAAATTAAGTCAGAAAATTCATAAAAATGTCATTTGAAGAGATGGTGGAGATTGCATTATGGCTCATTAACAAAATATATCGTCCATTAAGTGCACCAAGGCACCATCTGCAGTGTGTTGGAATTGCAGATGGCACCTTGTTCTAATCAAAGGACGATAAATGGCTTTTCTTCTACTACTTTTGTGATATCAGTAAATTTAATAGTCTAGTATGCCAATTGATAATGGATTCATGGTGGTGATAGACACCACCAGTAGGCTGTAGTATCGTAACAATCGAAAAGTGGATTCGATTTGAGATTTGAACCTTTTTGCTTGATTCAATTAGAGATTCAATTCAAGAAAAAACATCGTTATTCGCCAGGGCCTAAACTAATTTCAACAAACTTTCAAATTGTGTGCTGTCACACACACTTTATTAGTACATACTGAATAATCATAATCACAATGGAGGTTTTAAGGCAAAAATACCTGTGATATAAATGCAGAGGAATCTTGAAGCCATCAGTATATATTCCAATGAATTACAATTTGTATTTGAATGGTTTGGTCTTTTGCAATAAATGTGCAACAAGGTGATTCTATTAACCAGCATTTGGTTAAGAAGTTAATGAAAAATAGTGTTTAAGGGAAGGGAGGTGATTTTTCAGAATCAGTTTCAGTTCAGTTTAGGAAAAAACCTTGGTTTCAGTTCAGTTTTTCTATGTGTCAAGAACATATAGTAAATAAGACTTCAGGTTTCCAAACCCCTTGAGCACTGATGGTATTTTCCATGCCATTTAAAAGGCAGAAGAGCCCATATCCATTATTTGGGGGTAGAGTAATTAATATTTTCAATGTGCGGACTTCAGGCTGCACATTGAAAATATTAATTGTTCTATCACACACATTCACTTTGTAGGCTGTAGCCATCCTACTTAATGAAATTATGGTGTATCGTGTTTCTGGACCGGAAAAGCAGTCTCTTGTATTGAAAGAGTTAACTTCTAGAAAGCCACAAAAACCCTTGTCTGTAACTATAGAGGAACCCTGTCAATTGAATAAGCACAATCCAAGGAAAAAATGGCATTGTGTCACTTTCCTGTATTCTAGAGATAAACATAGCATTTATTCTATTATATCTTGTTTGACAGAGCTCTATAAGCTCTGTCAAACTGTCAAACAAGATATAATAGTTTAAATGCCTGTATCGAATGTACTGAGACCAAATAGGCCCACAAACAAAGGAAAACTGGGGAGAGTCAGGGTAATTTCTTGACTGGTTACAATATATTTTATTCATTTAACATGAGTTAATTTTAACTCTATAACCTATATTAAATTAATAACAGGTCAAATTTGAACTGGAGGTATAGTAAATGGTTTTGTGTTGAGAATATGACATATTCACCCCTTTGTGCTGAGAGTCCATCAAGATAGTTTCATCAATTTATTACAAACACAGTTAAACCATTCCGATGTTGTTGTTTTTTATCGAGGCTAGCTATTTCTGGTTTGCCACAAAAACTGGGGGGGAAAAAACCTGCCAAGCTCTACTCAAAATGATAAAGAAACTATAAATCGATATTTATTTATTTAGCCAGGGTCACCTCATGTCGGACAGTTTTACAGGTTGAGGAAGTCAGAGTACACAGAGAACCACAAAGCAATGGCAAGCAACTGTCTATCTCCAACAAACTAACTCCACACAAGCAGGGTTAACACTGGTTGATGACAAGTGCACCAACAATGTGCATTATGCCTTAGTACACAACGCCACCATGCCTCCACAGGGGCAATTGGGATTAAGTGTCTTGCCCAAGGACACAACATGGGTTTCGAACCAAGAACCTCTCGACTTGCAGTCAGCATCTCTTCCTACTGAGCCACTATGCTACCATCTCTGTAGATTATTATTCCTGATACAAAATAAGTCAGAAACAAAAGCATTCACACGAGTACTACTTACATTTTCAACTGACTGCATATTCCAAATCTTTCCTTTTAAAGAAAGCTTCTTCCACAATGCTTCTAGGGTGATCACATGTACCATCAGGATCATAATCAGTTGAAAATCACATTAGCTAACTTGTGTCAAACAAAAGGCACACAAAACAAGAGGCCCCAGGGGGCCTGAGGGCGCTCACCTGACATGGTAGCCTAAATATCAACCCAGACAATTGATTTCCACAAGTTGCATCTGCTCCTCCTAATAAAAGCTGAAACCAAATATCCAAGTATTCTGACCAGTGAATCTAAAAAAAGATTTTTAAAGAATATTCCTCATATTGAACTAAGTCATAATTCGGGCTCCCACAGGGAGCCCACATATGAACCCAGGGACTTGGCTTTAACAAACCTGAAACTCACACCCCTAAGGATTCTGCACACCAATTATCAAAACATTCCGACTGCTGGAGCTGAAGAAGAAGATTTTTAAAGAAAATTCCTCATTTTGAACCAAGTTACAATCCGAGCTCCCACAATCAGCCCAAATATGGACCTAGGGACCTGGCTTGAACAAACTTGAATCTTACCCCCTAAGGATGCTGCATAAAAAATATCAAAAGCATTCATCTGCTGGATCTGAAGATTTTTAAAGAAAATTCCTCATTTTGAACTAAGCTGTCATTCAGGCTCCCATAGTGAGCCCAAATATGAACCAAGGGACTTGGCTTGAACAAACTTGAATCTCAGCCCCCTAAGGTTGCTCCATGCCAAATATCAAAACATTCCAACTGCTGAATCTGAAGAAGAAGATTTTTAAAGAAAAATTCCTCATATTGACTATGTTATAATTTGGGCTCCCACAGGGAGCCCAAATATAGTCCCATGGACTTGGCTTTAACACACTTGAATTCCCCCCCCCCCCCCCCCCCCCCCCCCCAAGGATGCTACTCACCACATATCAAACCATTCCGACTGCTGGATCTGAAGAAGAAGAAAGATTTTTTAAGAAAATTCCTCATTTCGAACAAAGTTACAATTCAAGCTCCCACAGTGAGCCCAAATATTGACCTAGGGACATGGCTTGAACAAACTTGCATCTCACCCCCGTAAGGATGCTACATACCAAATATCACAAGATTCTGCCTGCTGGATCTTGAGAAGAAGATTTGCCTGAAAAGCACTAAGTTCAAATTTGGGCTCCTATACTGAGCCCAAATATAAACCCAGGGAGCCGATTTGAACAAACTTGAATCAGATCCACCCCACAATGTTGCATACCCAATATCAAAAGATTCGGCCTGCTGGATCTTGAGAAGAAGATTTTCAAAGAAATTTGCCTGAAATGCACTAAGTTCAAATTTGAGCTCCTATACTGAGCCCAAATATAAACCCAAGGGGCCGATTTGAACAAACTTGAATCAGATCCACCCCACAATGTTGTATACCAAATACCAAAAGATTCTGCCTGCTGGATGTGGAGAAGAAGATTTTCAAAGAAATTTGCCTGAAATGCAGTAAGTTCAAATTTGGGCTCCTATACTGAGCCCAAATATAAACCCAGGGGGCCAATTCGAACAAACTTGAATCAGATCCACCCCACAATGTTGCATGCCAAATATCAAAAGATTCTGCCTGCTGGATCTGGAGAAGAAGATTTTTTAAGAAATTTGTCTGAAATGCACTAAGTTCGAAATCGGGCTCCTATACTGAGCCCAAATATAAACCCAGGGGGCCGATTTGAACAAACTTGAATCAGATCCACCCTACAATGTTGCATACCAAATATCAAAAGATTCTGCCTGCTGGATCTGGAGAAGAAGATTTTTTAAGAAATTTGCCTGAAATGCACTAAGTTCGAAATCGGGCTCCTATACTGAGCCCAAATATGAACCCAGGGGGCCGATTTGAACAAACTTGAATCAGATCCACCCTACAATGTTGCATACCAAATATCAAAAGATTCTGCCTGCTGGATCTGGAGAAGAAAATTTTTTAATGTTTTTCCCATTGCCTACAGTGTTAAAAAGTGCTGACTCAGCACTTTTTCAAAAGTCCCGAAACTGTACCCTATGATAAAACCGATGGCAATTTTTTTTTACCAATTCTTTCTGTTGGTCCTAAGGAAGCTTCACACCAAATAAAAATTCTCGGTGCCATGCAGTTTCGGAGATATGGGCGTTTTAATTTTTTTCTATTTTTAGCTCCTGCGGTTCCCATGGGGCTACGGGAAAAAAAAAATCAGCATAAATTAGGTACTTATGACCCAATACGCCTTCACATAAAATTTGGTTCAAATTGGCCTCTCGGTTTGGAAAATAAAAATTTTGGGCGGGGCAAAAAATTTTGCCCCTTCCATAACGACGCCAAGTATAGCCCCACAAACTTCTCTTGAACAAATCTGAGTCTACACCTCAAAAGGAAGCTGCACACCAAATATCAAGTCTCTGCTACTGCTGGTTCATGAGAAGAAGATTTTTTAAGATTTCAGCACACTTTTTGGGTGTGGCCCTACCCACGGGCAAGGCAACTTGATTTGAACAAAATCAAATTGCGATGTCATAACAAACTATTATCTCAAATATCAATTAAATTGGTTCAGCGGTTTGGGAGGAGAAGACGCAAACACCATGTTCACGGACGACAGATGACGGACGGTGAGTGATCACTATAGCTCTCCTGACTGAAAGTCAGGTGAGCTAACAAGTCTGAAAATATTTTAAAAAGCTCATTGAGGAACACACAGTGTACTCTAAATTTAATGTGCATCAAGTAATAGAGCAGCAAAAACAAATATCAAAGAAAAATATTTTATGCACTAATATTGAAAACTCTTCCTGCATCTATTTTTTAAGACTGTATACAGGCAAAATTAGCACAATCTAGTGTTGAAATGATTTTTCGACTAGTTGACATGTAAAAAACACTGACATGATTAGTACTAAACAAATCTGTTAACCGATTAGTGACTCACTCATTGATTAGTCACCTCAGTGTATTCTCTAAAGCCTTGAAGTTTTCACTTATGTTCCTTTAAGAAATCAATACCCCTCTGTTTTTAATGAAGTTTGGCTACATTGTCTGAATTCCATTACGCACCTCGCAAGACCAAAGGTATCGCACTGCAATATGCAGAATGCGTTGAGTGAGAGACAAGATAAATAGGAAAGCATACATAACATAACATAAATGGGTTCTTATTACAGAAGCAAAACAAGTTCCATTTGAAAACTGACATCATATGAATGGGGCAGATACACTTACAAGATTGAGATAAATACGGTCGCCATTTGTGCTTAGTTCAACTGCAGACAGAATCTAATTGAACATGATATTGAACATGATAACAAGTTGTATCATAACTTGTGTGTGTGACTAATTGGGGTGGGGGGGGGGATACACAACAACATGAGTATTATAGGAAATGTTAAGAGCTAATGAGCTATGCCGTTATTCCATTTAGATACATTAGTTGCACTGGGTTTGGGATTTTTTTTTCAGAACCGAAGAGCTCCAGTTGCTGCTAATGACCATGAACACAGGCACCAATAACAATGAGAGCTGTCGAAGCTGCCTACATTTTTTTTACAAATCGTTACCTGTGAAAAAAATATTCGATGGAACCAAATATTCTGGGCACTCTCCTCAATTCCCCTTAGGAAATAGAAACACCAAATATTTATTATTTATTTTTTGTGGCACCGGTTGTTGTTTGGTCGTAATGACATGGAGACATCGACTTCCGTAATGTCGAGCAGTTAGACCCATTAATTGTATTGTAATTTGGAAGCCACCCCAGCCAATGAATTTAGATAAAACCAGTTTTGTAGGCTTTATTGTTTAGTTTAGCACCTGACATTGCATAACTGACTAGTTGATTAATCATCAAGTACTACCCAAAGATTAGTCGATAAGTAAAAATCCAAACGGCATAAATCATTTCAACACTTGTATTAATTAACTAGTCAAGTGTGAGAAGCTACTATCGGGGCTTTAATAAAAATGAGGACACAAATAATATTTTTTTTATATAAATTTGTTCTATTACAATTTACAAATTATTGGAGAGTGCCTATTTGCAGTCTCCAAAAATTTATAATAAAACATTTTGAATCACAAATTCTGACCATCAAAAATAATCTAGCCTTCAACCAGTTAATAGGGGAATCTTCCAATCACCATACTCTTTATACTTATACTTCAGTCTCAATGTGCTGGAAAGAGAACACCAATATAAATGAGAGTGTGATAATGCATATCAAGGGAGCTAACAATAAGTACAGAAAAGATGAAGACTTAAAAAAAAGGCAGGCCTAGTATATCAAGGGAGCTAACAATAACTATGCAAGTCATTACAATGATCAACAGGTGGAGTGCAAGATTGTTTTTGGTTGTTAAAATTTGTTACTTGTTACAATTTATGGGAGAGTGAGTGCCTGTAGGTACTTTCCCATAAATTACCACAGCAAATTCATACAGGTTAAATAATTGGACTTCAAAGATAATATGAAACATATTCACAAAATATAAATAACTCAAGTTGAGGTACCTGCACTTCAGAATAAAGCCCAAATATGGGCTACCAACACTCTACCAGTTAGTGAATTACATTTCTAAGGAATTATTGACAGAATTATATTATTATTTTGAACTTGTGCTTACATAGATTCCACACAGAATAGGGGGTAGAAAGAATGTGGAACTATTGTAGTTTATTTTTTTCAAGTTAAGGAGTCCAAAGTGTTGTTTACTATATGTTTATGTTCCAAACACATAGAAAAACCAAACCAAAGCCGAAGTTTTTTCATGAAACCAAAACTGAATCTGAAAACTTAAAACTGTCCAATCGAAAAAGAAAAGATAGATAAACATTCTATTTGGAAAAAAATACTCAAACATTCTATTTGGAAAAAATGCTCTTTGGAAAAAAATACTCAACTCCTGAATGTTAAGCAGCTTGAAATCTTACTTATACAACTGTATTCACAAAATTATCATAAAACCTAAACTTACTTCAGTTTGCTCAAACGAATTGCCTCATGTGGACATGTGTGTTTAAAAGAATGTTAGAATCCTGTATGCAGGAGTTCACTTGATTCTTTCACAATTTTTTTTCGTGATATACCATCTGAAATAGAAATATTATGGAATGAAAATAGGCCTGGAAATAAAAGAACTTATATCCACACCATGCTATATTGTGTAACCTGCCAAAAGGTTGCAATATAAACCCTTTATTTCACCTTTGTATCCAGGCCTTGCAAGTCCTTGTTCTAATGCATTCAATTTTTTTCTCTTTCTTGGCTTTGGGCCCTCCCAATGGAACAAGCTCATCAAGGTCATTCAAATAAGGGGTCATAAGCTACAGTAAAAGACTGGTGAATTTCTATTAAATCATGATAGGATAATCTTTTTCATTACTATTATTTTTTTAGGAAAAAGCACAAGGTGCTAAGAACACTGAGCTCATGAACCACCAAGTTGCCCTAGTTATTTATTCCATATGTTGAAACTTTGTTAAATGCTTTGTGTGTCTTTTCCATAAATCATGCATAATTTTTGGTTATTATTCCACCATGTTTTTTTTCAGGCCTGTCATGATTAATAGGGAAGTCGACTAATCAACAGAAACATCCACAACTGACTGCAATTTCAAAGTCAACGATTATGGGGTTTTCTATAAATTATTAGTTGTACCTCTCCTCCCCACCATGCTCATAAGAGGTGTCAGAGGCTAGGGTTTGAACCTGAGGTGATCGAGAATCTAATAATAACTGCATTGAGATTTAAGAAGGCAATTGCACTCCTTGGAAAACTGAGACTCAGAGAAGGGCAGTTATTTATACACTCATACTTTCCAAAATGCCAGACCTGATGTTATTTTGTTACACTTGTTTTCCCATGCCAGTTCCAATGTATTTTGAAAATTCTACAGCCTCTGACACCTCTTATGAGCATGGTGGGGATGAGAGTTATAACTAATATTTTATAGGAAACCCCATAATCGTTGACTTTGAAATTGAGCCCACATCTGCCCGCATAGTTTGCAAAATTAGCAGTTGAAAGACAGAAAGACAGAAAGACAGAAAGAAAGAAATTTTAAAAAATATTTCAACAAAACCATATCAAGTGACCCCCTCATTGGAATGAGCTCATCAAGCTTGTTCCAATGTGGGGTCACATGATATGCTTTTGTTGAATTTTTTTTAAAATAGTAATTAAAATAATAAATTTTTGATCGTCTGCGTTGGGTGAAGGATTACTAGGGAAATCTTCCAGGGGTCGATTTAATTTGAAAATTTTGGTTTGCTAGTCATAATTTTGACTTGCATTTTTGCATTGAGTTTAAAAAGATGAAAAAAAAACTGCTGAAAATACCCTGGTCCATCAAAAAGAACCATTGGAAATTGCAATGTATCTGACTGGTGTTCAAAGCTTTTTGCACTGGTTCTTTATGAGAATTGAGAATAGTGTTACGTATAATTCAATCATGTTTTAGAACACTTTTGGTCACTGATGTATTTCTTAGATTAGTGTGCACCAACGAACTGACCAATCAAATTTTGTGTTTTTTTTAGAACCTTGTGCTTTCAACACTTTCGGGATTTGGGAAGACAAAACCCACAAATATTATGTTGTACAAACCTTAAATAATGGCAGAAATTAAAGAGTCTCATAACTAAATCCATATACATATAATGCCACAGAGACCAAGCACCATCAATGGAACAGGGTAATTATCGCTTCAGATAAACACATTCACAGACACAGTGCACTAAACTGCAATAAAATTCCCTAACATTAAAAATAAATCAAACAACTGTAAGGTGGGCATACAAGGACGGCTGTTGATGGGTTTCTCAAAAATTTACACAATCAAAGCATATCAGTATTTGACATTTTATTTTTCAAATTTCCTCCAACATCTGCAATGTACAGAGTATGGGTTCAAAAATCGAAAATGGTAAATACAGGAGGTACTGGAGAGAAGATACTCGCCATTACATCAGTTTACCTTGACGTCTGCATCATATTTTGGGGAGGGCGAGGGCACAGGTACTCGGCACAAGCTGAGAAAGCAGCACAAACCGTGCAGCATACAGGTTTATTTTATTTAGCACCAACCCCCACCCTTCCGATTGCTATTGTTTAGAAAGATGGGTGGAACCCCCAAAAGGGGCCATTGGTTGTGAAAGTTGTATAGTTCTTTGACTGCTGAAGCAGAAATGTGCTCTTCTCCCCCCAAAATTGCCAGAGGCAGACAAAACTTGCCAATTATAGACGAGAACCAGAAAAAAGCAAGTGGCAGATTAAACTTGCCTGAAGACCCTACCCCATCACCTCCAGGGAGAGGGAGAGGTAGTACCTTTGTTGAAAGGACCCTCTCTCAAACAGGTCCTTACCCGAGGGAAGATAACTTCAACCAAAACATAAACAGGAACGCCAAATCCTTTTCCCACAGTCTTTCCTCCTCTGCTGTCTCCTGCCATGGTCACGACCTGCGTAAAACTTCAATCCAAAACATCAGAGAAAGGTCGAAAGGGGCTTGCCTCAAACCGTCCCTGTGCACATTCGGCGCACAAAACTATTTATCGTCCAATTTCGCAAAAAGCATGTCATAACCGGCTTTCCATACATTTCTATATACCGGTGGCTATTAATAGTCTATTATTGAATACATTGCTCGAAGCCGATCAATGAGGCTGCAGCTAACATAAGTGTGGTGCTGAATAAGTGGAAATGAAAAAAAAGATTTTCAATAAATTCAGGTCAAATTTTCTTGAACGAAAAAACCGTGCAAGAATCTGATGTCGGAGAGAAATTATTGTGTGAAATTCTCAATAAAGTTTGTTCACAAAAGACACAAATAGCTAGTGAATTACGTGGAATGTATCGCAAATCTCAAATTATGCATCGCAAATAGCGATGCGAATCTGGTAAAATCCAGCCCTCCAAATTTCCAAACACCAGACTTGCCCATACCAACCAAGTTTTGTGTGTCATTTTGCTGCAGAGAGAGCATAAACAATGAAAAGATGAAAAAGCACATCAAGGGAGTTAACTACTGGGTGAAAGTAGAGAAAAAATTAGTAACTGAAAAAGCAGGTTGACATATCAAGAGAGTTAACTTCAATTACAGAAAGGATGAGGAGTTGAAAAAGGGAGTTAATAACTGTAAATGCAAAAAATTTCATTTTATTTTTTATTTTTGTAATTATTTTTTTGTCATCACAAAAAGTTCATGTTCTTGGTTTGTTTTGTTTTCGGCCTCATGAATAATCTACAGAATAGCATTGATGGTGGTGTATTTCATCCCTCGAGTTCAAGAAGCTTTGCAATGCTAAAGCATTACAAAGCCTTGTTGCACTCAAGAGACAAAATTATCAATTTTACTAACTTATGTAAAATATCAGGCATAAACCATGTAGTTTTTATTTTTTCAAGTTTGCAATGGTAAAAAAGAGAGCTTGCTGCAGCCAGAAGGACCATGCTGGAGGGTTCGAGAAATAGATTTGTAACATTTTTAGGCCTTACCTGTAAATTTAATATGGGAAAATGACCATTTGAGATGAATATTCAAATACTTTTCTACCCATTTATTGGGAGAATTATATATTATTATTTTGCGACTATGACTGCATTTATTTGGTCTTCACTGCACAGAATAATGTCTTTTAGGCCTAAAAAAGAGACATGTTTCCACTAACGGACTGAAAAAAATAGGGTCGGTACATAGGAAAAGCATTTTATTTTTATTTATTGATTTTTATATTTTTCAAGAATGCAGTTCCCTTCACCCAATTTATGACCTTATCAGCATAAAATAGGCCTCTCTGTATGCAATAAGAAACATTAAACTCAGATACAAATCTAAAAATTGTCGTTCAGTTCTGTTCATGTCCTTCCTGAAGTCTGAACAAATCCTAGAACTTGTCCAACATTCAATAGCCACCGCATCTGAATTATCTTTGTGAATCACATAGAATTTCTTCCATCATCATGGAAACATTCAAACTTCATATGACTCTTTATTTTTTCGCTGTTAAGACATTTTTGAAATAGTCATCATGAGTAGCACATTGTCAGTCACCATTGTTTTGTTTTAAGCTAGAATTACGACACCATATCAGGGTATTTGATGACTGGATCTGCATTGCAAAATGTTATACAAAAATGTCCAAATGCTAACCATTTTTCTTTCATATTGGCTTTATATTCACTATTTATCATCACTTTTTGAAACCAAGATGGAAACTGCTAATCAAATTTTTAAAACAAAAAATACCCTGCCTATTGGCCCAAAATGGCTAACCTTGCAGCACCCACAAATGACACTTGTAATTGTCTGACGATTAATATATGTGCTGCGATTTAGAAAAGCACAATCGTTTGTTTTTAACTTTTCAGTGATTTCAATAAAAAGCTTAGACTCGGAGTTTTAAAATAGGGTCGGTCGGTGTAGCAGAAACAAACGTCTTTTTGTAGGCCTAAGCTGAAATTTGTGGATAAAGAGTGGGGAGAAGTTGGGAATTTTCAGCTTAAAATTGTGAAAAGCTTGCCTATTTTGCCGAATCTCTGTATGAAAGTCTGTAAATATGTGAACAATTGGACTTGGTTGTAAATATTGTAAATATTTATGTCAAATGTTTTGTAATCGATGTTTTTTAAGACTTTATCAAGGAGAAATATCCCAAATATTTATTATTTTTTTCTTTCTTTTGAAGTTGGGGCTGGATCTTTGTTCTTTGGGGGGGGGGGCAAGAAGGGTTACATGCAAAAGCTCTGGGGAAATGTGTGTGTGTGTGTGTGCACATGCATGTGTGTGTGTGGGGGGGGGGGAGGGGGGGGTGGGGGGGGGGGGTCATATAGTCTATAAAAATAAATGTTTGTTGCACTATTTGTTTAGAGCTCCAAAACTAATCTTGCACTATTTGTTACGAGCCAGTCCAGTATGTCATTTACACAGTGGTTTAGTTACATGTAGCTTCGGGCTTACATGTACATTTCAACTAAAGTTTGGAGAATCTATTTGGTTTCTCGCGATAATGGTTGCAAGGATCCATACCTGCTATTAGTGTCCCAGGATCCCATGAGGCCACCAGAGTTGAATCCCTGTTAGTGTTATATACTGATAACACATGTTAACTCTTACTTTACCCAACACAGCTTTTTATTTTTTAAAACATAAACTCAATTTTACAATTTTTTAAAAAATAAACAATATTTACCTATAGAACCTAACAAATATGGATGTCATTGGAACCAGCTCATAGAGCCAGTTCCAATGACAGCCATATTTGTACAGTTTTATGGACAAAGTGACAGGATATTCCAGTCATATTAACCCTGCACTGGTTAATTTTGCTGCTGCTATGTTTGTTTAAAGGGTTAAATTGACTAAAATCTTTTCATGTGAATCCTATCAGAGGTATGGTAAGAATCTACATGGATTCTTGCTGGTCTTGTTGCACGAATCTTTGTATGAATCGATTCTCATGTAAGTATAAGCCCTGTATTCTTGTGTCCCTAATAAACATACATGTTTGTTTATTAATTTGGGGGAATTTTCCCACTGTGTGTACCTTAGCAGGCATGTATGTTTATTAAAGTTGCCCTTCTAACAGGGAGGAGATCTTGAAATTAGTAAATCTTCACTGATTGTGTGATAGACATTTGTTTAGCACAGTGTATTCATTGTTGTAATCATGACGCCTTTTAGTTTTCTTTAACCCTTTGAACCCAAAAGACCACTTTTCCGGTTCAGGATCGTGATATAAACCGGCTTCATTAAGTACATCTAGATTGTGTTGCTTGGTGAATGTGTGGTAGACCAATCAAGATTTTCAACGTGCAGCCCCAAGGCTGCATATTGAAAATATTGATTGGTCTTCCACAAGTAACGAATATATACTCTTCCAATTGATGACACTGAACTGGCGGGGAAGATACCACCAGGGTTCAAATGGCTAATAAAACTAACTGCAATACTGGAAAATAAGTGATCTTTTAGATAAATTAACTAGCATTATCCCCCCAACTCCTCAGTGGATATCCACCCTGTACTGTTATTTCAGTCTGTACTTTATTTAATTATGATAAATGGTCCACCCTGTACTTTTATTCCCACCTGTACTATTATTTGGAACACAATAGTAGCTACATGTATTAGGGTGGAGAAAGACTACATCCCCTTCTCAAATCCACCACCACCATGGGTGTAGTCAGAATTCAAGAGTTAGTTCAAGTTTTGTTTTCAACTGATATAATCTGAATAATGCCAAATTATTTCTTGAAGGAAGGTTACTTATAACATGAATAATTTTCTCAGACACCATACTACTGGCAAGAGGAGCCTTAACCAGATTTTGTTCATAAACAATTATTTTTGGGGGTTATATTATATGTTATAAATTATTGGGAGTGCCTGAATCTGATGGCAATCTCCAATAAATTGTAACAACATAATTTTATACTTTACAAACTTTTATTTTGTCTGCTTAGCAAACAGTGCATAGCTACTAAGGTGGCTAAAGTGACAGAGCCATAATATAGCCTCTAACACTCAACCTGTTTTGAACAACAGTGGCACCAGAATTTCCCTGAGAGGAGGGCTTGTGCTCCCAGATGCTATGATATCCCCCCCCCCCCCCCCCCCCGACAAGCACACAATAAAGAGGCAGTTTCCCCGATGAGGGAGTGGGGCGGGCTATGAAATGCATGGCAATGCAACCAACTTTTGTGGCAATGCATCAATACAAAGTTGTAAGTTTATGATCATTATCAACCAGTGGCATAGCCTGGGGGGGGGGGAGCTGAGGGGGGAATATGCCCCCCCCCCTTCCCTCCAAGATTTGGCCTATTTATTGATGCCCTTCACAACTTATAATTTATGGACACAAACAGACTCGGAGTCAAGGAAATTGCATTGTTTGGTTTTGAATTTAATTATTTCCCCAGGGGAGCTCCCCCCCTTCCAGCGAGGGGTGCCACTGCGCCCCCCCCCCCCCCCCACCACCAGCGCCCCCCCCCCCCCCCCCATCTTGCCGCTACGTCGCTCGGATGAACTAGCCTCCCCCGATATTACCTCTAACTTTCAGATGGTGCCTACGCACCTGTTACCAACCAACCCCCACCCCCCCCCCCCCCCCACCACGAAAAGTACCACAGTACAATAAACAAGCGATTTCTGTTTTCCATTTAACTCTTTTAACTCGTGAATATTATTTTTTCACAAAAGAAAATCTATCGTTCAACACCGAGACAACACCAGAAACATTTTATGGGAACATGTAGCCGTCAGCAACTTGTCCTGCAGCGATATATAACGATAATATTACATTATTATTGAACCTCCAAAGATAAAGTAATCCCCCCCCCCCTCCCACCCCAAAGCCCCTATGGTCGTTGTTACCCCCTCCTTCCATTCCCTTATGTGGGAAGTAACGGGGTAACGACCAGGGGGTCGTAGTTTGGAATAAAGGCAAAAGTTGATTCGGCCATATTAGTCGTTACTGGCTTCAGACTTACCTGTTTTCAGCTATCCTCCTGCCAAGTTCCTGAATTCCAGAAAAATAGAACTGAATCGCCGATCAGAAAACCAAGTCCCAAACAACGTAGCATCAGTTCCAAACACCCATAAAACATGTGCTTTGTTCATGAATAAAGACAGTCAATTTGGAACCAGCTTCCAAGCCGCATCTTGTAATGCAGTTCCCACGAAACGACAGGTTCGTCTGATTCGACAACTGTTTGGCGGGTACTGATAAAAGTATGCCCTGAGATTGTGCGCCGAGATATTTTACCATACATAGCATAAGGGTTGTCAATTTCTTTTTTTACTGCGGCCAGTGTCTTCTCCAGACTCGACAACATAAGTCGCGGGAAACTTCTGAATCATTAATAATTTTTTTCAACGGTTGCATCAATCCTCCGCTCTCGAGTCTGGGCTCTTCAAATTTTGACTGAAATGATTCCTTGGGCGGAACAAAGTGTCAACTGCAATGCTTTAGCCTTGTTCCACCTCAAGGGGTGCTTATGTGCAAACTGGGCGAAACTGCATGTATAGGATGAGTTGCCATCATCAGAAGTCGAAACACAGAAATGTATGAAATCCAAACTTTCCGAGATTAGAACTCTTTCAAATAATCGAGATGGTTTCGAATCGAATCAGAGAAAATATTCGAAACCGAATCGAATCTCGAAGGTTTCCCTGACCCTAGAGGGAAAGAGAGAGAGAGAGAGAGAGTTCTTGAATAAAATGTAGCAAATCAATTCAATGAACTTTAACTTACGATAATAATCTTGCACTCTACTGGTTAAATTGTTCCATACACGAAAGATAATAAGATTTGTTTTATTACAATTTATTCGGTAGTGCCTTTTGGCACTTTCCAATAAACTGACACATAATTTAAATTAAAATGATTCTTACATCCCAAATTAAACTGGGGCACTAACTGTTACGGACCATAAAATTAAACGTTGACACAGTGTGTGTATGGGAGGGGGGGGTGGGGGGGGGGGGCGGCCAAGGCTACGATCACCCCTCACCCCTCGCCACCTAAAGTCGCGAATTTAGGCGAAAATTCTTTCGAAATTGTGCCCATTGAAGAACAAACATTTCACGCTAAAATACCAGCTGGCAGAATGTTCTACAGTCACACTGTAGAAACACCTTTCGAAAAACCTTCCACGAGGAGGGGGGGGGGGGTGGGTGGGGTGGTCATTCTCTCTTGATAGGAGGGTCTGAACAAAAACTTCGACGACAATAATTGGCGATGCTATACGTCGGTGCATTCCGACACTACAGTTGATAAAAAAGAACGCGAGCTTTGTTTTTTAATTTATTCAACAGAACCTTTGAAACTTTCCAGTAAATTGTCATAAAATTTGGGATAAAATTATTGTTACACACCAAATTAATACTGGGCGGTATTTTAAGAGCCAGAAAAATAAAATCTCAGACAGAAAATTTGCGATGCAAAGCGTCTAAGGTGGCAGACACTGGTGGCATGCCGCGATTCTTTGTTTCGCAAAATTTGTAGAAAGTTTTATGTGCAAAAAACAGTCTATGTCATTGGCTTAAAGGTACCAAAATACTATATCAACAGGGCCGAAACTAGGTCGGCGGATTTGGGGCGGAGTGTGAAAGTTTCTGACAAGGGTGCTAATGTGGCATGCTGTAGGCATACCTCCAATTGTGAAGCACTGGGTTAGGAGCAGGATGCATCTTCCATTGATGAACGGGCCATCATAAGGAACTTCTGAAGAAACCAGGCTTAATTCGTACTATCTGGAGCTATCATCAAGTGCGTTTGTTGTCTTAATATTTCAATGGACTCTCGGCATTCGTGGGATTTCTTGCGCCTTCGAGCTACTGTAATCGACAATTCAAGTTCTAGATAACAAGTTTGTTACATTTATTCTTTAGTGATAATTCCAAGCCTTGATATCATTTTATTTTTTAGGGGTGGGTTGGGGGGGGGGGGGGGGAGGGAGCTTCTCAAGATGTGATGTCAGGGATTTTAATCGTCAATAGAGGAAAATAGGAAAGAAATTTACTATTTACAACTTATTTTTCCACAGACGAGTTTATAGGAGGTCAGCCACACCCCGCCTCCACCGAAGTATGGACGCCTGACACATAGAGGGAGGTATGGGGAAAGTTTCTGACAAGGGTACCAAAACGGCACGAAATGGGCATACCTCGAGTATATATGAAAACTATGGGTTGGTGAGCGTCCTGAGACATCGTGTGGAAATAGTGATATCTATCAGGCACATCTGTACTAATTCTCAGAACAGTTTGCTTAGAGGAGTCGTATCATCACCTCTCCTTCAGGCCTCGGGCCTTCTATAAATGTTAAGTCCCAAGGGAAACAATCAGAGGGGATATCGGGTTTCAACTTATCGCGAAGGGCTAGGATTCTATAATAGGAGGTGTCCGTGCAGTTTTTTTTTTTTTTTTTTTTGGGGGGGGGGTATATTTGAATGGCCGTCTTGTAGTGTTTCGGAGACCTACCCTAGACCCAAATAGAACCCTCCGGTCTTTGTCGGAGGGAAGTGGGGTAGGGCCAGCTATAGTGGAGCTTTATTTAGGGGTAGCCCCACCCCCAACCCTCACGAGAAAATTTTGAGATATTTGTAATGTGTGTATAGGGCCTATATTGGAGACCATTTTGGGGCTCTTTGTTGTGCGAAATTTGCATTGGGACAATGATTTTTTTTATCCCCGCATTTTCAAAAATGCGGGGATATGGTCGGGATCTCCGTCCGTACGTCCATCCGCCCGTCTGTCCGTACGTCACACCCTGAAAGGCTCCTAGGGTATTTAATTCGAAACGTTTAAACTATGCTGATGTGTTCAGGTTGCAACTCTAGATGTGCATGAAGGTTTCGAAATTTTGATTTGGCCCCAGGTGGTTCCAGTGGAACCACTTTTATCATTAGAAAATCAGTTTTCATCGAAAGGCCCCTAGGGTATTTAATTCGAAACGTTTAAACTATGCTAATGTGTTCAGGTAACATTTCTAGATGAGCATGAAGGTTTCAGAATTTTGATTTGGCCCCAGGTGGTTCCAGTGGAACCACGTTTATCGTTGAAAAATCAGTTTTCTTTGAAAGGCTCCTAGGGTATTTAATTCGAAACGTTTAAGCTAATGTGTTCAGGTATCAACTCGAGATGTGCATGAAGGTTTCGGAATTTTGATTTGGCCCCAGGTGGTTCCAGAGGAATCACTTTATCGTAAGAAAATCAGTTTTCATCGGTAGGCTCTTGGGTATTTAATTCGAAACATTAAAACTATGCTAAGGTGTTCAGGTAACATCTCTAGATGTGCATAAAGGTTTCGGAATTTTCGATTTGGCCCCAGGTGGTTCCATTGGAACCACTTTTATCGTTGGAAAATCAGTTTTCTTTGAAAGGCTCCTAGGGTATTTAATTCGAAACGTTTAAACTATGCTAATGTGTTTAGGTAACATCTCTAGATGTGCATGAAGGTTTCGGAATTTTGATTCGGTCCCCAGGTGGTTCCAGTGGAACCATTATATCATTAGAAAATCAGTTTTCATTGAAAGGCTCCTAGGGTATTTAATTCGAAACGTTTAAACTATGCTAATGTGTTCAGATAACATTTCTAGATGTGCATGAAGGTTTCAGAATTTTGATTTTGCCCTAGGTGGTTCCAGTGGAATCACTTTTATCATTAGAAAATCTGTTTTCATCGAAAGGCTCCTAGCGTATTTAATTAGAAACTTTTAAACTATGCTAAGCTGTTCAGGTAGCATAACTAGATGTACATGAAGGTTTCGGAATTTTGATTTGGCCCCAGGTGGTTCCAGTGGAACCCCTTTTATCGTTAGAAAATCAGTTTTCATTGAAAGGCTCCTAGGGTATTTAATTCGAAACATTAAAACTATGCTAAGGTGTTTAGGTAACATCTCTAGATGTGCATAAAGGTTTCGGAATTTTGATTTGGCCCCAGGTGGTTCCAGTGGAACCACTTTTATCGTTAGGAAATCAGTTTTCATCGAAAGGCTCCTTGGGTATTTAATTCGAAACGTTAAAAATATGCTAAGGTGTTCAGGTAACATCTCTAGATGTGCATGAAGGTTTCAGAATTTTGATTTTGCCCCAAGTGGTTCCAGAGGAACCACTTTTATCGTTAGAAAATCAGTTTTCATCGAAAGGCTCATAGGGTATTTAATTCGTAACGTTTAAACTATGCTAATGTGTTCAGGTAACATCTCTAAATGTGCATGAAGGTTTCGGAATTTTGATTTGGCCCAGGTGGTTCCAGTGGAACCACTTTTATCGTTAGAAAATCAGTTTTCATCGAAAGGCTCCTAGGGTATATAAATCGAATCTTTAAACTATGCTAATGTGTTCAGGTAACATTTCAAGATTTGCATGAAGGTTTCAGAATTTTGATTTGGCCCCAGGTGGTTCCAGAGGAACCACTTTTATCGTTAGAAAATCAGTTTTCATCGAAAGGCTCATAGGTTATTTAATTCGTAACGTTTAAACTATGCTAATGTGTTCAGGTAACATCTCTAAATGTGCATGAAGGTTTCGGAATTTTGATTTGGCCCAGGTGGTTCCAGTGGAACCACTTTTATCGTTAGAAAATCTGTTTTCATCGAAAGGCTCCTAGGGTATTTAATTAGAAACTTTTAAACTATGCTAAGGTGTTCTGGTAGCATCACTAGATGTGCATGAAGGTTTCGGAATTTTGATTTGGCCCCAGGACGAGCTCGTTCCAAAGAGGGGTCATAATCTATGTTTTTGAGACAATAAATGAAAAAAATAATGAAAATTAATTGGCAATTTCTGTGAATAGCGCTGGTCGGTTTTAGCCATTACGTTGGGTAAAGGCTTAAGTCGTGTCATGTTGGACAGTTCCCGAGAAAAATGAGCGATGTCTGACTATGCAATCAATATTTCTGTCCCCAAACTGACAGTTTGCGTTATTTAAGACTGACAGGCTGCGCACCAGAATATTTTACAAAATTTGTTCTTCAGGTTGTTGATTTCATTTTATGGTAGCAAGAATATTTTCCAGACTCGAAGACAGAAATTGCGGTCAATTGTGTCATTACGAGAAATTCTCCACAGGTGCACTGAACATCCGACAAGAGTTTGGGTTCTGAAACATTTGGAAATGTCTATTTTTTTCCTATTTTTTCCCTCTGGGCGCAGATAATTGAAATATGTGTGTCGGGGTGGGGTGTGGTGGGGGTGGGTGGGTGGATTTGGGTAGGTGGGAGGGTCGGGGTGAAGAAGCATAATGTACCCAGCTTATCCAGGGATATAGCTAATAGCTGGGGGGGGGGGGCCTTCAATTGGGGGGGGAGGAAGGTTGTGATCACTTAGATTTCGATACCCTCACCCTCAACTTATCTACTGGGAAGTAACGCGTCGGGGTAACGTCTGGTTTTCCCTGTTGGGATTTATGTGCCATGGGTATTTATGTACAGTTTATGGTATCGACCCTAAAATCGTGACAATATCTACTTGTTTGAAGTTATGTAAATACATCACCCCACTCCCACCCCATTTCACCCCTGCACACTGATGTCGAAAAGTAAAAATTTCAAGTGACATTTTTTTTACCATAATGCGACTAGGAATTTAACCCATTCAATGTTGTTTAACAGAGCTCTATGATTGGTTAAAATATTTTTCCAAATTAAAATAAAAATCCTTTTTTTCTAAAAGGTTGCTTCTTTTCCCTTGTGGATCAAGCTCGACGAGCCTGCTTCAACGAGGGATGTAGGCGATGTTTTTCAACAACAATTTTGAAGATATAAACTTCGTATATGGTGATTTCTTTGTGATCAGCCGAACAAATTTGACCAATTTCCGTCATGAAGGGTAAAGGGCCAGTGTCTTCCGGACAAATATTCTACAAAACTTTCTTAACTTTATCGAAGAGACATTACTTTTTTGAATAGTAGAACTGGATGTTACACAAAGCATCATTTTCTTGGTGATGTCAGCAAAATTTTTATGTTTATTTTCCATGCATCAACGAGAACGCCAGAACGGTTCGTAAAAACCCTAACATTTCTCAAAATTTTGAACCAAGACTTTAGTGTTAAAGATAATTTATTTATTTACTGTTTAAGGTCACATACTTCACTTCCTTCGCTTCACTTCCAGGGTTCCCATGGGGAAGTGTTAAAGATGAATGTAGGTTTTCTTGTTTGTATGTGTGTGTGAAGGGGTGGGATAAGGGGGAACCCTCTATATTTATACAGCTAAGATGGGCTGATATTTCATGTCCAGAATGTTCAATTTTAAAAATTATTTAACGTCATAGAAGTCGGCCTCAGTTTTAAATATTTTTTTATAATGTCAACAATCACAAATAAACCAGGACACCCACCCGTCTAAGATGTGAGGGCAACCGTCGTTCACTCTCCCTTACAATGAATGACCAGGCTGTACAAAGACTATAGACTGGCAGCTATTCAGCTAATGCCTACTCCTTTAAACTGACTGCCAGTCCTTGTGTAGCCTGGTCGTTGTTACGGAAAAGTCAGGGACCTACCTGGGGAAATACATTTATCTTGTGGATAAAATGAGTCGATTTAAATCAGAGGGGGCCTCATAATCCATCTCACGAGCTAAAAATTAAAAACCTTACCCGGGGGAGCCCCTTCCCCCCACATCGAGAGGGTGATGCCCCCACTCGAACTCTCAACACCGACCTGCGCCCCCTCGGGACATACCTATGGTATGTCGTGCCGAGACCCCAACCCCAGTTTGAAGTCGGACTGATCACACTCTCCCCATTAGAGGCCATCTAGCTGCGTCCCTGAACGCGATACGCCCAGTTTTGTTCTGGGATACTCCTTCCCAAACCTCAGGTCAAGCAAAAGGAAACCGTTCATTACGTAACCAGGTTCCAACAACATAAAACCGTTTTTAAACATTCGTGGAATGTGTGTTTTGTTTATAAATTCATCAAACCAAAGTTGGTTTGCCCGACAACAATGCTTATGTGTCCAGACAATCTTTCTGGCGCGAAAAAAAAAACAGACAGCGCACGATAAATTATATTTTACCATATTTGGGATTGTGCTTGTCAATTTCATTTTATTGTGTCACGTATCGTATCAAGGCTCGAAAATAGAAGAAGAGCGAAGAACATCAATAACACAGTACGTTTCAAATATTAATTGGTCTACCTGGGTCTTTTCCCCCAAATAATGACACTGAATTGTCATGGAAGATATCACCAGTGTTCAAAGGGTTAACCCTTTACTCAACGTAACGGCCAAAACCGGCCAGCACTAGTCTCAAAAACCTCCAATTAATTTTCATTATTTTTTTATTTTTTGTCTCAAAAAATAGCTCGTCGTGCTCGTTCCAACGAGGGGTCATAACCTATGTTTTTGAGACAAAAAATTAGTTATTCAAGAATTTTGTTTGCAAGTGTCGTCTGCTTTTCATGCTAGATAAAGGGTTAACAACACAGCCAACGATTACGTTAAACACAAGCCTTGAGTTTGGATTCTAAAAAAATTGCCACAAAATGTCTTAAATTTTTTTCCCCCTGAGTGCAGATAACGAGCAACGGTGGAGGTATATCCCCTCTAAAATAATAAATAGATATTATCATAACAGTGTGTTGATCCGTGTCGTAGTATCATGTCGAGTTGAGGTGGCCAGATTTTCGGATCACACGAGCTGCCGCTTTATCATATGACATTGTTTCGATGTCAAATTCACCCAAATTTGCCATTTTCATTAATATGTGGTGAAAAGCCGGTTACAAAATAGCAGACGAAACAACAACGACTTCCCCAGTAACGAAAAATATTCACGGAAACTCTCGGATATTTCCGTGGGAGTGTGATATGGATTTTTGATTTCCGTAAGAGTGTGATAAGGACTTTTGATCCGGAAAAATCTCACCCGGTGTGATACAACAGTTTGGAAAACATCGTCAAACAGTAGTGATATTTAGGGTAAAAATGTCATAGTCATATGATAATAATTAATAATCATAATCATACACGAAAGCAAAAGCACAACATAATTCTGCATTTCACTTCAGTGGGAAGAGGGTGGGGGGGGGGGGTGGTGAATTTCTTCTAAACCACGCTGATGGGGGCGTGTCACATTGAAAAAATGCCATTATCCGACAAGTGCCCATTCATTAAAATTTTGAAATATTTCCCCATTTTCTTCCAAACTATAGTTTGAGACTTTATCAATGAAACAGGCTCACAGGGCTCATTCCAATCAGATGTCACAAGCTAGAATACGGAACATAAATGTTCCAAAAGTAGAGGGTATTTCAGATAGTTTGGTTTGTTCTTATACTTTTAGTCATATTTCATACGTGATTAAACTCACAAATGGTGGGAGAATTTGGGAATTTATACTACACACGACCAGTTTACAAAATGTGTGTTTGCTGTTTTTCTGTGCAAGTCTCGGCTGCCTATACTGGTAGCCAAGACTTGCCTAGAAACAACAGCCTGGGTACTTGTAATGTAACTTCAATTTTACCCAGGGACTGCGTGTAGGGGAACATGTTCTGAGACAATAAAACCGACCCGGGTTGGAATTGTACCCCCTAAGGGTTAATAAGTCGTCTGAGGCACCAATGAAACCCGAAAAGCCAAACAAGGGCACTTCAGACAGTCAGTATTACATATATTTTCTTCAATGCGGCCAAACAATCACTGACTTGGAATCTCCCTGGGAACCCTGGGAACCCTGGGAAATAAAGCAATGCTTGTTTACTGTGGTAAACAAGCTCTGTTTTACTGGTAAAGTAGTAGCCGGAGACTAATGCCTGGATCGACAGTCCTCTGAAATGGGCAACATGGGTATACACGATTGTTGGACTGAACTTTAGATACATGTTGTGGTCACGATTAAGGAGTGTGTAGAAATTTGTGGTCTTAAACAATAAATAAATAAATAAATAAATAAATAAATAAATAAATAAATAAATAAATAAATAATAAATAAATAAATAAATAAATAAATAAATATTGACTAAGAAAATCTACAGTGTCCCATAATAAGAGTTACTCGGAAAACCTGCTGCCACCGAATTGCACCCAGTGGTCCGCGAGCTGAAACTTTATTGCTGATTCTTTTGACATTTCCACAAATCATAAATAACTGAAATAAAAGAAATACTCAAATCTTTGGTAGTGATTTCGGCACCCTGCCCCGCATTGTACGGTCGGGAAAACGGCTGTATATTTTAACAGGGAAAATATTTTTGCTGCCGAGGGTAAATTCTGTACGGTATTGGGCTAAAAGATGCAAAAAATATAAACTGTTTGGCTATCAAATGTTCGAGAGCCGGGCTCAGATGATGTCAAGCCATACAGCTGAGAATACTTCTAAAATGCATCATAACCACACCCCACACAAAAAAGTGAGCTATTGTACAAGAAATACTAACTAAACAGGGATCTCCAATCACTAACCACGTCACACACTTCCCTGTCGCGCAGTGAATGTTGGGGCAGCAACTAAAGAGTCCTATTTGGTATTCAGTCGGGATGTACTTATTTCCGAGGGGGTATTCACTAAAATTTAACGGCCCTTCTCCACTCCCCAGGACACGACACGATATCTGCTTGTAACAACTATACATTGGCGATGTCCACTTAACATCATTACACCAATTCAACCCGCAGAACGATTCACAGCCATCAGGTTAACATTTTAACACTAAACGCAGGTAACACAAGCGTAAACCGTTGTTTTAAAAATAGTACCTTTTTCAGACAACCAACGGGCCCAGTGCTGTGCAGAAAAAGCCCCCCCCCCCCCCCCACCTTCCCCCTCCCTCAATAAAAAAAAGAAAAAAGGAAGAAAAAAATCTCAGTAATTTCACACATGGGCTTTTACTCAGTAAATGTAATGCTACCCCCAACAACACGGTTCCCACCCCCGTACTTTGAGCTGAACTTGACATTGGATGGTACACAATCTTCTAAATACCATAGCAACATCTGTTTACAGAATAATTGAGAACTTTTATCCGCGAAAGATTAGGACAGCTCATCGAAACGAGCTCCAAGAGAAATTTGGCGAATCTTTTTCTTTAACTGTTCATATAACAATAAAAACATAACGGCCATTATATCCAGCCACAGCTATTCACAAAAATCGCCATTCAAAAATTATATTTTTTTCAATGTTTGCCTACAAAAGACAGCTTATGGTGCTCTTTCCGATAAGGGGTCATAAACTAGGTTTTTGGAGAAAAGATATTTTTTTACTTGATTCTTTCACCATTCTGGTCGTATTAGATAAGGGTTACACCTCCAACTTACTTCAAATAAGTTAATCATGACTTGGCTCTTCCGATCGATCAACCCTTTACCCAACATGAATATAAGACGACAGTAAGCCTTGCAAAAAATAATTCTTAAACGCATAACATTTTTTAGTTTTACCACATAAACACAGCTTATGACCCCTCATTGGAACGAGTTCGTCCCAATGAGGGGTCATAAGTTATATTTCGGAACAAAATTTGACAAAATTTGACAAAATATGAATTGAGCTGACCGTTCATTTCAGGTAAATAATTAACAAACTTTTAATTTTCCACTTGGGAAACAAGAGGTGCGGATAACGACTGAAACCCAGGGTGGAGAACTGATGAAAGTGTGTGTGGCGGGGTGGGGGTCAGTTATACTTTTCAGTTTTCGCAATCCCTCCCCCCAAAGCGTATGCCCCCTCACAGGAAGAGGCTCTCCATCCCAAAGTAGACTAAAATAAGAGACGAACGCAATTGGTTATGAATCAGGTGATTACGGCAAAGGGTAAGCAGTGGTCGCAGATCCTTTCCCCAGCTATTCTTATCTTACCGATAATGGGTTTTCCCTAGTGTGATGACTTTTGCCTTCACTGGACACCGACAGGTGGCGCTTGGACTGCGAGAAGAACCATGCGAAGTGAAAATGTCATACCCGGCAGCCCCGTAGGAATGGTTATATAACAGTTTTAAAAACGTAAACCCAATGTTTTAATTGAATTTGAAAAAACATGATAAGGAATAGTAAGAAGGACACGACGAGACGTGCGTGTGTGTGTTCAACATACATTGCAGTTCTCCGGGGATTCTTCAACCACAGGCTCTCGCCCCCGGCAATTTGATGAAATAAAAATGCTGGGAAATTCTCCATCCTTACAACAAATGAGCTCGTGTTCATTTATTTATAAATGAACAGGGGCGACGGACGCTTTTCGAAGTGGAGGGATGGGGGTGGGGGTAGGGGTGGGGTGGGTGTCTGGATCGGGCGATGGATGGTCGTCGGTATTATTCGACCATTGTACGGCCCGTGGTACGAAAATTTTAAATTCCAGGGTCCCAAAACCCCCATTTCCATGCATCTGAGCGGATATTTTGAGATTTTTCAGGAGTTTTCAGGAGTTGTATTTGAAAGATTTCACTCTTTGCGAGCCGTTAAAAAACGTCGGTACAGCATACGGGTGAGGTCTGTTTATCAGCTTTGGTCGTAACGACCAAAGCTGATAAATAGACCTTACCTTTATGCTTTACCATACGTTAACAGCAATTATACTGTCTGTGGGTTATCTTGTCTGGGGGTGGATTTTGTACTTGTTTGTATGTCTGTATGATTATCATCTATTTCAGTTAACCGATGTTTTAACAGACGTATACATTTTAGCGTCTGCTGCCACTTACTGCAAAAAATTATCCGAAATCCATTGAAACTGAAATAGTACGAGAAAAACATAGCTGGCGAAAATATGGGGGAGGCTCTGAATCCGCCCCTTGTTTCAGTCATTGGTTGTGTTAAAATATATGTATACAAAAAAAAAACATGTCCCAGCAAAAAAAGTGTGTTTGTGTTGGGGGGGGGGGGGGGAACCCCCCCCCCCCACCCCATAGACCCCCGGTCCCGATATTTTTTTCTTAGAATTTCTCTTTCATCAAATGACCTGGAGCTTCTGCCTGGGCTTCAATTTTATCCAGAAATTTAGCTACAGGAAAATTCGTACGGTATAGACTGTGTGGACCAGGTAATTAATTATTTTCAGCCAGCGCCCGAGACACGGAGGTTCAAGTTTAAACCAATGATGACCTTTACGTTGTTAACCCTTTACCTAATATGGAAAGCAGACGACACTTGAAAACAAAATTCTTGAACTAATTTTTTTCATTTTTGTCTCAAAAACATAGGTTATGACCCCTCTTTGGAACAAGCTCGATGAGCTCGTTCCAAAAAGGGGTCATAACCTATGTTTTTGAGACAAAAATGAAAAAAATAATGAAAATTAATTGGCGATGTTTGTGAAAGTGCTGGCCGGCTTTGGCCTTTACGTTGGGTAAAAAGTTAATTTATTCTCTAAATTGGAAATAGGTCCATGCTATATTGTAGAAGAAGAAGAATTTTCAACCAAACTGAATCTTACCTTTGATGAATCTTCCAATTCTACTTTTGAAAATGCTTTCCATATCCCGAATTGCTCCTTCCAAAATGTCCTCTGAATCAAACAGATTCAATCAACACAAAACTTTGAAAGTATCAATGTTTCTTCCTCTACATGCTTAAAGTTGATTTGTTTTTGTTTTCACAAGACGCTTGTTTTTGTTTGTATTGATAATCTAATATATATCATACTTATATTAAATTCTGCTAAAACAGAAAGGTCTCTATCCCTCTGATGAGTGCAAGCAGTGTACTGAAGTCGCTGTCTCGTCCTGAAGTGCGCATTGTCAGACTGATCAAACGGGACAAGTCGTCTGCTTCACAAACTCGTTGCTGCGCGCCTCGGAAAACTCCTATATTTGGCTGAAGTGTTGTTGATTTCATTTTTTGCAGGTGTCAGCGCTTCCATCGGTATTAACCTTTCAACACGATTTGCAAGGAAAACAAAATGAATGTGTAACGTGGGGGGGGGGGGGGGGGGGGGGCTGCCTGAGCAGCAGTGAGTTATAGTCGTAGATTTTTTGACCCAGGGAAGCGGTTGACGACAGGATGCCCTTTAAAATCAACATCTATAAGTAGACCCACAATACCCTGAATTATTCTGGGAAACTTCCCCGGAGTGGGGGTCTTACATATGTCTTCTCTCCCTTCTCTTTAAATTAAAATATTTGAATTTCTAGGAAAATACAATTTTACGATAGATTCGACAATGGATCATGGATGCCTGGACATAGGGGTTGCATGGGCGGGCTCATCTCCGCCGTACTCCGTTGTGTGTGTGTGTGTGTGTGGAGGCGGAGGGGGGGGGGGGGGGTTAGTTATTATCGAGGAAGGCTCCGACTGACAAAATCATGATTATATTCTGTATCGCCCAGCGACGGTAGAAATGTTCTGCAAATGATATGATTTGGTTATATATCTTGGCTACAAACCTCGCCTACTCAGTTAATCTTCCATACCTTCTTCCTCCCCCCCCCCCCCCCCCCCCAACCAGCGTTTGTGCTTTTGAGGCACCTGAATCCCCACCCCCACCCAACGCAAGTTGCCAACGACAATATTCGAATAACGAAAAAATGGTTGACTTTTTTAAAATTTAAATCTTTCTGTATGTTTCTCTGTCTGTCTGTCGTTCTGTCGGTCGGTCGGTCGGTCGGTCGGCCCGACGGGTGGTGGAGCGGGGGAGGGGGGTGCTTGTGGGCGGCAAATGAACCGAACCGATCGATCAATGAGCCGACCGGCCGACCGACCGACCGACCGATCGGCCGTTCGTCGTTCCGTCCGTCCGTCTTAATCGATTACTGGAGACCAAGGCTAACAACAACAACAACAACAAAAAACAAAACAAAACAAGGACCGACAAACTTCCTTGGATGCCCAAAAGACGCAGGCGTTTACCTGACACAGCAATGTGTTGAAAACATGTCAAATCGTTGAATTAATTCTATACACTTTTGGGTTTTGAAGAGATCCTGAGAGTTTGTCCATTTTTCTTTTCACACAAGATTGAAACCCGCACAAACGCGGGAATAAATAATAACGATAAAAAAGATATAAAACAGTTAATATTCCGATTTTTGTATAGAAAATAAAAGCTGAAATAAACTCGTTGTCACAACTGCTCAATAATCAACTATTTTAAAATACAGAGAAATGAACGCCTTTTTGAAACATAAGTAAACTGACAACTGACTTGAGGTGTATGCCCCCCCCCCCCACACACACACCTCGGAGGGATTGTTTTTCAAAAGATTCTTGTAATATGGGGACATCTTGAGATTGGACAGTGCGTAAATTTACACTAAATGTGGTACGTTATAGTTGCCAATCCACGCGGATCATTAACTTTGAGATTTGGGGCGGGAGGTGGGGTGTAGATATTGATACACCACTGGGGTATTTGATAATTTAAAAATACAGGGGCATGAGCTCCCCGTTACAAGATTTGTGTATGTTCTTTTCCCATGCACTATTAGTTACCCCTCCACTCAGATCATAGAAATTGGGATTTTTCGTATTTGCTATATGGAAGCTGCGAAAAAGCAGTGGTGCAAATCGATTGAGATTCTCATATACGAATTAATTGAAAATGGAATTTAACGAGTGTAAAAAGAAACGCACTCCAGCCAAATCGATTTTTCAGAGGCCGATGTTTGGGTGAAAAAACAACAGGGGCTTGTTTCTGGAAGCTTCTTTGGCTTGGGGTGGTTTTAATTTAACATTGTTATTGAATGCATGTGCCTTTTTTATAAGTAAATCAGCAGGGTGAGCCCCCTCCCACACACCCACCCGAGATTTTCTTGTCAAAATATTCCCCAGATGATGCTATCTGGGGACATTCTGAAGCAAGACAGAAAGTAATTTACGTCAAATGCGGTGTTATCTGTAATTACATCAGTTCTTCTTCCACCCAGAGATCATAGATCATAGGCTTTGGGGTCTTACCGAGAGATATATGATAATTCAAAAATACAGGGATCACTGGAGTATACGATAATTAAAAAATACAGGGACCTCCACACAGATCATAGAATTTGAGAATTTTGGTGCATGCCACTATAGGATATTTGATAATGCATGTAGAGGGGAATGCGCCCCGCCCCCACCCCCACCCCCTCCACCCCAGAGATGTACAGATCGTCCCCCATTGGGGGACCCCGAAAGTGACATCATGTCACGTGACCTGGTGGCGCCATGTTTGGTTGCCATGGTAACCCTCGTGAGCGGCCATCTTGCGAGGTCATCTCCATAGTGATACGTGGTGTGAGTGCGCATGCGCAGCGCTTGTTGTTAGGGTGATACTCGTTTCCGTCGTCCATTTTGTATACTGGAGGCCACCATCTTGGTTTTTATGGTAGCACGCGGTTGTTATGTGACCCAAAACCTTCCAACAAGACAGGGGGTATGTTCGGAGGGTATGTTCGATTGAATCGGAGTATCACGAATTACCCAAATAAACCCGACAAGTTTTACTATTTCGAATTCTTTCAGAATTCTCTGGTTCTATCTATCTATGCAATAGTTTTCGTCTGTCTGATCATGTTCCTTTGCCCTGGAGTATACTCCAGTAGAGAAGAAGAGCCTATCAGCTGGAACAGCTTTGCTTATTATTAATATATTTAGCTGTTCTGGCCTATTCTTGTTAGTTCTGACCCTATTCCGAGTACTCTTGTTGTTTCATTTATCTAGATCATTTATATCGATTATAACTAACCAATCTGATTGCTTGATTTCCCATAATCTGTATGCAGAGTTATCTCCCCTTATTACAACGAGTTACCATGACAACCAAACATGGCGCCACCAGGTCACGTGACATGACGTCATTCCGGGGTCCCCCAATAGGGGACGATCCATACATCTACTACTAACAACAAAAACAACAACAACAACAACAACAACAACAACAACAACAACAACAACGCAATTCGATGAAGATAACAGTCATGGGCAACGGCCAAACAGTCGGTCTCTATGAAACTGAACTGGAATGTACACATATCAACGGCGACGGTATCAGTTAACGACACAGTTAGGCTATTTTTTCGAATCGGTCTGAGAGAGCTTTTTTCACCGTTACGGCATTGCCGGACATGTACTATGCGGCGAAATTCCTGAAAATGACGCAACTCGCTTTCGAGAACAGCACGATGAGACTTTGTGGACTTTCACACAGCTATACATTTCGCCAGAGAAGCCAAAAGCGATCACAGTCGTCAATCAGGGGCCAAATACCATAATGCCAGCATTGAATACATTATTAGACCAACGAGAAGCCATGCAGAACCCGACAAAAAGAGCATTTTGCGTATGAATGAGAAATACAGATTATCTCCGACAGCTGAGCATACTATGACCGACCACTTGATCACTGGCCTCCCATGCAGCAATATCCTCAACCTCAAAATGGATGAGTAACCGTCTAACAAAAGTGAGACACCAAGAACAGCCATATTAGACCATATACATGAGTGGAAAGACCAAAGCAGCTGTACCGTGGAACTGAAACAATACTGGAAAATATGGCCGGCAGAGTCTCCTCAAACAAACACGTGATCCAGAAGCGGGACATCACAAGAGTCAGCATTCACCGACCCCCCCCCCCCCGACTCCGCTACCTCTTCCGGTATATATACACTTTACCCCCCCACCCCCCCCAGTAAACACAGCAGCTCACAACAGTGACACCACCAACTGTAAGGTCCACGGCTTTATTCAAACATCGACATGCTGCTCCAGCTCAGTATTTATCAGGCACCGACACAACCAAGCATATCGGATATCTTACCGAAACGAAATGACAAGCATTTGCAACAGGATAAACAGGATACCAACAACTGAAATGTACCTAGGTTGAGGATGATTAGGAGACAGTTGGTTGTCATACAATGCCTATCGGTACATTCAGTCTATTCCAGCGCTTACTCAAGCTCTTAATACGGTCCTTAGACCTCAACGTTACAGCTTTTACTTCTTTGGCTACTATGCCACTACGGTTCGTAACCGTTAACAAACTACAATCGGTTCCTTACAACCCTCACAGAGTTACGACAATACGCGGACTTACAATCTCGGTGCCTATGATCCTTGGCGGCCAAGGCTAAATTCGGACCTTCTCTGAGTGCCCTCAGGCCTACTGCCTCGCAACTACCCACAGCCTTACACACCTTCCGACTGGAATTGGCTGGAATGAATTTTTCGAGAAATCCCCCAATCTTTATTTAGGTAGCCAGAACATTTATTCTCAGTTAATCGCTTCTCTTGAACTTGGCCGCTTAGATCTATCTTAATTTAAAGTTCCTTTGAAAGACTCGCATTGTGGTATCTTTTGCCATTTCGGAGACAGGATAGATGCGTAATATGGGGGTGTCCAAAAGATATGTGATGCAATGTGATGCACTGCATTCTACAATTAGATTTTAACTGGCTTTAATTAGCCAGATAATTATTACAGAAGAGAATATTGTCTCTCTTGCTATTGGTCTGTTATCAGATCTGTTATCATGTGGTGTTCAACACGTGCGCCATAATGGACATTAAATTTCATAACTCATTTAGAATCCCTCGAATTAACGTGAGTTTGACAAACATGTTTTCGGGTCCGTCACATATCTATCTTTATGCTTTACATTTCACCCAGGCAGAAATTTTATCGAAAATATTTACACTTTTAAACAAGAAAATCGCCACTTTTAGCTATCACCTTGACTCTGAGTCATCTCACAATTCTTGAAACAAAAATCGTACCTGGTCTAACACAAGTACAAAACAAATTGTAGTTTCCCCAAAAGAGACTGAATATCTTTTAATCTAGCATGTTTCCTGTTTAACCATTCCTGAACCAATTCTAGAATTTTATCAAGTCTCTCAGCAGTAATTTTCAAACTAAGAGAATCCGTATTCAACAGAATGCCCCAAAAACGTATTCAGTTGAAGGACAACACACCTTGTCCACCGATTCTTCCAAACCACATAATTTTAAAACATTTCATTTAGAATCAAAACCTAATCCTCACTGAGGCTTTGAATGTGTTGAATTGTCTTTAATACTGCTATTATCTTCAATAGAAGATGAAAAACTAACATATAATCTATCTGATAAATTGTATTGAGAATCATCAGAATTTGATTCTTTTACTTCAGCAACTTTAGTATCGGTTCACTGTTTATAAAAAACATTTGTCGGGAAAAGTGTTATCATTATCAACTTGTTTTTCCGACTTAGTATAGAAAGAATCAAAACAAGGAGCTGCACTATTATCATTCTTAAGTAAATAACTGCTAGCACCCGCTAAAGGATTTAATTCATCAGAAACTCGACAAAGTCCCTGGTCATGATTGAAAAGCTACAAGCCGAAGAACATTCGGGATGATTTAATGTTTCTTTCCTTTTAAGCCAACATGATGCACAAATGTGTTCTACATTCCTGGATTGACCTTTGACAGTTGTCTTGTGAGAGCCTTTATATAAACATTTATTTCTTTGATCACTCGAACAAAACCACACAGTTTGAGTATCAGAAAAATGGCCTTTTCAGAGTGACCAGTGTTTTTGGAACTAGAAAAT